>CM067331.1:98872500-99472500 GCA_034376525.1 Nicotiana benthamiana
GTCGTCCATGGTGACAAGCAAAAAAATATTGAAGATTTTAAAAAAAATGAAAATACATACACATCTAAAAATAAATGGCTCCCAAACTTAGTTTGCACAAAAAAATAACTATTAATTTTGGAAGATTTTGAAGTTTGAAGTTCTGGTCATTATTATTGTGGCCTTGAATCTCGAATCTGAAATTGGGTGTATCTTATATGTGTGTTGAATTCCAAATTGATAGCGCAAAATTGTTAACCTATTGACGAGTTGAATCATCTATTGCCTTCTACTACAATTTGAGGCTTGGATAAAAAATTATAACTATATAGCAGTTAGTATCAACACTGTATAATAGTGTATAATTGTGTACATGGATATACAAACACCTTTTATACACTATTATACATGCTAATACAAGTTAATACATTATTTGCAGTAAGTGTAGTGTTGGACATTCTATGTTTTCTAGTGAAAATATTGTATAAGTGGTGTTTATATACACTTCTACAGTATTGTAGAATTGTGTATATTTGTGTATAATATTATATAATTATGTATGTTTTCAGTTTATAAGGATATATATACATTGTCAGTGTGTAAGAGGTCTCTACGGAAGTTTAACATTTCCTTCTCTTATTCTTTTTTGTGTATGTGCTGTATGAAAAAGATTTTGTACGCGTTGGAGGGATTCTAAAATTCATTTACCAAGTTTTTATTTTTCTTTTATCATGTTGGATTGCTTTAGCAATTGCACATAAAAGTATTTGAATTTCTTACCTTCAGATAATATGTACAATTAAGGATTTTTGAGTTGCGTTATAGTTTATTTGCATTTGTTTTTTCAAATAATGCTAAATAATAAAGAAAATCAAGAGAATGAAAACTGGCTGCGTAAAGAAAGAGTAATGATCATAGTTGATTGTGTGAAATAAGTTGTTTTTCGAGAATTAGCCTATTATTTTTGGGCTATAAATTTGCAAAATAATATCTAAATTACTATATTACAAATTAAATATGTGAGTTATATTTACGTGAAATTATCCCACTTTACTATATTATTCACGACATATTATAGTTCAATTCACTAAATAACAATTTTTAAATGGCAATTTCTTAAGAGCTAGTCATCGACTAGGATATGATAATATCGCTCAGCTTATTCTATTCCTTTGTATGTGGCGCTTTTCTTGTTCATAGACCAAAATAAATGACAAATTTTTATATTTAAATGAAATTTAATTTTAAAAAATTCATTAGGTATAATATAGTATATTTAGGTTTACAAGTACTAAAAATCCTACTTTCTTTCTTAACCCTTATATATAAATTTAGAGGGTGGATATGAAATAGATGAAGTATATTCCATCTTAGCATGTTTGAGCACTTCATCTCCATTGTCGTGGACACGTGGTAACTCTTTGTTTGGAGATGCTTATTTGACACGTCAGGGTTTATCCATTTTAGATTGGTACAAGATGAGTCAGCAAAGGCACTATTTTCTCGTGGAGTTACTAAAGTCAAAATTTGTGTACTGTGCTCTTTCAAACTAAAAACAAGTCATTAGCTCTCATTGGTTCCTACTTCCTAATTAATCATGTTGAATATGGATTAGTGTTATAAAATAGAAGTCTATTTAGAGTGAATGTCTAAGAGTTTTAGCTTGAAGCTAAGTCATTCCTCTTCCTATAAATAGAGGGGTCTTACCCCATTGTAAATCACTCCAAGTATTAATAAGAATACTTCTCTCTCTCCCTATTCTCTCTCTATATTGTTCTTATTCTTGCATTATTGTTCTTGTCTTTATATTATTTCATAACACGTTATCAGCACGAGACTCTACCGTCTCAAGAATCTTCTTGAGAAAATTAAGGTTAGTAATTTACTTTTCCCTTTCAAATTCTTGAAATTCTACGATTTGATTTAATATACAAACAAAGTTTGATTATAACTCTAATGGAGTTTGTAAGAAATTATAACCACATGAAGTGGTAAAATCTCTATGTCCTGCCATGATTAAATTCATGTATGATTGTGGCAAATAATTAAAAATCCGTCCCATTGAATTTGCTCCATTCCCTTTAGAGAATGTGGAAGCAGTATATGATAAGTCTGAAAGAAGACTAAAATGTTACCATGAAGGTATCAATGAATGTGGACGTGACAAAGAATTCCGTCCAATTGAATTTGCTCCATTCCCTTTAGAGAATGTGGTAGCAGTATGTGATAAGTCTGAAAGAAGACTAATTACCGTAAAGGTATCAATGGATGTGGACATGGCAATAGACGAAGTTATAATCGTCATTATTGTGGTAATGAGAACAATAAGGATTCTCAAAATAATCTTTCACTTTATGAAAGTAATATTTGACATGAGATTGTGTAAAGCACATGATTTCGATCCATTCCCTGAAGTGAATGTGATAATTGTAATAGAGCCCGTAAGTATGAACACGCTCTTGATGTAAATTTGTTTTATGTCTGACATTATGAAAAGAAAGTTCGTTGCCCTTGAAATTTCGGGCAAGAACTATATGATATGGGTGTTGGATGTTGAAATCCACTTAGATGCTATGGGTCTTGGAGACGCCATTAAAGACAGAAATAATGCATCCACCCAAAACTATGCTAAGGCCTTGATTTTCTTGCGCCATCACCTTGATGAAGGTTTGAAACTATGCTAAGGCCTTGATTTTCTTGCGCCATCACCTTGATGAAGGTTTGAAGATTGAATATCTCACCTTCAAGGATCCACCTATCTTGTGGAATGGCTTAAAGAAGAGATATGACAACCTGAAGTTGGTCACTCTGCCACAAGCACGATACGATAAGAATCCAAAAGCAAATAGTTTATAAACTATATATTATCGTTGCGGTGAAAACGGGCACTGGTCAAAGGCTTGCCGTATACCATGACTTTTGGTTGACCTTTATCAAGCATCTCGAAAGAGTAAACGCCCTGAAACGAATTTTGTCTCTGACGACAACTTTGACATCACCCACTTGGATGTGGCAGACTTCTTTGAGCAACCCGAGGGGAAGATAGACCACCTAATCGGTGATGGATCCGTGATGAAAGAAGATGGAGCTATTTGATTTTATTTTACTTGTTTGTATTAGTGAATGAATAAACTAATAGCCATTAGTATTAGCTCGTATTAGTTAGTTCATGATATAATGTTAGTATTAGTTCTTTAGAATGTATCAATATGCTCAAATATCAATAATATTTTTACTTTCCAGTAGAGGTAATCGACTAACCTGAAAAACTAGTCGGTTATCTCATATTTCGCATAAAAACTGCAAAACAATCGATTGTCAATGATCAACAATCGATTGTCGTTAAAACAGTGTGATCTGGAATTTTTCAAAAACAGTCAACAATCGATTGTCTAAGTTTAACAATCGATTGTCGTTAGACAGTGTAATCTGGAATTTTTCAAAAATCATCCACAATCGATTGTCTATGTTTAACAATCGATTGTCGTTAAACAGTGTGATCTGGAATTTTTCAAAAATAACCAACAATCGATTGTCTATGTCAAACAATCGATTGTCTTTATACAGAGGTCGAATTTTTCAAAAATAACCAACAATCGATTGTCTATGTCTAACAATCGATTGTCTTAAGACAGTGTGATCTGAAGTTTTTCAAAAATAGCAAATAATCGATTGTGTGTGTTTAACAATCGATTGTCGATGTTCAACAATCGATTGTGTGTGTTTAACAATCGATTGTTTTATGAAAATGTTTAAACTGAAATTTTCAAACTGCAAAGTAATGGATAACATATGTGATTTATTTTAGTCAATGACAGCAGCAGATTTTGAAAATATTATGTGACACAAACGAATTGAAGTTGTTTATTCTCATGTTCGTATATTTTCTTTTATATGTCAAACCATGGGAAGTAAATTGATTGAAGGCTCCGGAAGAGCAACTGTAACTCTGCCCAAAGGCACGACGTTTATCTTAGAGAATGCAATATTCTCCTCCAAGTCTAAGAAGAACTTGTTGAGTTTTAAAGATATCATTCAAAATGGATATCATATTGAGACAATAGATGAGAATAATCTTGAATTCTTCATGAAAACGAGGCTGCCCATTTCGGTTTGGGTTCACGCCATTTTGCATGCAGCAATGCTAGTTTGTCGGCTGCCCACTTTGGTTTGGGTTCACGCCATTTTGCATGCAGCAATACTAGTTCGTCGGCTGCCCACTTCGGTTTGGGGTCACGCCATTTTGCATAAAGCAATGCTAGTTCGTCTCTGACTGACGAATTGACACAAATATTCCCCGTTGCAATTGGTTTTGGGTCATGGACCCAATATATCCCATTTAAGAATCTTTGGATGAGCAGTATATGTGCCTGTAGCACCGCCATCCCGCACCAAAATGGGTCTGCAAAGAATGTTAGGAATATATGTCGAGGTTGAATCGCCCTCCATTATTCGCTACCTCGAAACATTGACAGGAGATTTGTTCACTGCACGATTTGCAGACTGTCAATTTGATGAGACACTTTTCCCAAAATTAGGGGGAGAAGTAGGTAAAACCAAACGGGAAATTTTGTGGAAAAATGCATCATTATCTCATCTTGATCCACACACCTCTATTTGTGAGAAAGAGGCACAAAAGATTATCCATTTGCAAAGAATAGCAAATCAAATGCCTGACGCATTTATAGATTTGAAAAGGATAACAAAATCACATATCCTCGAAGTGAATGTGACAACATCTGATACATATTCATTATTGGAAGAATATGAACATGAAATTGGTATTAAATATACCACACTCACCCCTAGAAGGAGGTTTGAGATGATACCACACTCACCCCTAGAAGGAGGTTTGAGATGATATATGGCATGAATGATTGTTGGTCACGTACCTATTGTACGCCAAAGTATTTTGGAAATATGACTATTAAAGGACAACGATAATGCAAGAAACATATCTTGCATATAAGTTTGACATGACCATAATGGTATAACTTTCTCTTTAAAAGAGATATTCATCACATGAATGTTGATGAATCTGTGGTAGTACAAAATTAATTGAGAGCTCTAGAAGAGCCAATTATTACTATGTTGGAGAAACACAATTGAGTATTATGCTGTAGTAAGTCTCAAAGAAACTTATTCAGTTTCCAAAGTACACGCGAAAGCGATTGATTATATTGAGACTATAAATAAAGGAAGGCTTTGATATCTCCTATTACTACAACTTGTAGCGGGGTAATTTGCATATGAAAAGCTACCCGCTTTGTTCTCCAGTTTGTACTACACAAAAGAAAGAATGCCACAATAAAGTGGATATCTATTGGTATAAAAACCCATGTCATAATAAACCTGAAGTTTATTGATAAGTGCACATGTCATGGTGTAAATTTGAAGTTTACCAATATTGATAATTTTTTCAGTTGGCATTCGTGTTAGCCATCTCATTTTAAGTATGATGTGCAAATTCACATAGGTGAATATCAAAGAACTAGAAAGTTCTTTACGAATTCTCTTGTATCACTTGTTCTCATGAATGAACTGACCAACTAAAGAGTTCGGGTTGAAGCCCATAAATTCTGGAAATATCAAAGGTGAATATGGGCCCATTCACCTGCAATGTATACCACATATGATGCATCTATGATATGGTTACATGCGCAATTGTTATTAACCCGCAGCCTGGCCGGTGCTTGCGAGGTAAATTGCTCAGTAATCTAACTTAGAGCATAATTTCCAGATTCTCTACTCAAGACAGTTCATCTTGATAAGTTGGTTTATATCAAAGTTGGTTTAGCAAGATAATTATTGAGTGCTTCCACTTAATAGCTAAACTGTTTCTTATGAGAACAAAGTTATATATATCAATTTGATATAAGTTGTATACGAGAGTATATTCTCCCCTCACAAGTGGTTCAGGGTCAGGAACCAAATAATTTCATCTTATTATTAATGTGCTGTGTATATTGACATGATAATGCACAAAGATGATTTCCCAAAGTTGAGGAAACAAGTTAGCTTTACTAACATGAGGGGGAGACATGATAAACACTTGAGAAAAGGTTACATGGGATGAATTATCATTTGTATATGTATATCCCCGAATATCATGATATGAACCTGAAGTTCATAAAAGGGATAATTCAATTGCAACATATTGCAAAGCATGCTATACGCATTTGCTGACCCAAAGAAAGTAACTAAATGGAAGAGATACAATTCAAGAAGAATTGATTCCATATGAAAGACATGTAGTTTTGAACCTATAGTTCAAATGCTTGAAAGTTTAAAGTCAAAGGTATGTATAGTCAGTTTTCGATATCTTATTTGTCTAGCATGACATGGAAAACTTGATATGCATCTAAAGTCTATTATATGGCTTATATGACATAACTTGAAAGATTTAAGTTGCTTGAAGCATATGCAATTCGTGGTCCTGAAGTACCACATCCTTAGTACAATTTGTGTACATATGTATCTTGCTATAACTATAAGCATGATGGCATTAAGAATGCATCTATGGAGATATTGAAGAGTTATTCCACGACATTATATGAAGATGTTCATATCTATCAAGAATGATGATTTCAAGGTGCGGAATATTTATTCAAGTCAATATGGTTGATTTATTTATCAAATCTCTATCAAAGATCGTTTTGAAGATGATGCACAAGATTGGAATGCAAATGCTCAAGGATATAAATTGATGTACTCATTAGGGGGAGTCAATGCGTGTTGCACTCTTTTTCCCTTACAAGGTTTTTTCCCACTGGGTTTTCCTTGCAAGGTTTTTAACGAGGCAACCAATAGGCGCATATTCAAACATGTGTACTCTTTTTCCTTTCTTTAATTTTTCCCAATGGGTTTTGGTTTTAAGGTTTTATGAGGCACATTATTGAATAGACATTCAAGGGGGAGTGTTATAAAATAGAAGTCTATTTAGAGTGAATGTCTAAGAGTTTTAGCTTGAAGCTAAGTCATTCCTCTTCCTATAAATAGAGGGGTCTTACCCCATTGTAAATCACCCCAAGTATTAATAAGAATACTTCTCTCTCTATATTGTTCTTATTCTTGCATTATTGTTCTTGTCTTTATATTATTTCATAACAGATTAGGACTAGTGTTTGATTTAAGGTAGATAAGTAATCTATATTATCTTAATTAATATTAAAATACTATATCATACGAACATCTTATTATCTTCAAAATGAGTTAATTAAATACGTAAAGAAAATTTTGAATATAAAACTAAGGAAATATTTTAAATATGGAATAGCTAAAAAAGGTATCTAGTTGAAGGCAACAATAGTCTGCTTTCTCCACAAATATCATTCAAATTGTCTGCTTTCTCCACAAATATCATTCAAATTGTCTGCTTTCTCCACAAATTCGTTCGGTCTGATTTTGTTGATTTTGAACGAATCAATTGAATAATATGGAGCAATTAAATATTTTTATAGTTCTTTGGTAAGTGGTAAATGAATTACTTGTGAGTTATATTGTTTCTGTTGTTCGTCGTTTGTTCTGCTTGAATGTCATAGTTATCTATCAATTTATATCTATATTTATATTATTATTATAAAAGTGGAAAGCCCTTAACTAAAAAGTTGAATTACTAAAATACCTTTTTTGATAATCTAGTTACCTTAGTTTAAAAATTAAAATAAAATTTCTCATATAAAAAGGTATCGTAGACGTCTTTTAGGAAATGTCTGTTGGATTATTTCAAAATAAAACAAAGGAAATAATTTGAAAGAAAAACTGAAAAGTTGAGAAAAAACAAATATAACTAAGGAAACGATCCAGGTATGCGATTAAAAGATATGGTGAAAGTTGAATTTATTTGCAATAGAGGCCTGACTAATCTTCTAATCAAAGAAACTAAGAAGTGCCGAAAATTATATTGTTTCGTACAACATGTTGAGATACAAGATGTTACATGATTATATGCAGTGTATACACAGTGTATATTTATTGTATTTTTGGTACACAATAGCTGGGCTGTGATTATTGTCTTATTTGGGCCACTCCGAGCCCAATTCACACTTGAGTCATATCTAAGCCCCATTTGTTTTGGGTCCTTTGACCCGATCCAGTGTATGTCTATATATTGGGGTCCCTAGATATTTTGGGACCCCCCCGGACTTCATTCTTTCATTTTGTTTTGTTCTCGGTTTAATAAACTCTTTGAGTTCCAGAGACTTCTCACCTACTCCTCCTTCTCTCACTTTCTCTCTCTATAATTTTCAAGATTTATCGGTTTAATCTCGACGTTTACATGGTATCAGAGCCTCGACGACGATCCGATCATGTTTCTGTGTGCTTCGTGGTCCTGGATGAAGTCTGTTTCGAGGTTTTTGGGGGTGATTTCTGAGACCTCATGGTTGATGAAGATTTCAACCTATTGGAGACCTTTCTGAGTGTCTCATCATGATATCCGAGTGTATTTTACTCTCCTGAACATTCTGGAAAGAATTTATGATGATTTTGATTGGTTGATTTTGGGTGACCTATCGGCTTCTAGGGTTTCTGACGGTTTAACCTGAGGTTTTACTGTATTCCGGTGGCTCGATTATCACTTTGTGGACGCATTGGGTGCATTTCCGACGTTCCTGACCAGATTTTCGGTAAAGTTTGTAAGTTTGTTTTCAAGGTTACACCTAGGGTTTGATACCTAGGGTTTCTCCGTTATTTGAAGGCCGATCTTCTCCGGTCGCGAAGAAGGAGGGTAACTCTGTCCTTATCTCCGGCATTATATGTGATTATTTGACTCTGTTCTTGTGAGCATCTGGTGTTGTCTGTGAATATTTGACCTGACTGTAGTATGTTTGTTGGTTGTTGTGTTTGAATACCTGTTTTGGTAGTATTATGTTTGTTGAAAAGTTGTTCATTTAAGCCGGTTCTTTAACTATGGCTTCTAGCACAAACATTGGTCCCTCTCCTGCTGTAGACTCTTCTAATCCCCTTTTTGTGTACTCGTCTGATGTCCCTAGGGTATCACTTGTTCCCACTCCCTTCTCGGGTAGTGGTTATGGGGGCTGGAGACGTAAAATGCTTGTTGCCTTAACAGCCAAAAACAAAATCAGTTTTGTTGATGGCACATACACCCGACCTACCACCAATGTGGCTCAACAAAGGTTGTGGGATAGGTGCAACAGCATGGTGATCTCTTGGTTGATTGCTTCCCTTTCCCCTGCAATTGCTGAATCTGTGCAGTATGCTGACACTGCACAGAGCATATGGTCTCAACTCCAGACCAGATATGGCACTGCAAACAGGACCAAAATCTTTGAACTGAAAAGAGAGATGTCCCACACCTCTCAAGGGTCCTCAGATATAGCTTCTTATTTCAACAAGCTGAAAGGTGTGTGGGATGAACTTGATTCTATGTGTGCTAATCATGGTCTAAGGTGTGTATGTGCTGCAAAAGATGGTATAGTTCAGGAATGTGATGATAATAAGGTCTTTCGGTTTTTAATGGGTCTGAATGAAGTGTATATGGGAGGCAGGAGTAATATTTTGATGATGCAGCCTCCTCCTTCCCTTGACAATGTCTATAATATTGTACTCAATGATGAGAAGTAAAGACAAGTTCAGTCTTCCTCTCAATTTGATCCAACCTCTGTCTCTTTCAATGTGCATACAAACAGGCAGCCTGTTGGATTTAACAAGGCCACAGTGTATGTTCCCCCTCCTCCTTTTAGACAGAGAGTCAATTTTGATCAAACCAGGGGACCTTTATTTTGTCGATACTGTAAAAATCTGGACACTTAATTGATAAGTGCTTCAAGATCCATGGGTATCCACAAAGTCCCACATTTAAAAAGGGAAGGAGGCCTGCTGCTGCTCATCTGAGTACTGGTCTGGATTTTCCTATTTCTGATGGGCTGTTGTCTGTTCCTCAAGGGAATCCTTCTGCTAACCATCAATCTGTTGCAAGCCTAGATGGTCAAAGCTCTGTGATTCCAGGGTTGAGCAAACATGATTATGGCCAGTTGATGAACTTATTACACCAGACCAAGTTGGGGGAATCCACTACTCAAACTCCTCCTCCCATATATGCTGCAAACTTTGCTGGTACTTTGTTAACTGAGAACCCTATTTCTGATTCCAAACTTTGCTTGCTTACTCATATTAATTCTGTCACCTGGATTATAGATTCAGGTGCCTCTAATCACATGACACATGATAAACAACTACCTTTTAACATTATACATCTAACTCTACCATATCTTGTCACTCTTCCAAATGGCTATAAAGTAAAAGTAACTTGCACTGGCTCCTTTGCCTTAACTCCTTCCATTACTCTTCACAATGTACTGCTAGTTCCTTCTTTTAAACACAACTTGATTTCTGTTCACAAGTTAGTGAAGCAATTACATTGTATAGTTATGTTCACTGAACATTCCTGCTTCCTACACATGATACAGGACCCTTCTCTGAGGAGGCCACTGGATCTTGGTAGAGAAGCTGCTGGCCTGTATAAACTAGCTTGGGTTCCTTCTTCCCCTTCTCCCTCTGTTAATTGTTCTTCTACTTCTGTTTGTCCTGTATCTGTTTCTTGTAATAATAACCAAGTTGTTGCATTGCCTTCTGTGTCTTCTTGTAATGATGACATCTTGTCTGATAACAAGGTTGTTTCTATGCATTCTCATGTAAATAGTTCCACTTGTAATAATGATCTTACATCTGATATGAATTACATTTGGCACTTAAGACTTGCACATATTCCTTTTGCAAACATGAAATACATTTCTGATCTGTCTTTTCCTTTTGCTTCCAAACAATCTTTTCCCTGTACGGTCTGTCCCAGACAGACTAGGCTTCCTTTCCCTGATAGCTCCACTAGAACCTCTAGGCCTTTTCAACTGATTCATGTGGACACTTGGGGTCCTTATCATACTCCAACCTCTTCTGGTTGCAAATATTTTCTTACAATTGTTGATGATTTTTCAAGGGCAACCTGGACACACTTATTGGGATCCAAAAGTAATGCCTTTTCTATGCTTAAGTCCTTTCTTGCTATGGTCAGAACCCAATTTAATGTTGTGGTTCAGACTGTTAGAAGTGACAATGCCTTAGAATTGGGCTCTAGCAATGAGGGAATTTCTTTCTTTAGCAGTCAAGGGATCATACATCAAACCTCCTGCCCTCACACCCCTCAACAAAATGGAGTTGTTGAGAGAAAGCATAGAACTCTTCTTGAAACCTGTAGAGCATTTCTCTTTCAATCTGGCTTGCCAGTATCTTTCTGGGGGGACTGCTTGTTGACTGCCACCTATCTTCTTAACAGAATACCCACCAGATTGCTTCATAATAAGTCTCCTCGTGAAATTTTGTATGGCAAACTTCCTTCTTATACTCACTTGAGGGTTTTTGGTTGCCTGGCCTATGCCACTGTTCCCATCCCTCAAAGGGACAAGTTAAAGCCCAGAGCCATTCCTTGTGTTCTCCTGGGTTATCCTTTTGGCAAAAAGGGTTATAGGCTCTATGATATAGCATCTAGGAAGTATTTGGTCTCCAGGGATGTTCTATTTCATGAATCGGTTTTTCCTTTTCAACCTGCATCTCCCTCTGCTCCTCCTCCTGCTTCTTCCTTTCCCTTTATTCCCTCTGGAGAACATGATGATATCTTTGGTTCTCTCATTCCACTCTCTCCTCCCTCTTCTGCCACATCTGTGCAAATGCCCTTTCCTGCTCCTCTCAGTCCTGCTGGTTCACCTCCTGTTTTAATTCCTTCTCCCTCTGTTCCTGCTCCCAGAAAGTCTAAAAGACACTAAAATCCTCCTTCCTATCTTAAAGATTTTGTCTGTCAGCTCCCTGCCTTCTCTGGCTCATCTTCCTCCTCTTTGGAATCTGAGCCTCTATACTATTCTCAGGCAGCATCTGTTCCAGCTTGGCAAGCTGCCATGAGACAGGAGTTTGAGGCTTTGGACACAAACCATACTTGGGATGTTGTTCCTTTTCCTCCTGTAAGAAACCCATTGGTTGCAAATAGGTTTACAGATTAAATACAAGACAAATGGCAGTGTTGAAAGGTATAAGGCTAGGTTGGTCATTCGGGGTGACACACAGGTTGAGGGGATTGATTTTACTTAAACTTTCTCTCCAGTAATAAAAATGACTTCTGTAAAGTGCCTTATTGCTGTGGCTGTCAAAAATCACTGGCCTCTTTTTCAGCTGGATGTCAATAATGCCTTTCTTCATGGTGATTTGGATGAGGATGTTTACATGAAACTCCCTCCAGGTTTGACAGTCTCCCCTTCTCCTTCTGGTTCTAGTTCTTCTCCTTTTTCTCCTTCTCCTCCTCTGGTCTGCAAACTCAAAAAGTCTTTGTATGGGCTGAGACAAGCATCCAGACAATGGTATGCCAAATTGTCTTCTGCTCTCTATTCCAGAGGGTATACTCATTCTTTTAATGACTACTCCTTGTTCATCAAAGGTCAACCTGGCTCTTTTATGGTGGTAGCCGTCTATGTGGATGATATAATTCTCACTGGGGATGACAGTGATGAACTGACTGCTCTGAAACTATTTCTGGATGCCCAGTTTAAAATCAAGGATTTAGGGTCCTTGCATTATTTTTTGGGCCTTGAAGTGTCTGCTGTCCCTGGTGGGATGCACCTCAATCAGCACAAGTATATCTCTGATTTGTTGCACCAGTTTGACTGTGTCAGTGTGTCCTCTGTTGTGTCCCCTTTGGACATCAATGTCAAACTCCATGCTGATTCTGGTGACCTCTTGCCCTCTCCTGACCAGTACAGGAGTCTAGTTGGCAAGATGCTCTTCCTGACTCACACCAGGCCTGATATTTGTTTTGCAATCCAGCATCTGAGTCAATTTCTCAAAACTCCCAGGCTTCCCCATATGACTGTTGCCTTGCATGTTCTGAGATACCTTAAAGGCACTCCCTCCTTGGGCTTGTTTTATTCTGATCATGCTGATTTTTCTGTTGCTGGGTATTCTGATAGTGACTGGGCTGCCTGCCCTGATACTAGGCGCACTGTTACTGGGTTTTGTGTGCTCTTGGGTGGTTGTTTGATCAGTTGGAAATCGAAGAAATAACCTGTTGTTTCTCTTTCCTCTGCTGAGGCAGAATACCGAGCCCTAAGCAAGGTTGTTGCTGAATTGACTTGGCTCTCTCGCTTGTTGGTTGATCTTGGGGTCTCTATTTCATCTCCTGTTTCTGTTTATTGTGATAGTATGGCTGCTGTTCATATTGCTAACAATCCTGTTTTTCATGAACGTACGAAACATATCGAGGTGGATTGCCATTTTGTTCGGGACCTATTGCTTTCTGGTTTTATCAAGTTGCTTCATGTGCCTACTTCTCGTCAGCTGGCAGACTTGCTCACCAAGACTCTGCCAGGCACTTTGCTGGTTTCGCTGCTCACCAAGTTGCAGGTGGTTCCCCCCTCCAACTTGAGGGGGGGTGTTGAGATACAAGATGTTACATGATTATATGCAGTGTATACATAGTGTATATTTATTGTATTTTTGGTATACTATAGCTGGGCTGTGATGATTGTCTTATTTGGGCCACTCCGAGCCCAATTCACACTTGAGTCATATCTGGGCCCCATTTGTTTTGGGTCCTTTGACCCGATCCATTGTATGTCTATATATAGATATTTTGGGACACCCCTCCCCCTCCCGGACTTCATTCTTTCATTTTGTTTTGTTCTCGGTTTAATAAACTCTCTGAGTTCCAGAGACTTCTCACATACTCCTCCTCCTCTCTACTTTCTCTCTCTATAATTTTCATGATTCATCGGTTTAATCTCGACGTTTACACAACATGATAAAAATACAAAGATTCGGAATTAAGGATGAATAATTTTCTGAAGAAAACGAAGTCAACAATTATATGTATGTTGTAATATTTTTAACATGATTTTTCTGTTCTTCTTTTTACTTCTTGTTCTTTTGTCTTCTTTTCTTATAAAATTGGAGATAAGAAAGCAAATGAGTGGAGGAGTTCTGTTAGGACTCAAAAAATCAGGTATTATACGAAAGTTAGTAACACAAATTTTGAGCGACAATAAATTCAATAATAAAAAAGAAATATATCAAAAGAGACACAAATATGTAATATGGTTCGTTCAACTGACCTACATCCATTGCGGAGATAAGCAATCCACTATATAAAAAGAGAATAGAAAATATCGAGAGAACAACCTCACGAAGAGGCAAACACAAGTGATACACTAACATTTGTTCCGTAAAGTTATCTCTCTAAACACTACTCTTAAACCCATATAGCTACATTGTGGATGCTACTAAATGAGAACGAAGGATCCTCAATTTATAGAAGTCCAAACTTTTTCCTACAAGAAAAAGGACTAGCCAAATATAAGAGAATTATAATTTCTCTCTACAAAAAGGAAAACCCAATTAAGAAAATTATATTGCTTTTTTCCTTTAACAAATAAAAAAATTAAATATGATAAAAAGAAATTATAACAAACACCTAAAAGAGCTCAATCATACATCAAATATTTTTTCTTTGATCAGTTACTTTCCTCCATATACAACGTACGATGCATTTTTTTTTCTCATATCAGTAACTTTTTATTGTTATCATTATCAAATATTTTTCCATGTGATAAATTGAAGAACTTAATAAAATGAAGTTATTATAGGGAGGGAGTTATAAGAAGATCTTTGTTGGTGGACTAAATCCAAAAATAGATGATATAAGTGATCCTTAATTTTAAAAAATAACTACAACAGAAAAACTCGTCGTAATATAAAAGTGAATCGGTTAACTAGCTATTTATCATTTTTTTAGTGCAAAAATTCTAAAAACATTACCATTTTAAGTGAAAATAAAATAGTAAAAAGAAATCTAATACAGCCAAAGTGTTATGAAATAGAAGATTCTTACACTTCTATTTAAGGTGAATGTCTTTAATGTACTTAATTAGAGAGATTTTAGAGTCCTATTATTGGTAGCAAGATCTTCCTCCTCCCTATAAATAGAGGTGCTCTTACCATTGTAATTCACCTCTCTCAACTCAATAAGAAGAACTCTCTCTACTCTTCTCTCTATTGCTATTGTTCTTGTTCTATTGTTCTTGTCTTTTGCTTTAGTTTATAACACGTTATCAGCACGAGACTCTACCGTCTCAAGTATCATTCTCGAAAATCCAAGGTATTTTCCCTCTTCCTAATTTAATTTTCGAGTATGTCTGACATTATGAAAAGAAAGTTCGTTGCCCTTGAAATTTCGGGCAAGAACTATATGACATGGGTGTTGGATGCTGAAATCCACCTAGATGCTATGGGTCTCGGAGACACCCTCAAAGATAAAGAAAAAGCATCCACCCAAGATTGTGCGAAGGCCTTGATTTTCTTGCGCCACCACCTTGACGAAGGTTTGAAGATTGAATATCTCACCGTCAAGGATCCACTCGTTTTGTGGAACAGCTTAAAGAAGAGATATGACAACCTGAAGTTGGTCACTCTGCCACAAGCACGATATGATTGGGCCCATCTGAGGCTACAGGACTTTAAGTCCGTTTCTGAATATAATTCTGCTATGTTCAGAATTACTTCTAAACTGAAGCTATGTGGAGATAACATCTCCGATTACGATATGCTTGAGAAAACGTTTACAACGTTTCATGCCTCCAATATGGTACTGCAGCAACAGTACCGAGAGAAAGGCTTTACGAAGTACTCTGAATTGATTTCTCTCTTACTAGTGGCTGAGCGTAATAATGATCTGCTCATGAGAAATCACGAAAATAGACCAACTGGGTCTACACCACTGCCTGAAGCAGATATGGTGCACTCGCATTATGCCAAACATAAAAGGGACCATGATCACGGTCATAAACGGGGTCAAAGCCAAGGACGTGGACAAGGAAGAAATTCCAAAGAAGTCCGTCACCCCCCAAAGAGAGATAATCACCGAAAGCAGAAACGGGGTCCAGAAGATCCTAAGGCAAATAGTTCAGAAACTATATGTTATCGTTGCGGTGGAAATGGGCACTGGTCTAGGACTTGCCGTATACCAAGACACTTGGTTGACCTTTATCAAGCATCTCGAAAGAGAAAACGCCCTGAAACAAATTTTGTCTATGACGACAATGAGGACATCACCCACCTGGATGTGGCAGACTTCTTTGAGCAACCCGAGGGGAAAATAGACCACCTAATCGGCGATGGGACCATGATGAAAGAAGATGGAGTTATTTGATTTTGTTCTACTTATTTGTATTAGTTAGTGAATAATCTAATAGTCATTAGTATTAGCTCGTATTAGCTAGTTCATGATGCAATGTTAGCAGTAGTTCTTTAGAATATCTTCAATATGCTCAAATATCAATAAAACTTTTATTTTCCAGTGGGGGTAATCGACTAGCCTGAAAAACTAGTCGATTATCAACTATTTTCGCATTAAAGTTGAAAAACAATTGATCAACAATCGATTGTCTTTGGCTAACAATCGATTGTCTTGAAACAGTGTGTTCTGGAATTTTTCAAAAATAGCCAACAATCGATTGTCTTTGTCTAACAATCGATTGTCTTGAAACAGTGTGTTCTGGAATTTTTCAAAATTAGCCAACAATCGATTGTCTTTGTCTAACAATCGATTGTCTTGAAACAGTAAGGTCTGGAATTTTTCAAAAATAACAAATAATCGATTGTGTGTGTTCAACAATCGATTGTCTATGTTCCAACAATCGATTGTGTGTTTAATAATCGATTGTCTTATGAAAAACGCTGAAATTTTCAAACTGCATAGTAATTGATTATGGACAACATATCTGATTTTGTTAGTCAACTGTTAGTAGCAGATTTTGAAAATATTATGTGACACAAAAGGATTGAACTTGTTTATTCTTATGTTCGTGTATCTCCTTTTTTGTATGTCAAACTATGGGAAAGCAAAATGGATATCTCACAAAGCGAACTTGGACCAACGTCCAATTGTAAAAGTATTTGCCTAGTTGATTCATGTACTACACATACAATACTCAAAGAAAAGAAGAGTAATTGTGTAAGGCAAACATTACTACAATCTATGGAAGTAGTAAATTGATTAAAGGCTCCGGAAGAGCAATTGTAACTCTGCCCAAAGGCATGACGTTAATCATAGAGAATGCAATGTTCTCCTCCAAGTCTAAGAAGGACTTGTTGAGTTTTAATGATATCAATCAAAGTGTTCTCCTCCAAGTCTAAAAGGAACTTGTTGAGTTTTAAAGATATCATTCAAAATGGATATCATATTGAGACAATAGATGAGAATAATCTTGAATTCTTCATGAAAACGAGGCTGCCCATTTCAGTTTGGGTTCACGCCATTTTGAATGCAACAATGCTAGTTTGTCGGCTGCCCGCTTCGACTTGGGTTCACGCCATTTTGCATGCAACAATACTAGTTTGTCGGCTGCCCACTTCGGTTTGGGGTCATGCCATTTTGCATGAAGCAATGCTAGTTCGTCGGCTGCCCACTTCGTTTTGGGGTCACGCCATGTTGCATGCAGCAATGCTAGTTCGTCTCTGACTGACGAATTGACACAAATATTCCCCGTTGCAATTGGTTTTGGGTCATGAACCCAATATATCCCATTTAAGAAGCTTTGGATGCGCAGTATATGTGCCTGTAGCACCGCCATCCCGCACCAAAATGGGTTTGCAAAGGAGGTTAGGAATATATGTTGAGTTTGACGCGTCCTCCATTATTCGCTACCTCGAAACATTGACAGGAGATTTGTTCACTGCACTTTTTGCAGACTGTCAATTTGATGAGACACTTTTCCCAAAATTAGGGGGAGAAGTTGGTGAAACCAAACGGGAAATTTTGTGGAAAAATGCATCATTATCTCATCTTGATCCACATACCTCTATTTGAAAGAAAGAGGCACAAAAGATTATCCATTTGCAAAGAATAGCAAATCAAATGCCTGAAGCATTTATAGATTTGAAAAGGATAACAAAATCACATATCCTCGAAGTGAATGTGATTCACAAATACATATTCAATGTTGGAAGAATATGAACATGAAATTGGTATTGAATATACCACACTCACTCCTAGAAGGAGGCTTGAGATGATACCACTCTCACCCCTAGAAGGAGGTTTGAGATGATATATGGCATGAATGATCGTTGGTCGCGTACCTATTGTACGCCAAAGTATTTTGGAAATATGACCATTAAAGGACAACGATAATGCAAGAAACATATCTTGCATATAAGTTTGACATGACCATAATGGTATAACTTTCTCTTTAAGAAAGATATTCACCACACGGATGTTGATGAACCTGTGGTAGTACAAAGTTAATTGAGAGCTCTCGAAGAGCCAATTATTACTATGTTGGAGAAACACAATTGAGTATTGTGCTGTAGTAAGTCTCAAAGAAACTTATCCAGTTTCCAAAAGTACACGCGAAGGCGATTGATGATATTGAGACTATAAATAAAGGAAGGCTTTGATTCTCCTATTACTACAACTTGTAGCGGGGTAATTTGTATATGAAAAGCTACCCGCTTTGTTCTCCAGTTTGTACTACACAAAAGAAAGAATGCCACAATAAAGTGGATATCTATTGGTATAAAGCCCATGTCATAATAAACCCGAAGTTTATTGATAAGTGCACATGTCATGGTGTAAATTTGAAGTTTACCAATATTGATAATTTAGTCAGTTGACATTCGTGTTAGCCATCTCATTTGAAGTATGATGTGCAAATTCACATAGGTGAATATCAAAGAACTAGAAGTTCTTGTTCTCAGTAATGAACTGACCAACTAAAGAGTTCGGGTTGAAGCCCCTAAATTCTGGAAATATCAAAGGTGAATATGGGCCCATTCACCTGCCATGTATACCACATATGATGCATCTATGGAATGGTTACATGCGCAATTGTTATTAACCCGCAGCCTGGCAGTGCTTGCGAGGTAAAATCGCTCAGTAATCTAACTTCGAGCATAGTTTCCAGATTCTCTACTCAAGACAGTTCATCTTGATAAGTTGGTTTATATCAAAGTTGGTTTAGCAAGATAATTATTGAGTGCTTCCACTTAATAGCTAAACTGTTTCTTATGAGAACTAAGTGTTATATATATCAGTTTGATATAAGTTGTATACAAGAGCATATTCTCCCCTCAAAAGTGGTTCAGGGTCAGGAACCAAATAATTTCATCTTATATTAAGGTGCTGTGTATATTGACATAATGCACAAAGATGATTTCCCAAAGTTGAGGAAACATGTTAGCTTTACTAACATGAGGGGGAGACATGATAAACATTTGAGAAAGTGTTACATGGGATGAATTTTCATTTGTATATGTATATCCCCGAATATCATGATATGAACCTGTAGTTCATAAAAAGGAAATGCAATTGCAACATATTGCAAAGCATGCTATACGCATTTGCTGACCCAAAGAAAGCAACTAAATGGAAGAGATACAATTCAAGAAGAATTGATTCCATATGAAAGACATGTAGCTTTGAACCTGTAGTTCATATGCTTGAAACTATAAAGTCAAAGGTATGTATAATCAATTTTCGATATCTTATTTGTTTAGCATGACATGAAACTTTGATATGCAGCTAAAGTCTATTATGTGACTTATATGACTTAACTTGAAAGATTTAAGTTGCTTTAAGCATATGCAATCCTTGGTCCTGAAGTACCACATCCTTAGTACAATTTGTGTACATATGAATCTTGCCATAACTATAAGCATGATGGATTTGAGAATGCATCTATGGAGATATTGAAGAGCTATTCCACGACATTATATGAAGATGTTCATATCTATCAAGAATGATGATTTCAAGGTGCGGAATATTTATTCAAGTCAATATGGTTGATTTATTCATCAAGCATCTACCAAAGATCGTTTTGAAGATGATGCACAAGATTGGAATGCAAATGCTCAAGGATATAAATCGATGTACTCATTAGGGGGAGTCAATGCGCGTTGCACTCTTTTTCCCTTACAAGGTTTTGTCCCACTGGGTTTTCCTTGCAAGGTTTTTAACGAGGCAACCAATAGGCGCATATTCAAACATGTGTACTCTTTTTCCTTACTTTAATTTTTTCCCATTGGGTTTTGGTTTTAAGGTTTTATGAGGCACATCATTGAATAGACATTCAAGGGGGAGTGTTATGAAATAGAAGATTCTTACACTTCTATTTAAGGTGAATGTCTTTAATGTACTTAATTAGAGAGATTTTAGAGTCCTATTATTGGTAGCAAGATCTTCCTCCTCCCTATAAATAGAGGTGCTCTTACCATTGTAATTCACCCCTCTCAACTCAATAAGAAGAACTCTCTCTACTCTTCTCTCTATTGCTATTGTTCTTGTTCTATTGTTCTTGTCTTTTGCTTTAGTTTATAACACAAAGCTCATTATAATTTACCTCATTTGTTCCTATTTTGGCTACTATAGTGAAGTGCTATTATAAAAGACATATTATAACATAATATATAGAAAACAGTTCTGACAAAAACTTGACTTTTATAACTATCGATTATTACATAAAGATGATGTTATAGAAATGTCTTACTGTATATTAAAGAAAAAATTACAATAAAATTAAAATCTCTAAATAAAATATTTTTATAAATACACAATTAGAGTACTTTTGTAACTACTCTTTTTCATCTTGGTGAAAGCTTTCTTTCTATCTCCCAGCACAAGAACTATGCATTCAGATTTCATTTTTCGGTACTGCTTTTTTCTTTTCTAATATCTTGAAAATAATTCTTATAATATTTCAAATAGATTGAAGATATAGGATAATTTGCATTTTGTGCATTTTCTTATGAGGAGAAAAAAGACATCCTTGTAATTTACCTTATCATTTTAGTATTTAAGAAGAGATAGCTTTCCTAGACAATTCAGAAAAACCTAAATCTTCATAGACTATTTGTTCTTGCTAAATCAAAAAAAGAAGCTTGATAACTTATAAAATTAGAGCAATGAAATATAAAGGTTGAGTATATTTTAAGTTGAGTATATGGATTGAGAGTTATTGAAGACTTATCCGATAGTATTGACCAACAATCATTATTTTTCTACCTACACTTTTGTCTTCAACTTTTTCTTTATAACTCAAACATAATTTTCTAAATTATATTTATGTGATCTTTGAAAATAGTTATATTTATTTAGATAGAATAAAAACACAATGCATATACCGAGAAACTATTTTATTAAAATAGAAGAGCTCTTTTATTTTGCAAGCAACTTATGAAACTTAATCATTCTCCTTCCTCTTTTTTAATTTAATTAATAAATTCTTTAGGACGAAGAGTCCTATAAAAAATGCAAACTTAGCAAATTGGTTATGCTCTTTCCTACAACTTCTAGGAATTTAGTTAGCTAGTACTAGTTGAATACGGAGATTAATATCATTATCAGATGCGCTATTGTTCTAACAATAGTCTTAAATAATGGGCATAAATTATTGAGAAGTTTTATAAAATTCATCTACTGAATTATGCCTTAGTCTCTATGATATAAGGAGCATTCTGTTTATTATTACTGATAATTAAAATGTATGCACAGAAATGGCAAAAAAAAACTCAATATTAAATTATAAAACTACTTTCATAACGCCACATAACAATTGAACTTCAAGAATACATTTAATAATATTTGTATAACTTTTAAATTTAAACTTTAACCTGAGGTACACACGCAAAGTGCATACTTTAGAACTAATTTTCTGAATAGTTAGAACGTATTAAGATTGGAATGTTACATGATCAATGCAGCAAGTATTCAAGTTTGGCAGCAAAATGCTTGACGTTGCTTAGCTGGTGTTGTCATTAATTCAGTTTATAATACAATTGTTTTCGATACTTTTCTTGTTCAATGCAGATTAATTAGTTGCATTCCCTTTAATCATATAGATGTATTTGCGAAGGCTGCAATCTCGTGTTAGAATAATCAAATGTCTATCACAAGTCACATACATCCCACCAAGTAGAATAGTATTGCGATATCGCAGATGCATTCTCACCTATATCACACAAAAAAACCCCAATTGCTAACGGATTTTACCAACGTCCCGAATTTATTGGTGTATTAGCAACAGATTGCTTACCAAATGGTAACTAATTTATTTTTCAGAATTTAGTAACAGATTCCTAACGAATTGCCAACCAAAATGTTACTAACTAAATAATTTAGTTGGTAAATATGGCGGGAAAAATAGGCGGCTAATATCGCAATTGCGTACTAATGGATTACCAACTCAAATGTTACTAACAAATATTTTTCATTGGTAATATTACCAACTGACTACATATCCGTTGTTAAATATGGTGTAAAAAATGAAGTATTATTTATTAACAGATTAGTAACGAATTACCAACCAATTATTTACCAACAGAAAGATTTTCTTGCTAATTTTACCAACTAATTTAAAATGCGTTTGTAAATTACCAACCGAATGGTATCTGTTAGTAAACTTGCCAACTAAAACTTAATCGGTTGGAAAACTTTATTAATAGATCAAGATTTTGGTTTGTAATTTATTAATAGATTGAAATTAATTATTAATATTACTTATGATACTTACATTATTAATTAAAGAATAAGCGAAAGTATGATTGATCTGAATTGTTCGAGTACATCAAATCATACATTTTAACAAAATCATAAATTAAAAATCATTTTATCTCAATAATTAAGAGCCAAAAATGTATATATCTTTTAGACTTTTATTCGATTTCTCTGAATACATTTATTATTTTGAAATTATCAATAATATTTTTGGGTATTATTTTTACTTATTTCTTAAATTCAATTTAAAGTATACGCTTTAATTAGTGTTATATTCAGTTCTCTGTCTCTATTTTTCTTTATGTATTTATACATATATTTTGGGTTGCTTCTGAGCCTTTATTGACTAGTTCTTACGTTGTTTAACTAGCTTGTGCTCGTTCGACTTCGTGTTGAGGGTTTTGGCTTATTATTGATATTGGAAGTGCGCTTCAATTCAGAGCGAGGTGAGTCTCTTTCCTAACCTTGTAAGAGGGAAATGTCTCTATAGGATTTATAAATGAATAATTGTTGCTAAATAAGGGGGATACGTGCGCACTACGTGACGAGAGTTCGTGCTTAGCTACTACTATTTTAATTATCCGGGTAGTTTAGGACCCACGACATCATGCCTAATTTATGAAATCTCTATGTCAATGATATCGCCTAGGATGTACTAGGGACTTGAAAGAGGATAAAAGTAAATTTGTATACTTGTTGAACTCTTGTATGGCATAATTGGATATTTATGTGCCTTCGTGTGTATATATACATGATATTTGCTTGATATTTGTGGATCGAGCCGATCGCCTAGGTATGAATAGATGCATCTATAGGCGGTCGTCGACCCTCGGCAAGTGCACAATTTATTTCTATTGGTTCTGGCAGTCGCCTCGGCATAACGTGCGGATGATTATTGTGTGAAAACTCATACTCACGTTGTTCATTATTATACACAAAAATAGAAATAGTAAATCATTGTAAGAATGCATCTTGCCATAAACTGCTGATACTAGTAGCTTTCTATGCTTATAAAATATTTCATATATTATTTGACCTTAGTAAGTATCAAGTCGACCTCTCGTCTCTACTTCTTCAAGATTAGACGGGATACTTACTGGGTACATGTTACTTATGTACTCATGCTACACTTCTATACTTAAATGTAGAGGATCTGAGGCAGGTGGATCTGGTTATCACCCGGGTGCGCAAGTATGAGTTGCTTCCCCTTCATGACGATCTGCAGCCGAAGAATAGTCTTCTTTAATTTGTAATTTGTTTTCTGTCTATCCTGATTCAGACAGTAGGATAGTATAGTATTCTTTTGTGTATATTCTACTAGTTCCCGTAGCTTGTGACACAAGGTTCTGGCACACACATTAGTAAGTCTTGGGCTGTATCATTATATGCTTCCTACATTTCTTACTGTATTTGGTTTCTAAAACCCCATTGGGATCCTTTATCTTTTCTTAAAAATTATAATTTTTGATAAACTTGAAAATATTTTCCGCACTTGGCTTATCCGGCAAGGTTGATGGGCGTCATCATGACCTATTATGAAAATGGATTGTGACACCAATAAGAGTTTAAGTAGTAGTAAAGGATTCAAGTCGTATATATAAGAGTCCTTCATAGTCTAAAACCTTCGATTTTTTTGTGATAAATATGAGTTATTATTCGATTCTCAACTATTTTTAGGATCTATGACACCGGCGAGAATGGTACTAAAAAATAAAATATAATAATAATTAAGTATGAGATTTGAGAAACAATTAATCTTTTTTCACGTTGCGTTTTTAATTAATTAATATCCAATGATTATCAATATTTAATTTTATCAAGAAGTTATTTCAATTTTAAGATTATTTATATATAACCTAAACAACTCTAATATTTGACATGGTCAGTGTACGCGCATATCGGTGTGGATAATAATACTAGTTCTAATATTAATTAGAAATAATTTCATTGCATATTCGAACATTAAATAATTAGCTAAATTATGTTTGGACCTAGTTTATATTTAATAATTCAAACATGAGTGCAATTAAAATTTTATTATTTTATATAAATAGTTTGGCGCAATAAAATTTATTAATTTGTATGATAATATAATAACCAAACGATACATGTATTTAGTTAGTATTAACATAGTTTAATTAAGAATCAAAATAAAATGGTTAAAAGAAATTACAAGAATGTGCATTTTTTTTGTTCTTTGTCGTTATGTGATTTTATTTAAATGTGTAATTTGTGTTTATTAAAGTGTTAATTAATATGTGTTTGATTAATTTCTTTTGATTTTATAGGAATTGTTTAGGAGTTTATTTAATTTTGGTTAGTTGAGAAAGAAGAGAAAAGGCTAAAATTGCAAAGAAAACGGGCCCAATTGAGTCAAGTCCGGACCAATTTAATGGCAAAAACACCCAAACCTTAGCCCAATAGTCCCCAAAGTCCAATCCAAACCACCCCTGCAACTGACCCAGTCGCGACGACCCATGTAACGACCTGCCCCGCCTATTCCTTAATCCTGGCCGTTGATCTTTCAATATTAACGGCCGAAGATCACCTCACCCCTTTTAATTAATCAAACACCTAAAACCCTAAAGACCACTTCAAACTAGCCGCCTCTATGCTTTCTCGAACCTTCTCCTCTCTTTACAAACCCTAGCTGCTCCACTCAAATCCCAGTCCCAATTCGATAATCACATGGAAATCTTCCATGATTCCTTTCCTTTCTTGCACACACGGAGACGCTTACCATCTCTTAAACATTACAATCATTTGGTACTCGATTATTTATGAAAAATGAATCACCGATGTTCGTTCAACTCCTATTATGTATTATCTTCATGTTTCTGACCTGATACACTCACTTCCAGATCTTATTAGTCTGAGTAATTGAGACATTTTTACTATTTTTGTTCTTCTTTTCAAACTAGGGTTTGCCTAATTCTTCTTAAATTGATTCTAATTGATTTTGCATGCTATTAGATGTTTTCGAGTTCTTTATCCTTTGTTTAGTTTGTCTGCAACTGGTTAGTGCATTATACTTTGACACTTCTTCTTCTTTTTATTCATGTTTGTCTTATGTGCATTACTGCTATTTGGATTTCCCAGAGTTAATTTTAATATTATGACCCTCGTATATAATTTTGCTTGTTTTAGTTCTACTTTGTAGTTCACCTAGCTTTAATTATATGGGAGTTCTGATTTTAACTCACTTGTGGATAGCTATGTTGATTCATGATGCCTGCCTGACTCGTAATTAAAACCTCATTGATGGTTGTGGAACCTTGTTTTGATTTCTTATACTAAGACCCTTATGAAACTATTTTCCTTCTCAAATTGCATTCTTCACGCTGAATCCTTTATGCATAATTTGCTATATATCTGCAAATCTATCAATATATTTAGCCTAATATGCTAGCCTTAATGCGTTCTCATTAGGTGTGTCCAACTTGAAAAATTTATAATCATCATGTTTATGAATAGTTGGTTGCTTGTACCTGTTGCTTATTCTAAGTTGGTTCATTGCCTTGTTTTGTACTTTTATGATAACCAACTCATGCCTAGAATGTGTTCTAATTCATGTTAAGATATTCATGCCCAACTCTTTATCTTTCTGGAGCTCTACTATTAGCTATGACTTTTTCTCATGCCTTTGTAATTGTATCATGTGCTTTTCTTGACCTGCTTAGCCCTGTGTTCCCCAGTATTAGTTAAGACCTTTAGAGTAAATCTCGTTACCAATATTTTTACCTATATGTGGCCACCTAGTACGTGGTTCGATGCTTGTTTGTCCTATTGATTTGAAAACTGACATGTCTTCTATTTACTATAAGTTTTTGCTGATACTCAGCATGTTCAAGTTTTCACATGCTCGACTAAGTAATTTCTTGATCATGAACCTGTTATGTTATATTGTTTTCACTAGACCTTCATGTTAAAACTTATGTGTGAAGGCTATGCTCTACTTGATCGTGTCTATGAGTCTATTAGATTTCCATGTTTAAAACTTGTGGCTAAAGCTCTTTTAGGCTAATTCTGAATCAACTTGCTCTTGAAAGTCTTTTGTAATAGTTCACTATCTTATGAGGGTCAATCCCGTCACTTTAGGTTTATTTCTAACAATACAAGCTTGAACCTTCCTTGTAAACTTGTCGGTATTTCATGTGATCTTATCCATATGTTTTGGTTATAAATGTTGATTAGTCATAGCTTTAGGAGTTGAGTGTGAAAAGTTATTTAGTTAATTCCACGAGTGCTCTGTCGTTTGTATGATTAAGTTTGGCATTCATACCGCTAAGTAAGTTATTCATCGGGCTCGGTGTTAGGCCATATGTATTGCTGGACCTGGGCATTGGATTCAGGAAGATTCTATTGTCCTACTTTTTTAACTTGCTCTACTTCTGCACGCTAGTATAAATCATGTCTCTAGGAATTGATCACACCTCACCTAATTTGACCAATACTGGTACACTATCATCTCCATACTTGTTATTATTGTGCATTTAGACAGCATGCCTATAGGACGTATATTATATGGTTTTGCTAACCTAGATATCTTGCTAATAGGACTTCAATTAATTGATCAAATTGCTTCTATTATCTTTGATGCACTATCAATCTGGATATCATGACCATATGATACTAATCTCTTAATCAACTGCTTCTGCCATTTTATTACACTTCCACTTGGATAACATGCCATACTAATCTCTTTCCTATAAAATACTATTATTCGCCTAGAAAGGATGTATATAGAATCAAACGCTGGTAATTCCCAGATTTAATAGCTTTCACTGCCCACTTAGCAAATAACTTAGAAATCATACCTATAAGACAATGTCACTCGCCTAAGATGCCTATCTATAAAATCAGTGCTAATAATCCTGAGTTTGCAAATAGTTTACTGCCTCCTCGCCAGGGTTGTAAATAGCGCTCGCTACAGCGTAAAAGCGTGTAGCGAGGAGTGGCGAAGCTTTAACTCCACAAAGGGCAGTGTGGCGAGGCGAGCCAGAATAGCGAGCGCTACAGTAGCTGTGGCGAGTGGCGAGGCGAGGCACGAGGCGCTGCGAAGCATCGCTATTTTGATATTACAGCATAATTAAAACACAGCAGTTGCTCCAGTCAACAAATTAGGGTTTTTCACTCCTTCTTCTTCCAGCCTCTGCAACAGCACCAGTGCCCAGGTATGTTCTTCACTTCTTCTTTCTTCTTTCTTCTTTCTTCTTTCTTCCTTCTTCTTTTCTCTTTCTGGAATCGACATCACCAGGCTCTGTTTTTCACTTTTTCTTTCTTTCTTCTTTCTTCTTTCTTCTTTCTTCTTTTCTCGTTCACAGTCTCGACCAGAAACAGACTCTCTGTTCTTTCTTTCTTTATTCTTTCTTCTTTCTTCCTTCTTCTTTTCTCTTTCTGGACTCGACATGATCGGGCTCTGTTTTTCACTTTTTCTTTCTTTCTTCTTTCTTCTTTCTTTCTTCTTTCTACTTTTCTCTTTCACAGTCTCGACCAGAACCAAACTCTCTTATTTTATCTTTCTTTTTTCTTTCTTCTTTCTTCTTTTCACTTTCGCGACCAGCACAGTGTGCTCTATTTTTTGCGACCATCTGTCCAGTGCTCTGTTTTTTCGCGACCAGCACTGTCCAGTGCTCTGTTTTTCGCGACCAGCACTGTCCAGTGCTCTGTTTTCGCGACCAACACTGTCCAGTTGCTTAAATTAACCTGCACAGATAAAACAAGAAAAATTAATCTGCAATTCTGCTAAGTTGCTTAAATTTATTTGATTTATTGCTCTATTTTTCTATAAAACAGCGCTGAAAATTGAAATGGCGTCATCCGATAATAGTAAACGAAGTGATATAGCTTGGAATAGATGTTACTTATTTTATGAGTTTATGACTATCTATTGAGTTTTTAATTTTTAAATTGATATATTTATTATTAACATATTATTGTTATTGAGTTTTTAGTGTTATATATATATATATATATATTATTTTTTTTATAAATTATCGCCTCACATCAAAAAGGCGAGCGCTTCGCTGCGCGTCTCTCGCCTCACTGAAGCGAGCCCTCGTCGCTATTTGTCGCCGCGCGCTATCAAAAACATTGCTCTTCGCCTAAGTTATTTAGAACAATAATGTTGAATATACGATACTGGAATTTAGAATCACATAGAAACCATTCCTATAGGATTTTAAGTCTTTATTCTGAATATGTGTATTGCCTAAATTGCCCGCATGCATTTCTTGTCTATGTTTGGAGACTAACTTAGTCAATGTATTATTCTCATGAATCACCCAAATGCTGGAACTAATTAGAGGCAAAAGGTTAGTTTTTGTTGGTGATTCCATTAACAGAAACCAATGGGAATCAATGATGTGCTTATTATTCGGAGCTATTAAAGACCCAAAAAAGGTTTATGAGACTCGTGGTCGGAGAATAACCAAAGAGAAGGGAAATTACTCTTTCAGATTTGCGGTAATCAGTGTAAATTTCTTTTTTATTTTTACTTGTGGATAGCTAATATACAGAAAATTGTCTAGAAACTTTTGGTGTCAATTTTGCGGGACTACCAATGTAGTGTTGAGTATAATGTAACTCATTTTTTGGTTCATGAGGGCAAGTCAAGAATAGGCAGCAAACGAGTGCAAACGCTGCGTATTGATGTGGTTGACAAAAGTTCATCAAGATGGAGAGGGGCTGATATTTGGTGTTTAATACTGCTCACTGGTGGAGTCACCATAAAACTAAAGCAGGGTAAGCCTTTTGGAAACTATATTCCTATGGACTATTACTTCCAGTTTGACATACTAATGGTAGGAATAGAATCTGTTCTTATTGAGGTTCTTAGTTTAATAATCTATCTGAAGATTTGTTTTAGACTACTACACTTTGGACTAACTAACAGGTTATTACTAATGGTTAATTGGAGAAGCCTATATTTGATTGAGATGAGCTTAAAAGGTGCGAGATAGTCATAGTTGAGTCCAAGTTGTTTGGGATTGAGGCGTACTTGTTGTTATTGTTTTATTGGATAAAGCCAATATTGATATAAAAATGTAACAATGATGAGATAGGACATAGAAAGAACTTAGCAGTACCAGTTATGAGCTGGATTGTTTCTTGGTTCATCCCGTCAATTTTTGTTATTAAGCTACAAAACAAGTTAGTACTTGTGTTATATTCTTCTGAAAACTCGTTTAACCAGTAGTGTCATAACATAAAAAATTACTACCAGGAAAGGAATCAAGTTCTTTCTCGCCTTGATGTTTCAACAGCTTTCGAAAAGGCCCTGACTACTTGGGCACAATGGGTAGATAGACATGTCAATCCAACTAAAATACAAGTTTTCTTCCTAAGCTCTGCTCCTTCTCATTTCAGGTATGCCTTAATTTGCTTTGAACTAAGTATTGGCTTCAAATCTTCGTATGGCTCATGACACTTCTTAAATTGGATAGCGGAGGTCAGTGGAACACTGATGGCCACTGCAGAGAAGCTTCTCAACCGCTTCCTGAGACTTACAAAGGCGAATACCCGGAGAAGAATATGATAGTGGAACAAATGATAGAGAAGATGAAGACTCCAGTTATCTTTTTGAATATAACTGGTTTGTCAGATTATAGGATTGATGCTCATCCCTCTATATATGGAAGAAAACCGGATAATGTTGTACAGATGCCCATCTTGAAAGGCTCCATGAAGGTTGAATGCTGGTAGTGCACTGCAGTATGTTTCTTAGGTTCCTTCAAACCACTGTTTAGTAGCTGTAATTCAAAGTAGTATCTGGTGAGATTGCTATGCTGTTTCAGTAGTATTTTTGTATTCCTGGAGGCATGTATGGATGAATAATTGGTGCAAATGGTACAGTTTCATCAGATTGAGCACATAAGTGCTAATACCACTGATGAAAACTACACTTGCAGAGTTAAACACAATTGTACCTGCAGATATGAGTATTATCAGATGCAACTATACAGCATGACCATATAGGATTGCTTCTCTGTTCCTCAAGTAGTGGTTTTCTGTTGATCTCAAACTCTGTAGGTTGTTTCTGCATTGTGTAAAGGTTATAGGACATGATTCGGATGAAGTATAGGAAATACAGTAACCAAAATAGAATGGATACACATTTTCTAAATGTGGTACATACGCAGCATTTAAAATGTCCCATGCGCAGTATCCAATTGAAGTGATTGTCATCTTCTTGGTACAGAACACATGCAGAGTTCTTGATACATATCACCTGCAAATGAATATTAATACAATTATTATAACCATATTTGTTAACGAATTTGAAATTTGTTTGTAAATTGCGTACAATTTACTAAATAGAACTTTTCTATAGACAAAATTACCAACCGATTGCCAATGTATTTTTAAAAATATACTATCGGATTTACCAACCAAATTGGTATTCATTAGTATAGTAGCTAACGTAATTCTAATGGAATTTTTCTTGTTACTATATTTATCAACCAATTACAAACACAATTTAAATAATCAAAAATTAATTTTACTAACTCAATTTCTATATGTTAGTAAATTTACTAACGAACTTCCAACTGAATTTTTGTTAGTAAATTTACCAACGAAAATCTTGGACTCAAGATTCAAAAATTGCCAACAAATTTATTTGGTGTTTACTAACTAATTTTTAGTTGGTAAGTTTACCAACCAATTCAATATGGTTGGTAAAATTTACCATCGAGCATTTTAGCAACAGCCCAATTTCCGTTGATAATCGGTTAGTAAGTCAAAATACCAACCAATTTGATCAATTTACCAACATTTTTTTTGTTGGTAATTGAGTTTTTTTTTTGTAGTGTATTAACAACAGTACAATATTATATAGTCGTTGCCTAAAACATTAATGCAACCCAACTTTATTAAGAAAAAGTTAGATTTCATTTTCTTTTTATGATTAAAGAAAGAAAGAGGACTATAATTGGTTGTGATACATACGTCACTCTTTTTTATTTTTTTAACTCTGAAGTATGCATGTGTGACAAGAGGGGTTGCTCTTATGGTAAGTAATCCCCACTTCCAATCGAGAGATGTGTGAGTTCGAGTCTCCCCAAGAGCAAGGTGGAAAGTTCTTGGAGGGAAGGATGTCGGGGGTCTATTTGGAAACAGCCTCTTTATCCAATGGTAGGGGTAAGGTCTGCATATATACTACTCTCCTCAGACTCCACTAAGTGGGATTATATTGGGTTGTTGTTATTGTTGAAGTATGAATGTATTATGTAAATGCAAGAAGTGATTAAATTGCAGTATAGTCTCGCCTATTATTTAAGGAATTGAGAATATTTGGAATACAATATAATAAAGGTACCTAAACATGTTGTCTTGCTCCGTTTCCTCCCACAATGCAACAAATCGTAAGCAAAATACAGGAGCAAAAGCAAGGAGGGATAAAGAAAAGAAATAGCTAGATGATACTCGAGAGATTCTACCATTATATATGGCATCTAAATATTTTATTAGCCATGTGGAATTGATAGTTTATTATGGGCGAAGTTAGTTTTAGTTTTAACTTTTTTCATTATATTACAAAATTCTTAAGACTCGTAATGGGTATGAGATTCTTCTATTAATTAATCAAGTTATGCCTAGGGACTAGCGACATGCATGTTTTATATGGTTTTCCAAATTGATAGAAAGTATTTAACTTTATTATATTGTTAATATATATGTTACAATTTTTATACTGTTAGAGTATTTTACTCTGTCGTGGTAGGTTACAATCTACCCTATTTTTTAGTTAGTAATTTCACATATTATGAATTAATAAATACACATAATTTGAGTATCTTTTTAATGACCTGATGTATAGTCAATGTATATGAGCTAAATAAACCCAAGAAAAACGCAGTCTTGGAAATTTTTTTAAAAAAAAAAACATGTGTTCGATCCAGTTATCGTTTCATGTGCGTTCTCTTGATGGAACTAATTTGCACCATGTGATGTCTCTGTATATCCTCGTCAATCTCCATATTCACAGGACTTATCTAGTTTTTGGTCAAAGAACTTTATCCCAAGTTTAGAATCGAAAAAAGATAAGTAGACAACAAAATAGTGTCTACGTCAAAAGGCAAATTCAATTATAGAGTTGCCATTGCAAGACAAAATTATTGAGGAGATGATAAGTCATGTTCATTGTAGACAAAGGAGTACGATATCTAGCTGACGCTTTTGTGTCAGTGTGTACCATGTATTATGATACCCATAGAACAGTATTGTATAATATGTCTATATTCATCCAAACCCAATTCTTTAAAATAAAATAAAAATTATATATGTTATATTTAGATACATATACATAATAAGAATCGTGTATCACATATTAAATATGTTAATCCCTAGGTTGCAGCACATGATCATCTCATAGTTGAAACAATTCAACGGAAGCACAACCTGATTATGTTACGTTATGTTGGACATATGTCCATATTGACTAGTCAAAGGTTCAATGGCCTAGTTCTATTTTTTTTGGTTTCTAATTTTTTTTGAAATTAGATTCGATTTATTCCTATTTTGAGTGAGTTTTGGCTTTAAAAGAAAGTACCATTCATGATTTATAAATAGGACAACCTTGAAGAATTATTCTATGCCCATTGATACAAGTCTTTGAAAGACTTAAGCATATAAGAGTGGGTTTTGACAGAGCTTTCATCAAGAAAGAAGAGGAAAGAAAAGTATTTATTTTGCTGCAGATTTTTATTCTGACTAGCCAACTTCAAATTACGTTTTTTGATTCGTTAACTGTTGGATCGGGCTGAAATTTTGACTTAGTGTTCGTAACATCTTGTTCTTGAATTTGAATGGTGAAGATCGGATTTGGAGGCTTGTAGCATCTGATTTCGAGCCTCGAACAGCAGATTCATTTTGTGGATTATACTCTTTCTTCAATTGATTAGTTGTTGCTCTTGTTGTTGTTGTTGCTCCGTATTTTGCCCTTGTAATGTATCCAATTTGGAGAACTTGTCTAACCCTCATATTGTTATAGTGGAACTTTTTGGATCTGTGATCCCGTGATATTTACCTTCGATTTGAAGGGTTTTCCACGTTTAAATTTGGTGTTCTTTATCTTCTTTATTTTCGGGTTTGTCTCTTTCTCAACATAACAGTGGTATTAGAGCCTTGGTTATTTATCCGGGTTGTTATGGAATGGAGGCGAATATGAGCAAGATGGTATGTTTAAATGGGAGAAATTATAATGTTTGGAGAAGCAATGAAAGACTTATTGTTCGTGAAGAAGATGCATCTACATTATTTTAGCTCATAAACCCGAGAGTATATCTGATGAAGATTGTGATTTCGACACCAATAAGTATGTGAATATGTGCGGCAATGGGTTGATTATAATGTTCGCAACCATATTGTGAACGAGATGCATGCGAGATCATTGTGGGAAAAGCTAGAGACTCTTTATGCTTCAAAAACCGGGAACAACAAATTATTTCTGCTAAAGCAATTGATAACCTTTAAATACAAGGAAGGCATCCCTATCCTTGATCACATAAATGATTTTTAGGACGTCCTTGATCAGCTATCTAGAATGGGGGTTAATTTTGATGGTGAGATACAAGGACTTTGGTTTCTTAGTACTTTGCCAGACTCTTGGGAAACTCTTCGTGTTTCTTTGATAAATTCAGCTCCTGGAGGTAAGGTGACCATGAAATATGCCAAGAGTGGTGTATTGAACAAGGAAGTAAGGAAAAAATCTCAGGATTCGTCCTCACAGGCAGATATCTTGGTTACAGAAGATCGGGGGAGAGATAGAACAAGAGGCTCAAGGAATAGAGGTAAAAGTAGAAGTAAGTCAAGGTCCAAATACTATAATGTTACATGCAACCACTGTGGCAAGAAAGGACACATCAAAAGGTTTTGCCGCAAGTTGAATCAAGATACTAGAGAAGGAAAAAAGTTGAAAATAACAAGAACAATATTGTTGCTATTGTTCGAGATGGACTTCTTTTGCTTATGATGAAAACGTCATCAATTTGGTATCCTATGAGACTAGCTGGATAGTAGATTCTGAAGCTACCTCACATGTTACACCAAGAAAAGATTTTTTTCTCATCTTATACTTCTGTTGATTCTGGAGTGTTAAAGATGGGCAAGGCCAGTGAAGTTAAGGTGTTTGGTGTTGGCACAGTTTGTTTGAAAACTAATAATGGTTCAACATTAGTTCTTCAAGATGTCAAGCATGCTCCAGACTTTCCTTTCAGTTTGATCTCCGCAGGAAGATGAGACGATGAAGGTTACCATAATGCCCTCTTTAATGGCCAATGAAGTCTCACTAAGGGCTCGTTACTAGTGGCTCGTGGAGTCAAGTCTGGTTATTTATATGTGGCGCAGGGTTCTATTCTTAATGACTCAATAAATAAGGTGGAAGGTGATACTTCATCAAAATTGTGCACAGAAGATTGAGTCATATGAGCAATAGGGGGATTACGTGTTTGGCTAAGAAAAGTTTGCTTTCTAGATTGAAACAAGCAAAGCTGAAAAGGTGTATCCATTGTTTAGCTGGCAAACAGAAAAGGATTTCCTTTCATAGTCATTCTCCCTCAAGAAAGCCTGATTTATAAGAGCTAGTGCACTCTGATTTGTGTGGTCTTTTTAAAGTAAAGTCAAAAAGTGGTGCACTTTACTTTGTGACCTTCATTGATGATCATTCTCTAAGCTCTGGGTATATCCTTTGAAATCTAAAGATCAAGCACATAGCATGTTTAAGGAATTTCAGGCCTTAGCTGAGAGACAGACGGCGAAGAAACTAAAATGTATTTTGCACTGAAAATGGTGGTGAATATTGTGGTCCTTTTGATAACTATTGCAAGGAACAAGGAATTCGTCATCAGAAAACTCCACCCAAGACGCCTCAATTGAACGGTTTTGGCAGAGAGGATGAATAGAACTCTAGTTGAGAGAGTTAGATGCTTACTTTCAGAGGCTAAACTTCCAAATACATTTTGGGCGGAAGCACTCAACACTGTTGCCTATGTTATCAATTTTTCTCTTGCAGTTGCTTTGGATGGTGATGCCCCAGACAGAAGTTAGTTTACTAAAGATATTTCTTACAATTACCTGAGAGTTTTTGGGTGTAAAGCTTGTGTGCATATTCCTAAAGATGAGAGATCGAAATTGGTGTCGCACTAAGCAGTGCATCTTTATCGGTTATGGTCAAGATGAGTTTGGGTATCGTTTTTATGATCATGTTGACAATAAACTTATTAGAAGTCGTGATACGATATTTTTTGCAGACCAAACTATTGAAGATATTGACAAAGCTGAGAAGATAGATTCTCAGAGTAATGAGAGCTTAGTTGATATTGATCCAGTGTCAATTACTAAGGCAGCTATTGCACATGAAGGAACTCAAGACAATGATGGAGATAGTGATAAGATTAAAACGATCATCATGGTGCAGATGATATGGATGCTCCAGTTGATGAAGTTGTGGTTGATCAGCACACGTAACTACTTCGAATGCTCTTGAAACCTCTTTTAGAAGATCTACAAGGGAGAAGCAAAAATCCATGAGCTATCCTCCTTATGAGTATGTGCTTTTGACTGACATGGGAGAATCTGAGAATTATGATGAAGCCATGTAAGATACTCACAAAGATCAGTGGATCGAAGCGATGGAAGATGAGATGAAGTCACTCCATGAGAATGGCATATATGAGTTAGTGAAATTGCCGAAAGGTAAGAGAGCTTTATCAAACAAATGGATATTCAGGATAAAGCAAGATAATCTTACGTTTGCGCTTAGATACAAGGCGAGGTTAGTTGTTAAAGGTTTTGGCTAGAAGAAGGGAGTTGACTTTGATGAAAATTTCTCCCCTGTTGTGAAGATGTCTTCTATTCGTGTGGTTCTAGGCTTAGCTGGAAGTCTAGATTTAGAGGTTGAGCAGATGGATGTCAAGACTGCTTTTCTTCATGGTGATTTAGATGAGGAGATTTACATAGAGGAACCTGATGGTTTTCTAACTAAGGGAAAATAAAATCATGTCTGCAAATTGAAAGGAGCATGTATGGATTGAAACAAGCTCCAAGGCAATGGTATTTGAAGTTTGAATCTGTCGTAGAAGAACAAGGGAACAAGAAAACTTCTTCAGACCACTGTGTATTCTTCTAGAAGTTTTCTGATGATGATTTTATTATTTTGTTACTTTATCTGGATGACATGCTTATTGTTGGCAAGAATAAATCAAGAATCGCAGTCCTTAAGAAGTAGTTGAGCAAATCGTTTGCGATGAAGGACTTGGGGCCAGCAAAGAAAATTTTGGGCATTCAAATCCACTGACACAGAGATAGAAAGGAGTTATTTCTGTCCCAAAAGCAATATATTGAGAAGGAACTCAAGAGGTTCAATATGATAGATGCAAAAGTAGTTATTACTCCTCTCGCTAAACACTTCAAATTGAGTATTACTCAGAGTCCATCTACTGATGAAGAGAAAAAAGAGATGTCTCGTATTCCTTCCTCTTCTGCCGTTGGTAGCTTGATGTATGCTATGGCTTGCACTAGACCAGATATTTCACATGCCGTTGGTACTATTAGCAGATTCCTTTCTAATCCTGGAAAAGAACATTGGGTAAAAGGGATATTAAGGTATTTGAAAGGTATTATAGATTTGAGGTTGTGATTTGTCAATGGCAATCCTGAACTTGTTTGTTACACAGACTCTAATTTAGGAGGCAATCTTGATAATTCAAGATCCACTTCCGCTCACTTTTGCAGGGGAGTTGTTTCTTGGCAATCTAGACTACAGAAGTGCATAGCTCTATCCAACACGGAAGTCGAATATATTGTTGTCACAGAAGGAGCCAAAGAACTATTATAGATGAAGGTGTTTATTAATGATCTTGGCTTTGAGCAGCCAAGGTACATCTTATTTTGTGATAATCAGAGTGTTATCTGTCTCACAAAGCACTCCACTTTTCATTCTAAGACCAAACATATAAATATAAAGTATCATTGGATAAGAATGGACGTGGAAGAGAAATTATTTGAGGTTGAGAAGATACACACTGATGAAAATTCTTCGAATATGCTGACAAAGGCGGTGGTTGCAGATAAATATGAATTTTATAGAAAATTGGCAGGCATGAAGCTTGTCAATAGTTCCTCTACTTAAAGATACATTTGACACCTTGGCTGGAGGGGGAGTTTGTTGGGCATATGCCCATACTGTCCAGCCAAAGGCTCAATAACCTAATCCTATTCACTTTTGGTTTCCAATCCTATTTGGAACTGAATTTGTTTTGTTCCTATTTTGAGCGAGTTTTGACTTTAAGAGAAAGCACCACTCATGATCTATAAATAGGACAACCTTGGAGAATTATTCTATGTCCATTGATACAAGTCTTTGAAAGTTTAAGTACATAAGAGTGAGTTTTGAGAGAGCTTTCATCAAGAGAGGAGAGAAGAAACAAACAAAAATCTTCATTTTTCTCTTTCTCCTTATTTATCTCTCTCAACCCCATTATACGATCAAATATTCTCGTAGTTGATATACAGAAAAAAGACATTTAGAAAATTCTATGAACTATGAGAATAGAGATAAAGGCCTTTTTGCTACGTTTTTTTTTATTTCCTTCGAAATTTCCATATATTTTGCAAGCTGCTGATCGAAGCGATTAACCCAAAAGTTTTTTTAAAAAAAAAAGAAGAAAATCATCAACTGAATAATGAAAAACGCAATTATCCAAAAAGGATTCTATGTGGAGTAGTTCTTAAGTTCTGAAAAGCAAAATTTATAAAAAATTTTACCTATATACATTGTATAGTATTTTATATACTTAATATAATTTTTTTGATGAAAATTGTTCAACCGACTACCATTCAATCTATATGACTCCGCCGTTGAGTGTGTCCTCTTCCTATTAGTAGGCTTACTTGAAAATGAAATGCGGGCACGTTATTCAAGTCACTGGTATATCATAGAAAATTTGTCACCCAAATAAAATGATATATCTATTATTTATATAAGTTATATCCCTTGAATTCATTTCAGCCATCGCATTCCTCTATTTTGTTCGATTATATTGCGACAGGAAATTTTCGTTCCTATGCTATATAAAAAATTATTATCAAATATATTTATAGTATAAAAATTACTTGCTATGTTAATAGTTTTTTTTACAAAATAAATAATTCATTAAATAAGGAATCGTTGCAACTGTTGGCTTTCTTATTTAGACGCGCTAAAATTAGGGAAGTAAATATTTTTTCATATATTTTATTAAATAAAGAATCATTGTAGTTGTAGACGTTATTGGAAATTCCTTAATTAATTGTCTGGTTTTGATGGATTCGATCTCATCTTTTTAAAATATTTAATTACTTGAAACTCAACTGAAAGAATTAAAAATATACAAGCTGTCTAGGCTATCAACGCTTACATCTAACGTAACACGCTTACATCTAACGTAATAATATTGCAGATGCGTGTTAGTAAGAAAAAGGTGGATGATTTAATACTGTTTTGGAAAAAAATATGCATCTAAAATGTGAAACATATATTTTAGGGAAAGCATGTCGAGTCTAAATATGTACCCAATTTGTAGATATTATATAGATAAATTGTAGATTATTTGTATTCTGATTGTAGATGCTTTATTTTCTGTTTTCACAAATAAAAAGACTAAAACTTCTACAAATCTTCTGTAAAGTTTACAATTATATCGAAAGTTTTGATTATGTTACAATTGAATGGGAATTTGGATATTAATATTCAATGTACTGTAAATATTTTGTAGAAAAATTATAGATTATTTGTATTCTGATTGTAGATGCTTTGTTTTCTGTTTTCACAAATCAATAATGACTAAAACTTCTATAAATCTTCTGCAAAGAACGCAATTATGTCGAAAATCCCAATTATGCTATAGTTATGTGGTTCTCTTATATGCTCTTGTTACTCCTTACGAAACTTTTATGCTAAATATGAAATCCAAAAAAACATGATGAAGGGATAGATCTTCCTAAGAAAAATCCTCCCATGAACTGTTACAAGAAAATTGACTTCTGCCAACAATTGAAGCATCAAAAGAAAAAGATAAAAAGATCAATTTCGAGCTCATAACATATTGAGAATCAAATGTTGTGAAATAAACCTTAATGTGAAGGAATCAGAAATTATAACCATCAAATCGACCAGGCTTCTGCTCATTTTCCCCTGGCACAAAACCATTGGGACAAGATTGTAGAGGTGCCGACAGTGCCTTGGCTATGGAAGAAATAATGAAATTTTGATACAGAAATCGTGGATGTATGAGAGAAACATGGGTGAAAGTGTGAGAATTGGAGAGAGAAACGTGGAGGGAGTAGTATTAGAAAGAATATATGGTACCATTAAATTAATAGTGTAATTAATACCCTTACTAATGATATATAATTAGTAACTAGGTATACTAAATATAATTATATCAAACTTTAAACATTGAGGGTAATATAATTTCCTATATGGCATAGGAATTAGAAAATTCATATTGTGATCTATAAGGAACTCGTCAAAAGGCCCAATATGCCTTGATCTGCTACATTTTACATTGAAACGTTAATCTAAATAGTCGAGTACCCAATTGTTTGTACTAAAAATAATCAGCCAATATATAATATGTATATGATTAATATATAATATATGTATAATTATATATAATTATTAATAATCTATGTATATTGACTAAAAATAATAATAATAAATTTAACGGCTATTTATTTAAAGATCCCTTTTACATTTGTTTGTTTAGTTTACATATGACTTAGCGAAGCCATATACCCCTAAGAGAATTCGTCGATTGTGACTCTAATTATTATATGAGATCTTTACATAAATAATCGCTCATATTCATTGTTTATTATTTCTAGTTATATATAATTTATATTATATATATTTATAACTATATAATACATAAATTATGTGTGTATATATATTATATTTTTACCGACTATTTTTAATTTAAGCGGGTAAGTGAGGGCTATTTAGATCAATTCGTCTTACTATATTTTGGTTTGCGTATCGTGCTAAAGGGATTCTAATAGTACAAATGTTGCAGCCCAAATAGGTGGACGTCCACAGCCCAAATTATTGGAAGTGGTCGGAGTATAGCAAGTTGGGCTGTGATTACATCACCTTCTTAAGGCATTTGTTCGAAAAACTTTTAGCTTGATGACATTTGGTCGAGAAAATTTTTTGTCACCTCTTTCTGAAACTCCAATTTAGCTTTTTATTTTGTTCTTCAAAGTGTAATGTTGGCCTTGCAATTCAAGGGGAACAAGTACGTCTCAATCCCTTATTAACGCAGGTCAAGTAGATAAATTGTTGGAAAAACAAGTGAATTGACCAAGAACAAGAGAGATAGGAAACAACTTATCGAATTAACAATGTGTCGTGGTAACTTACTGTCTTGAAAGCAATTTCGATTCCATTAGGATCTAAACCGTTTAGTTTGGTTGCTCCTTGAGATTTCACAATACCCTCAAACGCGTACACTCGTGGCTGAAATTTTAAAATCTGTACAAATACAATTGTCCAGAAATAAAATTGAGAAAAACAACTTTGGAAATGGGAGGAATAATTTATATGTGCTAGTGTATATAATTATACACAAAGAAGCTGGCATTTTATATGTCAAGCTACAAGATAGTTACATAAAAAAAGAATTAATCAGAGGAATAAATAAGAATAAAGTTAGATGTTACATAAATTAATACATATTCCATGTATTTGGACATATTTCAGAAGTACAATTGAGAAAAACAACTTTAGAGATGAGAGGAATAATTTATATGTGCTAGTGTATATGATTATTCACAAAGAAGTTTGCATTTTATATGCCAAGCTATAGGACAATTACAGAAAAAAAAAATTAATCGGATCCGAATTAGTGTATTAGAAATTCTAATTTGAAAGTTCGAGGCTTTTTCTCTATAGGATGAGACATTCTCTCAACGAAAGCTGAAATGGCGAGAAAATCGAAGACTGGAGGGGGAGGTCAGAAGATCCAAGGGAGTCAGCAATTGAATTCAATGAGAATGGAGTTTCGCAATCGGGAGATGTGAAAAAAGTGAAAAACATCAATGCAATTCAAGGGATTATACTTTTGGATGTTAATCAATTGTCCAGTCCAGTAACACCACAGGAAGGGAATAGGAGAAACACTGAAATTCAAGTGTCGAACAGGACATCCTGGGCAGACCTTGTAGAAGAGGAAACAATGGCGACCAAAATTGCAGGTTCGACTAAAACCCTAGAATCTACTACTAAGTGATGGAGTAATATTGTGGGTTCAATACCAATAGAGGAATGCCTTGACCTAACTGAGGAAAGTATTGAAATGAATGTGAAAATTACAACGGCAAACATTAAGGATAAGGTTGAGTATTGGATAACGGCGGTGGTGTGCTATTTTGCATGGTCTAATCCACTACATGTAGTTATGGATGGATACTTTAGGAGAATCTGGGTTTCATTGGGAATTGATTAAGTAGCACAATTGAATAGAGGGGTGTTCGTGGTACGGTTTCATAGTGTTGAAAGCAAAAGCAAAGTGGTTGAAGAAGGAGTTCAAATGTTTGATCAAAAACCTATAATTGTGAAGCCATGAAAGCTAGATATGGATATCACAAAGTAACAAATGGAGAAAATTTCCATTTGGGTACGATTGGTAGGGCTAGACATTAAGTATTGAGGACAAGCGGCTCTTACAAAAATAACATGTCTAATTAGGAAACCTCTCAAGGCTAATATTGCTACTACTAAAAGGGAAAGACTAACGAATGCAAAAGTACTTGTGGAAGTGAAGCTGAATCAAAAGTACCCGACAACCATTAGATTTGAGAATGAATGTGGAAAATTATTGAACATGCAGTTCATTATGAGTAGAAGCCTGTTTTATATGAGAAATGCAAGAATTATGGGGATAAAATGATCGAGTGTCAATAATTTCTACAGGATGAAAGAGGGAAAAATGAGAAACAACAAGAGACAAGGGAACACACGGAGGTAGACCATAGGAAAATAGACACAAAAAGATCAAGCAACACAAAAGGGTGAAGAAATATATGCAACAAAAGGATAAAAGGGTGGAAAGCAGGCAAATAGTGGTGGGCGGGGGAGAGAATAATCATGGTTATAAAGCTGGAAAGTATGGTTTAAAAAAAAGCAGTGGTGGTTCAAAGTGGTGGTTCAAGAAATATCATTCAAGATAGACAATACATTTGGTACAGTAGGACAACAACAAAGTGAAGAAGGGGAAGTACTAGTCATGCAGGGCAGAAGCTAGCAACACCTGAGGATGGAAATATAGGCAAAAGTGGTGATGAAATTGGCAAGGGTGGGAGAAACCACCAACACATGGATAAAATAGGATTTTGGAATACCATGGGACTAGACAATCCAGGTAAACAGCAGGAAGTTCATATGTTTATGCATAACTCTCAAGCTGGATTGTTTGGTCTCTTAGAAACTAAGATTAAGAGAGCCAAGGCACAGAGTGCTGCTCTTAACCTATGTAATGGATGGTCATATAATACTAATCTAGATCATTATGAAAGAGAAAGAATTTGATTTTTATGGAATCCTATGATATTTGATGTTAGTAGTTACAAAGTCACGAAATAGCTAAAACATCATGGAGTCATCACATAGGTACAAATAGGAAGCTATCAGTTACAGGTATATGGGTTTAATGATGACGCATTGAGAAGGAAATTGTGGCAGGATGTCAAAGATATCCATGATCATATGTCAGAGCCATGGGCAGTAATATGAGACTTCAAATGTGTCTTGAATAGAGGGAAATGGATTGGTGGTCCAGTTACAATGTCAGAAATAAGAGACTTCAAGCAATGTGTAGAGACTGTACACTGCAGGATATGAAGTATTCTAGGGCCTTCTATATATAGAACAACAAGCATGGAGGTACAGACATGGTTTATAATAGGATTGATAGGGTTCTGGTGAACAATGAATGGATAATGGCTCTACAAGATTTAGAAGTGTAATATAGGTGTGAAGGAACATTTGATCATTGTCCCGCAATAATAAGATGGGCTGGGGAACACAATAATCAGCATATATTCAGGTACTTCAACATGTGGAGCTTAGTAAAAGAGTTCAATGAGAAACTAAATAATTTGAAGAGAACACAAAAGCAACTAAATACAGAAAATTTTAGTCATATAAAAAGGTGGGCAAATAAAGCACTAGAAGAGCTAATGCAATGTCAAGGCACACTACAGAAGAGTCCTCTAAAGCTAGAGCTACTGGAAGAAGAAGCAAGGTTGAATAGCAATTACAAGATATTGAATGAAGCTAGATATCAAAATCTAAGTCAAAAAATCAAGGTGCAGTGGCTGGAAAAGGAGACCTAAACACCAAATTCTTCCATAATATGATGAAAGCCAGAAGGAATATGAATAGAGTGTTCTCTATAACTAATTCATAAGGGGCAAGGATAACTGAGATAAATGCAATTGATAAAGACTTCATTGAATTCTACACTACTCTATTGGGCACTAACATGATGGAAAAAGAGCAGGTCAATAGTAGCTTGGTTCGACAAGGACCTATAGATACTGAAACACAAAGAATTTTTTGGAAGAAGAGTTTATAGAAAGAAAGGTTGAAATAGCTCAGTGGGCAATTAATGGAGAAAAATTACCAGGTCCTGATGGCTATGGAAGTAAGTTCTTCAAAGATAGTTGGAAAGTGATAGGAAAAGATTAGTGGGTGCTATAATGAAATTTTTCATAACAGGAAAATGCTAAGAATCACATAGTAATTGCCATCATACCTAAGAGTTATCATGCTATAAGTATGGGAGACAATAGAACTATAACATAATTTAATATTGTCTATAAGGTGATATTTAAAATATTATGTAATAGGCTCAAACTGGTACTACCAAATCTGATTTCTACAAATCAAAGTGCCTTTGTTGCAGGTTAAACCATTTTGCAAAATATTCTGATATGCTAGGACTTGGTAAGCTTGTACATTAAGAAGAATACTGCTCAGAGTTGTTCGATCAAGATTGATATCAAAAAGGCATATGATACTGTAGAGTAGTCGTTTGTGGAAGAAATGCTCCATGCAATGAATTTCCCTCACATATTCATTAAATGGATAATGACATGTATAACTACTACTTAGTACATCATAGCAATAAATGGGGGATTATAGGGAATATTATAGGAAAGAGAGGATTCTGATAGGGTGATCCAATATCACCCCTGTTATTTGTATTGTGCAAGGAATATCTTACTAGAATCTTGAATAAGGTGGCAGAAATGAGGGACTTTAGGTATCAAACTAAATGTAGAGGATTGAAATTGAATCATTTATGTTTTGCAGATGATGTACTTTTATTTTGTAAAGGCAATTATCAGTCAGTAATTCTTTTACTAAGAGGGTTGCCGTCTTTCTCTAATGTTTCAGGCTTGAGCACCAATGCAAGAAAGTCAAATATTTCTAGCGTTAAATAGAAACCCAAGTATTAGAAGATTTATGTGAAGCAACTAGATATCAGAGAAGATCATTACCATTTCGATACACGGAGATGCCTATCTCAACAAAGAAGATTTCCACCATGGACTGCAAAGTACTAGTAGACAAGATGACTGCTAAACTAAAGATTTAAAATTTGAGAAACCTCTCATATGCTGGTAGAGTACAATTAATTAACTCAATTCTTTTACAAGTACATATATACTAGTCATTAATCTTCATTCTTCCTAAGGCTGTGTTAAAAAAGCTCAATGCAATATATAAAAACTTCTTTTAGGACGGAAGAGAATGGACTAATAGAGCCTCTTTAGTTGCATGAGACACTATTTGTAGACCAAAAGAAAATAGAGGCCTAGGGATAATAAATTGTAAGATATGAAATGAGACAGCGATAGAAAAATATATATGGAACATTGCTAAAAGGCAGATAATCTATGGGTGAAGTGGGTTGAATATATTTACATAAAAGTTACTAGTTGGGAGCAGTATCTGCCACCAACTGATTGCAGTTGGTACTGGAAGAGAATATGCAATATAATGGAGAAATTCAAGGGAGGTATATGAGGAATGAATGACAGCAGATAAGAGGAAGGTATACCATACAAAAGGGATATCACTGGAGGAAAAGGGTGGTGAATTAATGGTCTTGGTCTAGATGGATTTTGAATTCACTAAATTTCCCAAAGCACAGTTTTATAAACTGACTGGTGTACGTAAACGATTGCTGACTATGGAAAGGCTACAAAAAATAGAGTATGCCAAGAGACAGGGTATGAAATTTAAGGAGAAAGCATAGAAACAATCCATCATTTGTTTTACGAATGTCAATTCTCAAAGAAATGCTTGGGGCTTTTGTGGAATAGCTAGGAGTGAGGATAAATAAACCAGTTATTGAGGGTATGCATAAAAGATTAATAAGTAATATCAAAGGTAAAATGTGCAGGAAGTTTATATTAGCAATGTTTACCTCGAAAAATGTGAGTAATAATTAAAAATAATTTGTGATTTTAAAAATATGTGATTTATGCTAATATCAATAATATACAAGTAATATTAAGTTTAATTAAGAAGAATTGATGAACTAAACCAGTGTTGTTAGAATAATAAGGACCTCGAGCTCGATTATCTCAGGACCTCGAGGTGAGCTAAGAGCTATAATGTATGAACAATAAAGTAAAGATAATAAAGCTTAAGAACAATTGTTGAGCATGTTAAATAAGAAAAGCACGGTAGAATGTTCTATTGCAGTGAATTAGATACCTTTTACAAATGATTGGGATCTCCTTTATATATGGGAGGGAAAACCTAATACAATACATTCCCAATTATGGTAAAGAATTCTATTGGTGCAGCTGTATAACAACCTAGTACGGACTTGTACTATTATGTAAAAACCTTATCCTATAATTTATGCCCTAACCCACATGTCCTTGAGAAATTCCCGCTCTTTATTGAGTGCCCTTGAAATTTATTGCCCTCGAGGTAGATCATGACGGGTCCCCGATTTCCTTATCGAGGTGTTCTCATCCGGGCCTGGCTTGATTCCTACTTCGAGCTTACAGTACTCAGACTTAAAGTGTAGTCCATTCTAATTGAGCTCTCCGAATGACCTCAATGATGCATCTTCCATTTTTGAAGAGGCTCAGTGTCTCATTTCCCAGGTAAGGACATGCCCTTATTATTGCAAATTTTTCTTCCTTTATTTGCTTTTGACGGATATGTCTCTATTCCACTTATAGGCCATCGTAAAGTTTAAAGATGAGCTAAGCCAATGTGAAGCCGAGTTCAAGAAGGTTTCGGGTGAAAAGAAATCCTTGAGGCTCCTCTGTAGCCAGAAGGAAGACGAGCTTAAGGATCTCTGAACAACATTGACCAAAGCTCAAAAAAGTGAGTCCGAGCTAGATGAACAGGTAACTGTAATTTTAGCAGAGTACAGACTTCTTGGCCCTACTTCGGAGGCTAACACTTTGATATATCAGCTACAGCAAAAGCAAGATATGATTGGGCAGCTCCGAGGCGAGGTAGATCAAGTTTGAGTTGATTGTCATCAGTGGAAGAAGTACGTGGATCAACTTGATGCCGAAAAGGAAGCTGTTACGGCCCAGCTGGCCTCGGCTAAAGCTCAACTCTGAGGCATTGAAGCAAAAGGCTTGGCTCAGCCAGGAAAATCGAGGGATTAAAGGCCGAGCTAGCTACAGCTTGGGCCGAAGCTGTACAGGCTAAGGTTGAGGTTGTACAGGCCAAAGTCGAGGCTGAGAAGACAAAAGCTACAGGCAATAAATCCATTACTATATACTTGAAGGAAACCACGGCCATTCAAGCTGAATTGAAGGAGGCCTTCGACCGGGGAAGCAATGAATTGGCTAAGTGCCAAGCCCGGAGGGAGACTCTCGAAGAAATCCATGTCCGAGGGTTCAACCTCACGGGGGAGATAGCTTAAGCAAAGGCGCGAGAAACTGATGCTAGGTTTCTTGTCTTCTCTTATGACGAGAATGAGGTGAGTGGCTTCGGGGACAAGAAAGGTGAAGAAGATGTTCCTAAAGAATAGGAGACTCCCGAAGAAGAGGAGAATCTTGAAGATAGAGCCGTTAGAGACATAGTATCCAAAGATGACACTCCCGGAGGTATGACCCCGAAAAGAGATTAGGCTTTCTTTCTTGTGCAAGGGCCCTTGGTGGGCGTTGAAATATTTATTGTAATTTTACCTTACGAATATAAAGAATCTCTTTGCTCTATACTTGATTTGTGTTGACATTTACTTTGTCCTTATTTGTGAGAAATTCCGATGATTCAAATGCTTAGTTCGAGTATCGGTTCAGGCTCGTAATAAACCCTTAGGTTTTATTTCTCAATATCATACCCCTTAAGGTTTTATATGACACTCGAGATAAGCTTAAAATCAATTTGATGCGAGCACGGAGCAATGGGGACTTTGAGTTCAAGTTGAGTGAGAAAGAAGTCTCAGACTATTATAAGCTTTTTTCCCTTAAGTTCTTTTAAGCTGGCCCATAGGCTCTTACATATTGGACTTTAGGATCTTTCTGTTGGATTGTTTCAGCCTCTAAAATGGCTACGCAACTTTTCTCTCATTTCGGCTAAAAGACTTAGTGGAATTTTAGTTATTACTTAGCATGTGTTTTTGTACCAGTTGGGTTTTGTTTTCTAAGGTTCAACATAGTCATTTTGTTTGCGCAGAAATAATCGAATACCTCTTGAGGTTTTTCCAAAGGCTGGTATTATCGAAGCCTTTGGATTATTTGAGGGCTGAATTTATCAAATTCCATAGATTTTTTTGGGGGGGGGAGAGGTGTGGCAAATTTTGATGGAAGCCCTTTATATTTTGCTTTGCCGGGAGTAGCCTAATTTAACTGGTTTTTCAATGTTTGAAGGCCTTTAATTTACAGCGATATCGGAAGTCTCCAAATCGTATTATTTTGGTCGTAGCTTTTATGTGACCATAGTCTTTTGTATGGCCATAGCCTTCGGGTTTGTCACTTGGACTTGTTTCCCAATAACTTTTCGAGCTTGCTCGAAAAGTTAGACCCCGATTATATTGTATTTGAGGGGGTTGCCACTTTTAGGTCTTGTCCTCTCGAGTATGACTCTTTGAGGTCTTATAAGATCTAGTGTTTGATGACTTGGTGTGTCGATCGTTGATGACAGTCCCCGAGTATTTAGGTACATATGGGGTTTTGACCCAGAAAGTATTTTGATATAATAAAAATGCTTCTTCAAGTAGTTGGTACATATGTACATGTTTTGCTGCTGGGGATCAATTATTCTACATGGACACAATTTTCTAAAAGGTGCCTCGATATTTCCAATCAAACATCTGCAAGGAGTTTGAATTAAATACAAACAGAAAGGGGGAGAGGGTCAAACCTCAGCAATGATATTGTTTGAGTAACGATACATTCCAATTGTTTGGAAGTTTATCTCCTTCCATTGTGCTAAGTTATTAGGATCTTTTCCCTACGACTCCGAGGACACGGTACGGTCCTTTCCAATTGGGGCCTAGTTTTCCTTCGTTTGGATCTCGAGCGTTGAGAGTGAATTTCCTTAGAACTAAGTCCCCGACTTAGAAATATCGAAGGTTCATCTTTCTATTGTAATACCTTTCAATCCTTTGTTTTTGTGCGGCCATTTGAATTGACGTGGCCCCGAATTTTTCAACGAGTAGTTCGAGAAAAGTGTTCATAGCTTTGTGATGTGAGTCCTCAATGGCATACTAAAACCTGACGCTAGGTTCTCGGACTTTGACTAGGATCATAGCTTCGGACATATATACCAAAGAAAACGGGGTTTCCCCCGTACTCGATTTTGACGTCGTTCAATATGCCTATAGCACCTTGGGCAACACTTCTCTGCATTTCCCCTTTTCATCATCTAACCTTTCCTTTAAGTTTCGAATGATGGTTTTGTTTGTGGACTCAGCCTGACCATTTGCATTTAGGTGGTAAGGTGCTGAGGATCCTTTTAATTTTATGGTCCTCAAGGAATTTTGTTACTTTGTTGCCGATGAACTATTTCCTATTGTCACATGCTATTTCGGCGGGTATCCCAAACCGACATATGATGTTGTCCCATATGAAGTCGATGAATTTTTTTCTCTTACCTTCTCGAAGGAATGCACTTCAACCTATTTTGAGAAGTAGTCAGTTATAAACAAAATAAATATAGCTTTACCTTGCGCTATTGGCAGGGACCGATGATGTCCACCCCTCATTTCATAAATGGCCACGGGGATAGGACCGAATAAAGTTGTTCACTAGGTTGATGAATTATGGGTGCAAATCTTTGGCACTTATCACACTGTAGAACGAACTCCTTGGTATCCTTTTCCATATTATCCTAATAATACCCCGCTCCGATCATCTTGCGAACTAGAGAGTCTGCACCAAAATGGTTCCCACAGGTGCCCTCGTGGATTTCCCGTAATACATAATCGGTGTCCCCGGGTTGCAAGCACACTTCCGGTGGTCCATTGAAGGTTCTTCTGTATAACGTTCCATTTTCATCGAGTGAGAATCGAGTTCCTTTGGCTCGAAGTATTCTTAACTCTTTTGGGTCCATGGGGAGCTTCCCTTGCTTCAAGTAGTCAACGTACTTATTCCTCCAATCCCATGTCAAACTTGTTGAATTAATTTCTGCATGGCCTTTTTCGACCACCGACCTCGATAGTTGGAGGACAGTCCCCGAGATGATATCCTCTTATTCGACCGATGATACCAAATTTGCAAGTTCATCGGCCTCGATATTTTGTTCTCGAGGTACATGGTCTAGTGTCCATTTCTTGAAGTGGTGTAATGTTGTTTGAAGTTTGTCTAAGTACCTCTGCATTCGAACTTCTAGAACCTTGAAGCTTCCATTTACTTGATTTAATACCAAAATGGAGTCGCACTTTGCCTCAATGACCTCTGCTCCAAGGCCATTGGCTAGTTCAAGACCTACAATCATGGCCTCATACTCAGCTTCATTGTTAGTCAATTTAGAAGTTTTGATAGATTGCCTAATGAAACTACCCGTAAGTGATTTCAAAACAATAATTAGCCCAGATCCTCTCACATTCAGAGCACCATCTGTGAAGAGGGTCCATACCCCAGATGACATACCCGTTTTTAGCAAGAGTTCCCTTTTTACTTCGGGTACAAAGGCAGGCACAAAGTCAGCCACGAAGTCTGCCAAAATTTGAGACTTGATAGCCATTCGAGGCTGATAATCAATATCATATCCTCCAAGTTCTGTGGAACATTTTGCCAATATACCCAATAATTCAGGTTTATGCAAGACATTTCAAAGTAGTAGTCAGTACACATATAGGCTGACATTGAAAATATGGTTTTAATTTCCTAGATGCGCTTATTAGAGCAAGAGCTATCTTTTCCAAATGTGGATACCTGGTTTCAGCATCTCTTAGGGTTCGACTAACATAATAGACAAGAAATTACATACCTTGCTCTTTTCGAACCAACACGCCACTTACCACTACCTTGGACACATCTAGATACAAGTAGAATGTTTCATCCTCATTCAGAGTATGGAGCAGGGGTAGGCTTGAGAGGTACCATTTTAATACTTCCAAGGCTTGTTGTCACGAAGGAGTCCATGCAAAGTTGTTCTTCTTTCTGAGTAGGGGAAAGAAATAATGGCTCCGATCTTATGACTTCGAGATAAATCGGCCTAGGGCAGCTATACGTCTGGTCAGCCGTTGCACAGCTTTCACATTGTTGACTATGGTGATTTCCTCGATGGCTTTGATTTTATCGGGTTTGATCTCGATATCCTTGTTCGACACCATGAAACTCAAGAACTTGCCCGAGCAGACTCCACAATCTCGGGGTTGAGATTCATGTTGTACTTTCTTAGGATATCGAACCTTACCTGCAAATGGGTCAAATGGTCCTATGCGTGTAGGGACATAACTAGCATGTTATCAATATGAACTTCCATGGAATTTCCTACTTGATGTTCAAACACCTTATTAACTAGGCATTGATATGTGGCTCCTGCATTTTTTAGCCGAAAGGGTATTACATTATTACAATATGTACCATACTTCATGATGAATGAAATCTTTTCCTGGTCCTTCGAGTTCATTTGAATGTGGTTGTACATGGAGTAGGCATCGAGAAAGGTAAGGATCTCATAGTCGGCCATAGAATCAATCAAACGATCGATGTTGGGTAATGAGAAAGAATCTTTAGGGCATACTTTGTTCAAATATTTATAGTCTACATACATTCTAAGTTAATTCCCCTTTTTAGCGACTACCACTACATTAGCTAGCCATTCGGGATATTTTAATTCCCTGATGGATCCTATTATGAGAAGTTTGGTTACCTCTTTTTTATGAATGCATATTTTATCTCGGACTAAGGTCTCTTCTTTTGCTTTACCGATTTAAATTTGGCATCGCCACTTAGTCGATGGATAGTTATCTCTGGAGGGATCTCTGTCATATCTAAGTGGTACCAGGCGAAACAATCAATACTATCGATAAAAAATTGAATGAGTTTTTTCCTGAGTTCAGGGGTTAACCCTGTCCCCAGGTATATCTTTCATTCAATAAGATGCTCGATCAATATGGCATGCTCGAGTTCTTAGACCGTGGACTTCGTCGCATCCGATTCCTCGGAGGCAATGAAGGCTAGGGGGATGAGGAAAACTTCTCTTGTCTTTAGCCACCTATTCATCGAAGATTGTCCCTCGGGCTCAACCGGGGGCATGGACTCTTATTGCTATTTGGCCGTCTGTTCGTCCTTAGACTTTTCCGATGTAGATGGTGCCGATATCAGTGCCAACTCGTGCACTGCAAATATCTCCTTAGCTGCATGTTGCTCCCCATATACTGTTTTCACTCCATCCTTCGTTGGGAGTGTCAACATTTGATGAAGGGTCGATGGTACCGCCCTCATGCTATGGACCTACGGCCTTCCAAGCAAAGGATTATCCTCATGTCACCTTGGTGTCCTATACGATTCCGTACATGTTGATTGGGAGGATGATTTCTCCTTTCGTAGTTTCACTTGCCATGTTAAAGCCATTTAAGACCCGAGATGCCAGTATGATTTGATCGAGTAGCCCGAGCTGCTCCACGACCCTTGACCTAATTATATTTTCCAAACTACCTGGATCCACGAGAACACGTTTAACTTGAACTTTATTTAAAAGAATAAAAATTACCAGTGCATCGTTGTGAGGCTGAGATAAAGCCTCGATGTCTCCCTTGTTGAATTTGAAGGTGTCCTCAGGCATGTAATCCCGAGTCCGTTTCTCCCTTGTGATGGTACTTTGGTTGGTTTGAATATAGGTCCTTATGAGACGTCGACTCCACCGATGATCATGTGAATGACATATTGAGATTCTCCAGGCTCATTCTTCCTGCTTGCATCTCTCTCCCTGAAGCAATTCTTAGCCTGATCACTTAGGAATTCTCGAAGATACCCCTCATTGAATAACCTAGCCATTTCTTCTCTTAGCTGCCTGCAATCCTCCATTCTATGACCATGCGTGCCGTGATACTTGTATATCAAGTTCGGGTTCCTTTGGGAGGGATCGGTTTGTATTGTCATGGGCCACTTAGTATCTTTGATTCTCCCAATAGCTGAGACGATCCCTGATGCATATATGCTGAAGTTGTGCTCTAATAATCGAGGGGCCTCGGCGAGGTCGGCATGCTTATCAAACCCGTTCTTGCTCATGAGTCCTTGATAACCTTGACCTCGATCACTTCTTCGATCACTCCGAGAGGTGTTGTGGCTCGGGCCGCTGTTCCTTCGATCGGCATATGGTTGATACTGTTATTTGTTGAATCTTGATCCTTGGTCTGTGTCCCTAGGGGGCTTGGCTGTGAACCTATTAGGATGAGCTGAGCCCGATGGGGCTCCTAACTGGTCGTCCTCAAGCTAATTTTTTATTGACAACGGTAGTGTACGTCCGACCATGTTTTCAACTGGATATTCGATCAAGTTCTGCTTTAGCTGTCGAGATATGATTGAGCTTCTCTCATTCAAGCTTGCATAAAGCCTGAACTGCCTAGTCATCGGAGACCGATGGTAATTCCAATCTTTCATCTGAAACCGGGACATGAAAATGGATGGAGGAATTGTATAGCACACAGAGATAGGAAAATAGATTAGCCAGAATGACTTTTACGACTAGAAAGAACATTCCTCTAGTCGATACAAATTTGATTGTATATTTGATTGGTTGGAGATTAATAATATTTTTTTACACATACAAAAAAAAGAATAAAGTTAGATTTTATAGAAATTACTCCCTCCAGTCCAAAATAAGTGATTATTTAGATATATTCACACATATTAGAAGATTCACCTTTTAGCGTGAATTAGCAATGGAATTGACCATATTAACCTTTACTATCTCACATAAACACCCTAACACATATTCCAACATTATTTACTTGAAGGACAATGTAGGAAAAAAATAACTAATTTATTCTTGAAATCTGAAAAAAATACTTATGTTGGATCACAAGAAAAAGGCCAAAAAAACATTTGTTTTAGACAGGATAAAGTAATATGTATTCCATGTATTTGAACATATTTATGGTAAGCTCAAAATACCACAAATAATTTTAGCAAAACCATAGCTAAATTAAGCCTCATGTATACCTCGCATTCAAGGGGGCAATTTGACCAGTTTTTAATATGCGCAAGATCCCTCTATTTTATTAACGCAATAAAGGACTAATCTTTAAAGAGAAGTTCTTGGAGGGGAGGATACCGAGGGTCTATTTGGAAAAATTCTCTTTACCTTAGGGTAAGGGTAAGGTCTGCGTACACACTATCCTCCTCAGATCCTACTAAGTGGGATTATACTGAGTTGTTACTGTTGTATTGTTGTTGTTGTCTTTATAAAGAGAAGAAGAGAATTCTTGGACTCGTGTCTTTCACGTAAAAGTGAGAGCCCATTTGGAAAAGCTGCCAAACACTATTTATTTTAAAAAATAATTTTATTCAGAAGTGCTTTATGAAAAAGTACTTTTGCAAAATAAGTAGTTTGTATTTGACCAATTCGTTTGAGTAATACTTTTGCAAGCTCATCGTGTTTGGCCAATCTAAAAAAATACTTTTAAGTATCAAATTACAAAAAAGGACAATGAAAGTTCAATTTGCGATTAGTATTATTTAGAAAAGAAAAATAAATTTAAACATTTATTAGAAAAGAATTCAATTAAAATATAAAATATAAAGTAAAAATATAAATTAAAAATTCTAATTAATATAAAATTAATTAGTCCAAAGAAACAATATTGAGTGTTTGGTATTACTTATTATTTGCATGATAATTTAAATATGTCAAAATACACTATTCAATATATGTTTAAAATCTACTCCTAAGAATAGGAGAAAGAGAATAAAAAATTGATTAAAATAAAAAATAAAATAAATGTATAACAGGAAAAAAAATGGAAAAGGAAAATAAAAAGAAAATTAAATTAATGAGCGATAATTTAAAAAATATAAATTTATTGTAACGTATTTTTTTCTTGAACAAATTAACTTTCTACTTCTGTTTCTGTTTTTTGGAAGAAGCTAGAATTTGTAGCTTCTCCCCAAAAGCAGTTGCTTCTGCTATTCCTAAAAAATATTTTTTTACTTTAACCAAACACTTCAAATTTTTCAAAAGTATTTTTTTGATAAAAAAATTATTTTAATCTCCTAAAAACTTGACCAAACAAGTCTAAGAAAGGAAAAGGACATACAAAGAAAATTTTAACTTCGACCGACTATTAGTAATAATATTAACAAAAATAGAAATGAAACGAAAGCTATGTGGGGCATTAGTAGAGTTTAACCAAATTATAACAATCATTAAAAATTGTATATTGTCAATCGAAGTGATCTAGCTAACTCTGAACATACTCGCCTTCTCACAAAAAAATGGAGTTCGAAAAATGAGTTTGATGTTCAAATTGATTTCTTAAATTTCTATAATTTTGTTAAATATTAATGTTGTAAAATATATAAAAATTCGTGGTCAAAGAAAAGTTCACTTTTCCTCCTCTAAAAGGAAAAAATCGTGTCACTCTCCAAGTAGCAATAGTTTAACATAAAACGAAAGAAATAAGAAGAAGTTTGTCTATTTCATTTGATGTGTTTATTAGATTTAAAATATTTTTTTTTTGGTAATTAAATTTTTTTTATTAATCATCAAAGATAAGTCTTTACAAAGCTATAGTCCAGCTAACACAGCTGACTATCACTTAAGTAGCTCATATCCTACTTCTATACTATGCCTCTATGTCTAATTACAGGGAAGCTGTTGAAGTTGTAAGCTAAACTCGCTAGGACTTCTAACATGACAAATGTAGGCAGTGTTTCTAAGCAATTGCCCAACAGGAGTTGAAACATTAGTAAACATCCTGGAATTCCTTTCTAGCCAGATACTATAACACATTTCTGCAATGATCAATTTAAAGTTGCGAGCTCGAACAGTCCTTCCTTTAGCCTTGGCAATAATCCATTGTATAAACTGATCCCAATTATGAAAACTAGGTTGAGTTACTCCAATCCAACTCATAACATGATGTCTCAGTATAGAGGTGAAAGGACACAAACAGAAGAGATGATCGCTGGACTCAGCACTTTGTTGACATAATATGCACAAGCTGTCAATGGTTGGACTCCACTGTCTCAATCAATCTTTGGTAGGCAACCTATCTTGCAGTATTAACCAAAGATTAAACACTGCTTTAGGCCTTGCTGGATTATGCATAGTTAAATTTCTCCAAATGACTCTTGGCAGCTGACCAATTTGATGAAGATAGAGCTTCTTGACAGACCAATCTGTTTGGGACACTAGCTGCATTTGACTCAATGTAACAGTGGCTTCAACAATCTTCCTAACCATCCAGCTAGCTTGGTTAGGAATTTTGATGGCATGAAGCTGCTGTTGCTTAATGTAAATAGCATGAATCCATTTAACCCATAAAACATCCTTCTTGTGGGCTAAGTCCCATCCCAGCTTAGCAATAGCAGCCCTATTCCATAGCATCAAGTTCATGATATTAAGCCCTCCAGCAGATTTAGGTAAACACATTCTATCCCAAGCCACATAAGCCTTCTTTGATATATTGGCAGTAACTGTCCAAATATAAGATCTGCAAATTGCATCTAACATCTTTAATATCTTTGAAGGAATGATAAGATTTGTGCCCAATAAGATTGTATGCCAAAAGTAACTGTTTGAACTAGTTGGATTCTGCCTGCATAGGACAACTTCCTGGCAGTCCAAGAAGTTATCTTAGCAGTAACTTTATCCACCAAAGGCTGCCACTGCAATAAAGACATCTTCCTTGTAGATAAAGGAATTCCCAAGTACTTAAATGGTAATTCTCCAGATGCAAAACCAAGCTGTGTCAGAATATGTTGTTGGATATCAGCAGGGACACCACCAAAATATACAGAACTTTTGCTTAGGTTAGCTTTCATACCAGATGCCTCAGTGAACTGAGTGATATATTTGAACATAGTGCTCACAGACAGATAGTCACCTTTAGCAAATAATAATAGATCATCTGCAAAACTAAGATGAGTAACACCCATTTTTTTGCAGCCAGGATGAAATGAAAAGTCAGAATTCTTTTTAAGTTCACATAGAGACCTGCTAAGATATTCCATCACTATGGTAAACAAGAATGGGGACATTGGATCACCTTGTCTCAAACCTTTGGCTGCTTGGAAAGGTTCAGTAGTTTCACCATTAACCATGACTGTGTAGCTCACAGTTTGAACACATTCCATGATCCATCTGATAAACTTACATGGAAAATTTAGAGATTCCATCACCTGCTGTAAGAAAATCCACTCAACAGAATCATATGCTTTTTGTAAGTCAATCTTTATCATACATCTAGGAGATATATGAGCCCTTGTATAATGTTTAATCAATTCATGTGCAAGGATGACATTGTCAGCAATCCTCCTTCCAGGAATAAAGCCTGCCTGGGTCTCACATATGATACTTGCAATGCACTTCTGCAATCTATTGGCCAAAATCTTGGAAATGATTTTATACAAGACTGAACAGCAAGCTATTGGTCTAAATTCCTTAGCTGATTTTGGATTAGCAACTTTGGGAATTAGGGTAAGGGAGGCACAGTTAGCTGGTTTATACATACAACTGGTCTGAAAGAAGTTTTTGATAGCCAATGAGATCTTCTTACCAGTGATATTCCATGTCTTCTTGAAAAAAACAGCATTATATCCATCAATGCCTGGAGCTTTGTGATCACCTATAGCCTTTAAGCTATCAACAATTTCTTCCATAGTAACATCAGCAATTAACTGCAACTGCTGCCTGTGAGAGAGTTTAGGACCATTATCCATATAGGATCTGTTAATTGCTGGCAAAGAGTCAGATGATGTTCCCATCAAAGATTTGTAAAAATGCTTGACTTCCTCTCTGATTGCATCTGGATTAGTGATTCTTGTACCTCCTGCTGTAACTAGTTCTGTAATATGCTTGTATTGGTTCCTTTCTTTCATTAAAGCAGTAAAGTATTTGTTGTTTGAATCTCCTAATTGAATCCATCTGTCCCTGAATTTCTGTTGTAGTATACTCTCTTCTATCAGTGACCATTTCTCTTATTTCAATATCAGATCCTTTTCTTTAGTCTGTAACTCATCAGTATAATGCAACCCCATCTGATTTTGAATGCTTGCCAATTCCACCCTGCTATCTTCAATTCTTTGTGTAATGTTCTTAAATTCTCTAACATTTAAAGACTTAAGAACAGGTTTGAGTGTTTTGAGATTATGCCATATTTCCTTGAGAGTATCTGGACCATTTGACTTCCAGTTATTCCTGACAATGCATTGAAAATCTTTATGAGTAGCCCATACATTGTAAAATCTGAAAGGAGCTTTCCTGAGCCTACAATCTTCATAAACAGTAAGAACCATAGTATTATGCATTTAAAATATTAATTTAGCTTATGTTTTAATTAATAATTAGTAGAAGCGAAGCAATGTTTAAAAATTAGTTTGACAGATGTAGAAAACATCATTTCCAAGTTTAAAATTTGAAGAGTTAAATGAGTTTGAAAATATTACTCTCCTGGTTCAAAATAAGTAATTTTTTGACTTTTTCTTTGTGGTACAAAATAAGTGATTTTTCTAAATTTTGAAAATAAATTAATTATTTTTTTTCTACATTACTCTTTGAGTAATTAATGTTGAACTACGTGTTAGGAGTAATTACGTGAAAAACCAATAAATATTAATATGATTAATTTTATAATTAAATGATATTAAAAGATAAATTTTTAATATATGTAAGAACAACTAATTAATTACTTATTTTGAATGAAAAGAAAAAAAAAATTAAACCCTTTAGACAATATGCGAGTTGAAGTTTTAAACTCCTTTTTTGCAAGTTTTCATAAATTTTGCTATAAACGATGATGTGTTCTGTTTCTAGAAAAGGAAGTTGATTCGAAAATACTCAAACAAACACAACATTCATTTTTTACAAACAAATATTTCTGAAAAGCTTTTATAGAAATAAAACGACTTCTCACGCTTAGAAACACTTTAAAATGAACAGAAGGTTTCATAAAAATTGAATCTAAGTCTGAAGCAATATATATGACCCAACAAAACGGACAACAACAAAAAAAAAAAAAAAAAAAAGAGAAAAAGGAGCACCTGTTGACGGAAGAAATTCAACAATAGCTAAATTTATAACTGGTCGTTCAAAAATAGTCCAATTTCAAAAATAGTCGTTTTTTATTTAAAAATAAATTTAAGAAAAATTACTGTTCAACACCCGGAAAATATTCCAATATATTTTGTTGGAGTTCCAACATAAATATACTTAAACTCCAGCATCAGCATAACTATACACTAGAATTTCAGTATAATATACTGGAGTTCAAGCGAGTATACTGGTCCAACATAATATACTGGAGTTTGGAGCACACGTGCTACTAGTATATTATATTGGAGCCACCAAAGTATATCAGTCCAGCATAATATGTTGGAGTTCATACACAGATGCACCGAACTCCAGTATATTATGATATGCCAGTTTCTATTGCAGTAAAATAATGGCTATTTTTTATTGACATGGTAAACGTTGACTATTTTTAAATGGTTCGTCCAAAAATTAATTATACCATGCTATTTTTACCGTGTTAACGAGATAATAATTTGCAACAATATACAACGATAATGAAGAAAATAACATTAGTGCAAATTTCCGTAGTCAAATTAAATACATCCCTATTAAGTAAGGCGGAAGAAAAGGAGTTGCTTGTTTGACCTTAATTTCTAAATTTTGATAGTCCACATTTGCCACACCGCTTTCCTTCCTCTCCAACAAAGAGTGTTGTTTCGGTTTTTTAAAAAAAACGCGTTACATCAGAACATAACAAATCTGGTCGACAATTACGTCAATCTTTGGTTAAGAGAGGACAATGAAGAGGGAATGAAACATGGTACCCTTTCGTCATGAGTGTTGGGAATGACAAAGTCATTTTTCAAATTAAAAAGAAAATAGGTCGATTATGTGTTAGATTACCTAGTGAAACATTTTCCATTAAAGAGTAAAATGACTTATTTTGGTTATGGAAAGAATGTATGTTTCTTGTAATTATCTTAATTTTAACTTTATATTACTTATTTCAATTTATATATAGAGACTAACATTAATTGTACGTATACAAAAATTTCATCGAAAAAACACTCTTCAGTTTGTAATATTATGATCTTTAATGCAGTATAAATTTATCAAATATTTTTTTCCAAATATATTTGCATTAAAATAACTTTTGTCGTAGAATCAAATAAGTATCTTTTCCAGGGGTAAAAGGGAAGCCTGAATGGTCAAAACAATACTATAAAACGGCCGCTCTTAAAACACGGGATGGACTTTGTGCCAAACTTTCCACTTTGGTGTGGGCCCTAATACTTTTGACTTGCCAGTCTGCCAAGTTATCATCTGCACATATAAATAGCTCACTTTTCCTCTTTCACAACAAAACACAGAAAACAATTCGGACATTAACGAGAGAGATCGGAAATATGTCGTGCACTGTTGCTATTTCAAACTCGCCGGTGTTCTCGCCGTCTAGAGTTTCAGTACCCGCTTCTTCTTCTCCGTCATCGCCGTTACGGATTCTTCGTCTTCAGAAGCCTTTACCTAGTTCCCTTATTAGAGCTTCTACCGATTCTGCTTCGCCTACGGTTTTGAAGAGGAAGAGACCGTCCAGGTTGGATGTTCCTGCTTTTTCTATGACTTTCGGGAATATTCCGGCGACTCCAGCTGCAGTGGCAGATTTGGTGGAGGCTGAGGGCGATGGATATTCTGTTTGCTGTAAAAGGGGAAGGAAAAGTGCAATGGAGGATCGTTACTCTGCAATGGTCAATCTTCACACAGATTCGAAACAGGGTGTTTTTGGTATATTTGATGGACATGGAGGAGCAAAAGCAGCAGAGTATGCAGCCGAGAATTTGAACAAGAACATCATGAACGAACTAGGAAACACAACAACAGATGATGAAATTAAAGAGGCCGTGAAAAACGGTTATTTGAAAACCGATTCTGAATTTCTAAACCAACAAGTTCGAGGTGGATCGTGCTGCGTAACTGCATTGATCCGAAATGGCAATTTAGTAATATCCAATGCCGGCGATTGTCGTATTGTTGTGAGCAGAGGAGGGGTTGCTGAGGCATTGACTTCTGATCATCGGCCTTCAAGAAAAGATGAGAAGGATAGAATTGAGGCTTCGGTAAGCAGCTTGACGAATTTAGCTACCTTCAATTACCTTTTAAATGACCTAATCTTTGTAAATAATTTTTGCATAGAACTTAAACTCTTTGATTGACTCTGAATATTGGCTGATTTTTTTGTGGTTTGTGTTGTGTAGGGTGGCTATGTAGATTGTTGTCGCGGCATTTGGAGAATTCAGGGATCTCTTGCTGTATCAAGAAGTATTGGAGACCAGTGTCTTAAACAATGGGTTACAGCAGAACCTGAGACTAGGATTATTGGACTTAATCCTGAACTGGAGTTCTTAATAATTGCATCTGATGGTTTATGGGATAAGATTAGCAATCAGGAAGCAGTAGATATTGTTCGGCCTTTGTGCACTGGTATCACTACGCAGCAGTCATTGTCAGCCTGTAGAAAGCTAGTTAACCTGTCTGTTTCGCGAGGTTCTGTTGATGATATAAGTGTGATGATAGTTCAACTGGCAAGATTCTGTTGACGGAATTCCCCTATGTAGGTTAGGAAGATAACAACAACTTACAGGAAATCTTTCTTTACTTGCTCTCATACCTAGAGATTATAAATATTTAGAATAGTTTACTAGTATGAGCTAGCTTTTACCTCTGTAAATTGAATTGTTCTCAGATTCTTTATCCATCTCCTCATTAGACAATGTTTATTTTACTTCTGATATGTACATCTTTTGATCTTTTTTCTTGTCAATTTGCATTGTATGTAAGAGTTTCTTCTCTTTCAATTCTGGTACATCATTTTCCACTTGCTTAACATATTCATTACTTCCTACTCCACCCAATGGTGTTTCAACATTTGCTGTTTTTCAAATATGTTACTAGCTGACTTATTTCAACAAAATTGCCGATTTTATTGTTGCTTTGACTCATTACCTGCTTGTATATGATGGTCAACAGGTGCACCATTACATTGCATTAAAGACCAAAGCAATAAGTTAAAACAAAAGTAAACAAAAAAAGTTTAATAATTGCATAATGTTAATGAAAGCAATTTAGTAAAATATGAACAAGAAATATAAACAATTTAGTGAAACATGAACAAGAAATATAGATAGAGAGAAGGAAGGTATTTTCTTCTTCAATTGTATGTTTTCCTATCTATTACAAGACCTTTATATAAGCATAAAAAGTGAAGAAAATATGTCATGTAATATGTCATTCAACATACAAAATATGTCATTGAATATGTCATAAACCATTTGAAATGAAGATCATGGAAGAAGAGTAGACATCCACCATAAATTGCTATTTATCATAACACTCCCCATTGGATGTCCATAGATATGTGCCTCGTTAAAACCTTACTAGGAAAAAACCTTATGGGAAAAAAATTCTAGTGAAGGAAAAAGAGTCATGTATAGAAATATGCCTTTTTGTTGCCTCGTTAAAAACCTTGCAAGGAAAACCCAGTGGGACAAAATCTAGTAAATGAAAAAGAGTGCAACGCGCATTAACTCCCCCTGAAGAGAGCATCAATTCACCTCCTTGAGCCTTCACATCCCAATCTTGTGCACTAGCTTCTTGAAGGTTGACGTCGGTAGAGATTCTGTGAACAAATCAGTCATATTATCACTTGAACGAATCTGTTGCACATTGATATCACCATTCTTTTGGAGATCATGTGTGAAAATATAACTTTGATGAAATATGCTTTGTCCTATCTCCTTTTATGAATCCTCCCTTCAATTGAGCTATGCATGATGCATTGTCTTCATACAAAATCGTGGGTAGTTTGTCACATTTCAAACCACATTTGTCTCGAATATGATGTATTATAGACCTCAACCACACACACTCTCGACTTGCTTCATGAATAGCAATTATCTCAGCATGATTAGATGAAGTAGCCACAATTGATTGCTTAGTCGATCGCCAAGATATGGCAACGCCTCTACAGATAAAAACATAACCTGTTTGAGATCGAGCCTTATGTGGGTCAGATAAATATCCAGCATCAGCATAACCAACAAGATCAGGACTGCAATTATTGCTATAAAATAAGCCTATATCGGTAGTCCCTTTTAGATACCACAATATATGTTTGATTCCATTGCAATGTCTCCTTGTAGGAGCAGAGCTATATCTTGCTAAGGCATTAACTGAAAAAGTTATGTCAGGCCTTGTAGTATTTGCAAGATACATTAGGCGCCAATTGCACTAAGATATGGTACTTCAGGACCAAGTAGCTCTTCATTCTTTTCTTGAGGTCGGAATGGATCATTATTCACATCAAGTGATCGAACAACCATCATAGTACTTAAAGGATATGCTCCATCCATTTAAAACTGTTTCAATACCTTTTCTATATAGGCATATTGATGAACAAAAATTATGTTTGCCAAATGATCAATTTGGAAACCAAGACATAGTTTTATCTTTCCGAGATCATTCATCTCGAATTCCTTCTTTAAATAATCAATTGCCTTTTGGAGTTCTATGGTAGTTCTAATAAGGTTTATGTCATCAACATATACGGCAAGTACAACAAATTCCGATGTTGTTTTCTTTATAAACACACATGGGCAAATGACATCATTTATATAGCCTTCTTTTAATAAATACTCACTTAGACGATTATACCACATTCGTCCTGATTGCTTTAGACCATACAAAGATCTTTGCAATTTGATTGAAAACATTTCCCGGGACTTCGAATGATGTGAGTTTGGCATTTTGAATCCATCGAAAATTTTTATGTGTATCTCATTATCAAGTGAACCATAAAGGTAGGTGGTAACCACATCCATTAAATAAATGTCAAGCTTTTCAACGACAACAAAACTAATGAGATAACGGAAAGTTATAACATCCATAACGGGTGAATATGTCTCTTCATAATCGACTTCAGGCCTTTGTGAAAATCCTTGTGCAACAAGGCGTGCCTTATATCTTTGTACCTCGTTTTTCTCATTTCTCTTGCGTACAAAGACCCATTTATAGCTAACAGGCTTAACTCCAGGTGTTTGAACTATAGGCCCAAAAACTTCACGTTTTGCAAGACCTATCCTTTGAAAATATTAAATTCGTAAAATTTTATATCTGATCAAACATAACAAAGTAACAAGTATTGTTTAATATATCTCTTTATAACAACATATTTACATGTATATAATAATATTTTATTATAAAAATTAAGTTTTTCCGTGAGCAGTTTTTATATTTATAATAATTTGTGTTATTTATAAAAGTATTTTATTATAATATTTCAAAATATTCGGACAAACAAAACTTTTATAAAGAGATATGTATTATTCCAATTTCCAACTCAAGGTGTTTTTTTAATTAGTCTAAGTAGCATAACATGGGTAGCACCCAAAATTCACGCGCGCACGCAAAACGTATTTTTTGATAACATGCTCAATATCGAAGAAATTTAGAGAGAGAAAGTAGAGAGAAGGGAGAGCATCGGAAGAGTCTCGAAGAGACTCAGATATTTTTATCAGAGAAATGACCCCTCAGGTCTGTCCAAATGATCCCTAAGACTATATATCAAATATAGCCTTTGCAAATGTAGCCTAATCAATTACAGAAATAGCCTATTTACACATATAGCCTAACTACAGAAAATAAGCTAATTACAAGAATAGCCTAATTACATAAGTAGCCTATTAGGCTCAGATATGACTCCCTTATTGACCCTTAACGGTCTAAAGTGGGTTTATCATCATCGCAGATATGCCTCCCTTATTGACCCTTAACGGTCTAAAGTGGGTTTATCATCATCGCTTATATATGTCTCAACACCCTCCCTCAAGTTGAAGGGGGGAAACCACCATCAACTTGGACAAAAGAGGAGAGAGAGCAGTCCCAGATAAAGCCTTGGTCAATAGATCAGCCAGCTGCCGAGAAGTAGAAACATGGGAAAGCTTGAGGAAACCATTGTGTAACAAAGTGCGAACATAATGACAATCCACCTTAATATGCTTAGTACGCTCATGGAAAACAGGGTTATTAGCAATGTGAACAGCAGCCTGACTATCACAAAAAACAGAAATAGGAGAAGGAACAGATACCCCAAGATCAGCCAGTAAGCGAGAGAGCCAAGATAATTCAGCTGTAACCTTGCTTAAAGCCCTGTACTCAGCTTCAGCAGATGAAAGAGAGACAACTGGTTGTTTTTTTTTGATTTCCAACTGATCAGACTACCACCCAACAACACACAAAAACCAGTAACAGACCTTCTAGTGTCAGGACAAGCTGCCCAGTCACTATTAGAGTACCCAGTCACAGAATAATCAGCAACATCAGAGTAAAAGAGACCCAAAGATGGAGTGCCTTTAAGATACCTCAAAACATGCATAGCAGCAGACATATGAGGAACCCTTGGGCATTTAAGATATTGACTCAGATGTTGCACGGCAAAGCATATATCAGGTCGAGTATGGGTTAAGAACAATAATTTGCCAACAAGACTCCTGAACTGGTCAGGAGTGGGCAAAAGATCACCAGAATCAGCATGTAGTTTGATAGAAATGTCCAGAGGGGAGACAACAGGGGAAACAGAGACACAGTCAAAAGGATGCAACAAATCAGTAACATACTTATGCTGATTCAGATGTATCCCACCAGGGACATGTTTAACCTCAAGACCCAAAAAATAATGCAATGACCCCAAATCCTTGATTTTGAAAGTATCATCCAAGAAGACTTTTAAGGCAGCAATCTCATCACAGTCATGCCCAGTTACAATAATGTCATCAACATACACAGCAACCACAACAAGGGAATCAGGAGTACCTTTTAAAAATAAAGAATAATCATTCAAAGAGTGCCTGTAACCTCTGGAATGAAGAGCAGATGACAGTTTAGCATACCACTGCCTGGAGGCCTGCCTGAGCCCATACAAAGATTTCTTTAGTTTGCAAACCAAAGGAAGAGAAGAAGAAGAAGTAGAAGAAGAAAAGGGAGAAGCAGAATCAGATACCACCAAACCTGGAGGAAGTTTCATATACACTTCCTCATCCAAATCACCATGAAGGAAAGCATTGTTAACATCAAGCTGATACAATGGCCAGTGGTTCTTAACAGCCACTGCAATAATGCATTTCACTTAAGTCATTTTGACAACAGGAGAAAATGTGTCTGTAAAGTCCATACCCTCAACCTGTGTATCACCTCTAATAACCAACCTTGCCTTATATCTCTCAATAGTACCATCAGGTTTATATTTGATTTTGTAAACCCACTTACATCCAATAGGTTTCTTGCCTGGAGGAAGATGCACAATGTCCCAAGTGTGGTTAGCATCCAATGCATCAAATTCCTTTCTCATGGCATCCTGCCAAGCTGGTACAGTTGCAGCTTGAGAGTAATACATGGGTTCAGATTCCAAATTAGAGGAAGAGGAGCCAGAGAAGGCTGGAAGCTGGCAAACATAATCTTTGAGGTAAGAAGGGGGATTGTGGTGTCTAGTGGATTTTCTGGGCATGGGAAGAGGCTGAGAGACAGGTAAATCAGGAGGAGAAACATTAGGATTAAAAAAAGGGGAATATGGATACAGGAGAGGCAGGAGAAGAACTAGAAGGAGAAGAAGGGGTAGAATCACTGGAAGATGGTAATATAAAAGATTGTTCAAGGATGTCATCAGAAAGGGGAAAGAGGAGGAGAGGAAGATGGAGGTGCAGATTTAAAGGGAAAATGTATTTCATGAAAGACAACATCTCTAGAGACAAAGCATTTCTTAGAATTCAAATCATACAGTTTGTAACCTTTCTTACCAAAAGGGTAACCAATAAAAACACAAGAGTGAGCTCTAGACTTCAGTTTGTCCCTTTGAGGGATAGGGACAGCAGCATAAGCTAAACAACCAAAAACCCTTAGGTGAGAATAGGAAGGAGGAGAACCATGTAACAATTCATGAGGTGATTTATAGTGAAGAACTCTAGATGGTAATCTATTAATGATGTAAGTGGCAGTTAACAAACAATCTCCCCATAATGATATAGGCAAACCAGACTGGAAAAGAAGAGCTCTACAAGTTTCAAGTAAAGATCTGTGCTTTCTTTCAACAACCCCATTCTGTTGAGGGGAATGAGGACAGGTTGTTTGATGCACAATCCCAAGTTCACTAAAAAAGGAAATCCCTTCTGCACTGGAACCCAGTTCCAGGGCATTATCACTCCTGACAACCTGGACCATGGAATGGAACTGAGTCTGAACATAGGAGATAAAAGATTTAAGCAGAGGGAAGGCATTACTTTTAGAACCCATCAGGTGTGTCCAGGTGGCCCTAGAAAAATCATCAACTATGGTGAGAAAGTACTTACTGCCAAGGGAAGTGGAAGTATGATAAGGGCCCCAAGTATCTACATGTATAAGTTGGAAGGGTTTAGTAGTGCTAATGTTACTATCAAGGAAAGGCAGTCTGGTTTGTTTTGCCATAGGACAAATAGAACAAGGAAAAGGTTGTTTAGCAGCAAAAGAAAAAGGTAAACAAGAAACATGTTTCATATTAGCGTAGGAAGTGTGAGCTAATCTCAAATGCCAAATATAGTTATCAGCATTAGCAGCATTATTACAACTGGAAGATTGCACAATTGAGCTAAAATGTTTGCTATCAGAAACAACATCATCATTACAAACATTTGAAACACTATGCTCAAAAGTAGAAGAGGGCTTGGAAGAGGCAGAAGAGGAAGGAGGTGACCAAGAGTACTTGTACAGACCAGCCTCCTCTTTACCAAGATCCAGAAGCCTCTTCAGAGAAAGGTCCTGTAACAGGTAAATGAGACATGAGGTTGGTGTGAACAGAACCAAGCAATTCAATTGTTTCATCAACTTATGAACAGAAATCAAATTATGTTTGAAAGAAGGGACCAAGAGCACATTGTGAAGAGTAAGAGAAGAAGTCAATGCAAATGATCCTGTACAAGTTACCTTTACTTTATAACCATTAGGAAGGGAAACAAGGTAAGGGATAGCTAAGGGTATAATATCAAAAAGTAGATTTTATCATAAGTCATATGATTAGAAGCCCCTGAATCAATGATCCAGGTAGTAGAATTTATGTTTGTAAGCATGCACAATTTGGAATCAGAAACAAGACTCTCAGACATCATAGTACCAGCAAAATTAGCAGAACACATGGGAGAAGAAGCTTGATCACTAGAAACCTTTGAAAGAGTCTGTTGAATCAAATTCACAATCTGATCACATTGCTGTCTGCTCAACCCTGGTATCACAGGTTGGCTGGCAATAGGATCCCCTAGAGGAACAGACAGACTTGAGTTTCCTGTATCATCAGACACACAATCAGGACTAGTAGAAAGATGAGCAGCTGCAGATTTCCTTCCCTTGGTGTAAGAGTTGTTTTGAGGAAAACCATGGAGCTTGAAACACTTATCAATTAAGTGTCCAGACTTCTTGCAATATCTGCAAAATAAGTTTCCTCTATTTTGCTCAAAGTTGACTCTAGGTCTGAAATTAGAACCAGTCAATTTACCCTGGTTGGACCCAGCAGGAGGCCTGTCAGCGTGAACATTAAAAGACATAGAGTCTGGGTTGATATGAGAGACAGACTTGACTTGTCTCTGTTTTTCATCATTGAGCACAATATTATAAACACTGTCAAGGGAAGGAAATTGCTGCATCATTAACAAATTACTCCTTACTCCCAAATATGTCTCATTCAATCCCATAAGGAATTGATAAATCTTGTTTTCATCATCTTCCTCAATAATACCATTCTTGGCAGCACAAGTGCACCTCTGTCCATGGTTTGGGCACATTGTCCTCAATTCATCCCACAAACTTTTGAGTTTGTTGAAGTATGAGGCTATATCAAGGGAGCCTTGGGATGTCTGAGAAAGTTCCCTTTTAAGCTCAAAGATTTTGGTTTTATTAGGAGTACCATATCTTTTCTCAAGTTGAGACCACATGCTTTGAGCAGTGTCAGAATATTGAACGCTATCAGCTATTTGAGATGACACAGAAGAAGTTAACCATGACATAACTAGCATGTTACATCTATCCCACAACCTCTGTTGGCTCACATTATTACTAGGTCGGAAAAAGGAACCATCAATGAAACAAATTTTATTTTTAGCAGATAAAGCCATAGTTATCTTACGTTTCCAACCTCCATAACCACTACCTGAGAAAGGAGTGGGAACAAGGCATGCACCAGGCACATCAGAAGAATGTACAAACAAAGGACTAGAAGGATCGATAGAACCAGAGTTACCACCAGAATTCATGTTAGCAGCCATGCTCAAATGAATTAAACCTTTTGCAAATATCACCAAAATCAATATTCACAATCTACACAATCAGTACTCACAACTCAAAGAGGTTATTCACAGCTAGAATCAAACAATCACACACACAGTCAAAGAATCACAACCAAAGAATAGGAACGAGGTTACCGTCCTTCTTCGCAACCGGAGAAGATCGGCCTTTAACAACAGATAAAACCCTAGGTATGAACCCTAGGAGTAACCGTCAAAACTTTACCGCAAATACCGTCAATGATGTCGCAACAGTACCGACAATAACCAAAACCTCAGCAAAATGAGTATCAAACCACCGGATGGCAATCAAACAACCGATTTGACCACCAGAAAACCCTAGAGGTTGAAAACTCACCGGAAAATCTCCGAAAATTTCACAATAAACGATTGAACCGTTCAATAGAGAAGGAACAGTCATAGATCGTGAAGGTAGAGACTCGGAAGAACCCTAATAGGGTCAAAAACATCATCGATCTTTCGATCTCAGAAAAACCTCGAATTTTTGATCAGAAAATAGTTCAAATGAACCATTGATTCACACAAGAGCATCATCGGATCATTATACAGGCTCTAATACCATGAAAACATGCTCAATATCGAAGAAATTTAGAGAGAGAAAGTAGAGAGAAGGGAGAGCATTGGAAGAGTCTCGAAGAGACTCAGATATTTTTATCAGAGAAATGACCCCTCAGGTCTGTCCAAATGACCCCTAAGACTATATATCAAATATAGCCTTTGCAAATGTAGCCTAATCAATTACAGAAATAGCCTATTTACACATATAGCCTAACTACAGAAAATAAGCTAATTACAAGAATAGCCTAATTACATAAGTAGCCTATTAGTCTCAGATATGACTCCCTTATTGACCCTTAACGGTCTAAAGTGGGTTTATCATCATCGCAGATATGACTCCCTTATTGACCCTTAACGGTCTAAAGTGGGTTTATCATCATCGCCTATATATGTCTCAACAGTTTTTTCAACAGCTCTGTTGCAAACCATAAAACAGAAAAGAAATCCCTATAAAAACCCACAACTGGATCAGACAAGACCAGTTCAAACACTTTGAAAATGGGAAAGCTAAGTACAGTTTTGCTTGCTCTGATCCTCTTTATCATAGCCGCAGGTGCCAACGCACAGCAGTGCGGCAGGCAGAGGGGCGGAGCCTTATGCGGTGGAAACTTGTGCTGCAGTCAATTTGGGTGGTGTGGGTCTACACCAGAATACTGTTCTCCTAGCCAACGCTGCCAAAGTCAGTGCAGTGGCGGCGGAGGCGGCGGAGTAGGTTAGCGGTTGTATGATTTAGATGAAGTTTCTATGAAAGAGTTTTACTTACAATCCGACAGAAGGCTGAATATGCAATTGTGACTGATAATTCAGAATGTTCACGAAAAGTTGAACAAGGACTACGAGCAATTTAACGAGCTGACGATACGACATCATGGTAATTGAGAAGAAGGAATCTTTGTGGGTTCTACATTATGCGATGGTAGTTTAAAGCTAACTAGGGGACCCCGTCGTCTACGATTGAATCGCGTGGTTATCTGCTTGTGCGTTGTCTGATTATAGGTGCATTGGTAGGTTATTTATGACTAAGAAAGGAATATATTATGGACAATTCGAGTGAAGAACTTGATGAATGTGTGTTATATTTCGCCTTATCGATTTTGGTGCAGGTTGTGGGAAAATTTAGAGTTTATGCTTGTGAATGTGAGGTACAAGGAAACAATTCATCTGATTGTTTCTTTGAGAAGGTATTCATGTACTAGCAAAGCGTTGAAATTAATCATATTTGCGATCAGGTTAGAGTAAGTGACTCTTGATTTTGATGGGTTAAAGGTTAGAGTGGATTAAATACAAACATGAACATCGCACAAACAAGGCATAGCTGCCAACTAGGAAAGAGAAAAGGACCCCACTCTACGCCACATCCTCACCAGGCTGCATCTGTGTCTCCTTTTATCACTTCACCTTAACAAAACGAGGCACTTTTGCTCCCTCAAAACCCTAGCTCAACCCTTTCTTGCCTCCACTTTCCTTTCCATCAGCAAAACCCAATTTTCGCTTAGGTAAGTTTCCTGTTCTTCTATTTCCCCCCTTCCTTTTGTTTCTTCATTCATTCATTCATTTATTTGCTCTTCTGAATTCGTTTTTCTCCATATTCCTTTTTCAGCTGAAATTCTGAACTGTATTTATAGCCCTGTTTGGTGACTATGTCGGACGACGAGAGAGAAGAGAGAGAATTGGATCTCACCAGTCCTGAGGTCGTCACCAAGTACAAGAGCGCCGCTGAAATCGTTAACAGTTAATCTCCTTAATTTCTCCCTATTTTTTTAATTTATTTTTTGTTGTACTTTTTGAGTGTTTAATTTGAGGTTTACGTGCTTTTTGAGATACCCCTTTTGGTTTTCTGATTGAAAATTTAATCTTTTGTGTCATTTGATAGCTGAAAATCCTTTGGTGTTTACTCCCTCTGATTGCATAACCCAACATAAATTTCCTTAGCTTCTTATTTTGGAAAAAAAATTCTATTATTTACAAATTTCTTTTATCAAAAGTATATGTAGAAATCACATAAAAGTGCAGAAAACAATGGTTTAGAATGTTTGTTTAAAGAGCCCTTGAAAAGCATGAGATAATTTAAATGAAGTAACTGGACAGTGAGGACTTGTATAGCCAACCACACTCTGAACCGTAGTTGTTGTTGTAATATTTGAAAAGCTGAAGACAAAGAAAGAGCTGCTCCGTTCCCGATTCCTTGTAGTGTCATGGCATAAGTACTAAGTTATTTATTATTTTTGGTTTAATTGTGCAGAGGCTTTGCAATTGGTGTTGTCCGAATGCAAGCCAAAAGCAACGATAGTTGATCTTTGTGAAAAAGGGGATGCCTTTATCAAAGAGTATGCACTTCTTGAGCTTTCTATGCCTTCAGCACATTCAATTTCCTTGTATCTCAGTAATAATGATGACTCTTGCGCGGTGCAGGCAAACTGGAAATATGTACAAGAATGTGAAGAAGAAAATTGAGAGAGGTGTTGCATTTCCAACGTGTATTTCAGTTAACAGCACTGTGTGTCATTTCTCTCCATTGTCTAGCGATGAGACAGTACTGGAAGAAGGTGATATATTGAAGATGTAAGTAATAGTTTACATCACTTTAAATTGATTTCATTGTTTATAATGGCTTTGAGAGCTAGTTTAATGGAAAAGAAGAATTTCTTTCAGCATGAGCAGCCCTTGAATTCTGGCCTTGAGTGCTGACAGTAGGAACTTTAAGTCATTTAACTAAGATGGTTTTTCTCCAGGTCAAATTATGACATTAGGGCTTAACTATTCAATGAGTGAAAGAGCTGCTTTAGCCCTGTTTGATTGTAATGTGAATGAGTTAATGTCTGTATGACAGTGGAGGCTTGCTTCTGGGGTCCTGTGTGACAAGAAAATCCCACACAAACTCAAAGGGAAATTCTACAGAGCCGTGGTTAGACCTGCGATGTTGTACGGGGCAGAGTGCTGGCCCGTGAAGAACTCCCATGTCCAGAGAATGAAGGTTGCTGAGATGAGGATGCTTAGGTGGATGTGTGGGCACACCAGGCTGGATAAGATTAGGAATGAAGTTATTCGACAGAAGGTAGAGGTGGCCCCAGTGGACGAGAAGATGCGGGAAGCGAGGCTGAGGTGGTTCGGGCATGTACGGAGGAGGGGTCCCGATGCCCCGGTGAGGAGCTGCGAGCGGCTGGAGATTGCTGGTGGTCGGCGGGGTAGAGGGAGGCCTAAGAAGCATTGGGGAGAGGTGATTAGGCAGGACATGACTAAAATGCAGGTTACCGAGGACATGACCCTCGATAGGGGAGTCTGGAGGTCTAGAATCAGGGTTGCAGGATAGGGGCTCTTAGAGTCCTTCGTTCGCCTCACCCGGGGTTGGGTGTGGGATAGTAAGGTTACCCATCGATGTCTAGTGTTTTAGCCTAGGTCCCCTCTTGGTTGCGACGGTATTTATGTTCCTTAGGTTTACATAACCATTTACGTTATTTCTGCAGGACTACTTATGCTTTGTTTTGTTATTTTGTTTTGTCTTGCCTTGGTTACTAATTTTGTCTTTGTTTTCCAATGCAGCTTTTCATTCTGTCCTATGCGCCGAGGGTCGCATGGAAGCAGCCTCTCTGCCCTTTTGGGTAGGGGTAAGACTGCCTACATATTACCCTCCCCAGACCCCACCTGGTGGGAGTATACTGGGTAGTTGTTGTTGTTGTTGTTGAGTTAACTGTCTGTATGAGTAACATGTAGTTCGTTTTTGTTGCAGTGATATGGGATGTCACATTGATGGATTTATTGCTGTAGTTGGACATACACATGTTCTTCACGAAGGACCAGTTACTGGTAGAGCTGCTGATGTCATTGCAGCTGCTAATACAGCCGCTGAAGTTGCTTTGAGGCTTGTGAGACCAGGAAAGAAGGTAATGGTTATTGGAGCCTGCATGATTATCAATGAGTTTAATTGTTAGTTGCTGCATTCTGAGTACAACCTCGTCTTAAAGCTTACCTATTAGAGAAGAGTTACTTTATTCATATATTTAGATTCTCAACCATTGATCTACTTGAAAGTGTAATTTCTTCTAAGTGCTGCACAGTTCGAAGGGGAGGTACAGACATTTACCGTTTGCCATTGAAAAGGCTATCTCAACCTGTAAGATTAATGCCCCAAGATGGTTCTGACATGCCAATTTTGATAGTAATCATTTCTGTTTGTAGAATGATTGATTAGGAAAAAGATTTTGGCAACATCTTCACTATTGATAAGAAGAGCCTCCTTTTACATCCTCGTTATGTTCTCTAGGTCAATTTTCAAATCAAAATCATCTCTACCAAAATCAGTATTGAATTCAGTTGTCTAGTTTTCTGTTACTATCTCCTTCTTTTTTTCCTGTAAGTTACTTTTCTGTTACTATATAATAGCTTTAAATTATTTTTAAAATGAAAATTGTGTATTTCAAGATAACACATTAGTATAGCTTGTTTCCACTCCCTGTAGTTTTTTGTTTGTTTGTTTCCCATTGGCTATTATTTTTTGAGTGCTTCAGTTGCTCAAGCAATTTGTCTCGGTGGATAGTGTCATTCAAGTTTCAATATGGCGGTAGTGATCTGGTGATGGTGGATATGGTTTCTATTCAATCTTTACTTCTCTTTCTTGAAGAACACACAACTGCATCTTGCTCAACTATTGTGATGGTCTTGCCTTTGCCTATTTGAAGAGAAACTATAAGTCCTCTTTTTTTTTTTTAAATTGGTAACTACAAGTCCTTTTTTGTGTGACTACTTGTTACATCCTTAGTTTGGTGGGTCTTTATAAGAAGCAAAGGACTTTTTAATGCCTCATCTTTTCAGTTGAGAGGAACCTCAGATATTACAGTTTGGTGGTCAAGCATTTCCAGATGCTTTGTTGCTTTTTTCTTTCATGACAATTAAACTTTCATTCTCTTAACGCTAGGGAGTAGGTAGGTGGATTTGATATTTGAATATGACCATGAGGATGTTATGGATCCAAAAGATCAGTAACATGGTTTCTAGTTCTTGATGTGTACCTCAGTTACTAGTCTGACTTGCATGAGATCCACTTATCTCAATTTGATGTTGGAAAGCAGATCTCTTCTTACTTTATGTAATGCCGAACTTGTAGATCATTTTAGGTTGTGTTGAATAAAGGTAGTACTATGTTTTATGAGAGTGAACTTTTATTTTATTAGGTATTTTTCTATTTAGTTTTTAATCCTCAGGCTACTGTGAGGTAAGACTTCCTTTGGTCTCATTTGACTGTTACGAATATGTAGACAAGCGAGAGTAGGTGTTTAGGATATAGGTCAGTAATGACTTCATGCATGAAGGTGGCAGTATGCTCTTTGTCTTATATCATCCAATAGTTCTTTTACTACTCCCATCCTTCAGAGCAATAAATGTTTGGGTTCCTCGTGCATTGTGTTTTTTGCTAAGTGCCTTGGACATTGCAGAACTCGGATGTAACAGAAGCTATTCAGAAAGTTGCTGCTGCCTATGACTGCAAGATTGTTGAGGGAGTCTTGAGCCATCAAATGAAGCAATTTGTTATTGATGGAAACAAAGTTGTATTGAGTGTGACCAATCCTGAAACAAGAGTAGATGAAGCAGAATTCGAGGAGAATGAGGTTTACTCCATTGATATTGTAACAAGCACTGGTGAAGGAAAGGTATGGACATGAGATGCATGACATATGATTTTTCTTTTTAATTTTATAAAGATGATTTTCATATGAATCTTACAGTTGTTTACTTTCATGGCCTTCTAAAAATTTGCAGCCAAAATTGTTGAATGAGAAACAAACAACTATCTACAAGAGAGCCGTGGACAAGAGCTATAACTTGAAGATGAAAGCCTCAAGGTTTATCTTCAGCGAAATCAGTCAGAAGTTCCCTATCATGCCATTTACCGCAAGGTCCAATGATTTTCCCAATTTCTACTCTGCTGTAGTAATGTAGAAGTTTCATGATCATGATGATGTCTGGTTACACTTATCAAAGAAAATGCTGTTTAGTTATTCTTATTTTACTTGAACAGGGATTTGGAGGAGAAGAGGGCTCGTCTGGGCCTAGTTGAGTGTGTTAACCATGAGCTTCTGCAGCCATATCCTGTTCTACATGAGAAACCTGGTTGGTACTATTTTAGCTATGTTGTTTTCATGATACATTCCTATGCAGAAGTAGTGTCATTTTGTACAGTATTCGAGTTTAAGTTAGTGTCCCTCATTTGTTTTTATCATCGTTGTTGGTTGCTGTGCAGGTGATTTGGTTGCTCACATTAAATTCACAGTGCTATTAATGCCTAATGGGTCGGATAGGGTTACATCTCATGCTCTCCAGGAGCTGAAGCCTGCAAAGACGATAGAGAATGAACCTGAAATCAAAGCCTGGCTTGCCCTTCCCGTTAAAACCAAGAAGAAAGGCGGTGGGAAGAAAAAGAAAGGTAATTCAAAATGTGTTTGCAAAATTCAGTAACGGAATCTCAATGTTTCCTAAGTTGTGAAACAAGCATATTATTGAAATTGTGGAACAACCAGTAATTTTTTGAATTCTGATTGATATCTTACCTTGCATGAGCAGGGAAAAAAGGTGACAAGACAGAAGACTCATCTCAAGCAGCAGAGCCAACGGAAGGATAATGAAATGGCTTCAAATCCTGATAAATATCAATTTTGAGGTGTGCTTGATCGATCAACTTCACTGAAACTACTATTGGTTCACTGTTGGTCGGCACTTTCAGCTGCCTTTGTTCTTCCTTTGGGGCTTTGCTATACAAGGTACAGACAGTAATTGTCCTCTTGTACTGTCATGTTAAGTTACTCATTTTCCAATGCTATTCAACATGCTCTCATATCTGTCTTAAACCATCATAAGACTTACTTTTTCCGTCGCAATTTGAAGTTAGATGGCAATTTTGTTTCGGATACTGATAAATATGGTCTGTCTCCGCTAAAATCAAACATGAACAGAAGCTATTGTACAGCTGGGGATGAGAACATAGCGGTAAGACGAGTAGCTGTAGGTTCTTATGGGCTCATTTGCAGTCTCACCAAACTGTTTAAGCTACAATTTAGAAATTTAGGCTTTGTTTTGACGAGCTAGGATGACTTAGAAATTTCAGTTGAATTGGTAAGGGAGAAAGTCTAGCGAGAGCGTATAAGTTGAAGGCAAAATATCCAAAAAAATGGTTATAATAAAGAAAGTTGGCTCAGAAATCTATAACTTAGGAGTTACTCCGAAAATCCCAAATCTATTCTTTATTCTTCGTTGGCTTCTATTCATTCCAAAGCGGAGAAGTATAAGATCAGTTTAACAAAATTGATTGAATAGTTTTTTTTAATTGTAACTAGTGTTTATGTTTAGTAAATTATTTATATAAAGGAATAGTAACATATTGAATCTGTGGAAAGTACTTGGATATAGGACAAAAAAACTTGTAAAACAATTGACATAGAAATATACAACAATCATTTAAATGCTAAAAATATATTATTACATGAGAAAAATACTTGAATTCAAAATAAGACTTTGGATCTCCCTCATTTAAAGGAAATCGAGTATCTTTGCACACCTAGCTTGTATATGATTATAAAAGTTAATCTGGGGAGATCCAAAAAATATATATATGGCCGAGTAAGAAAAGAAGACATAGAGGTCGGACAATATTGAACAACGGGTATGATAACTTTTAGCCTGAACCAGAAATTATTATATTCAGTAGCCAAAAAAGTATAAACTTTGTATAAATTTTACATATATATATATATATATATATATATATATATATATATATATATATATATATATATATATATATATATATATATATATATATATATATATATATATATATATATATATATATATATATATATATATATATATATATATATGACTATAATTTAAGAGCAACTATACGATGTCATTTTCTCCATCTATATGCCATGAAAAGTGAGACTTCTATAGCAAAATCCTCCATGGACATGGATCCTTTAGTCAGAAAGTCATAATTTTTTTAACGAACACATGTTGCTTTTATTTAGAAACCTATAGAAATTTAAAAATAATGAACCTTTTAATTATGACCTGAAGTTCTCGTGAACGTTGTTTTAAAAGGCGTGGGCATCTTACTTATGCCTCAACGAGGCATAAGTCATAGGTATTTAATTATAGTAATATTTTATAAAATAATATAATTAAAGTAAAAAAGTCATAAATAAGTAAAATTGAATAAAATTAAAGAAAACCATAAATATGTGAAATATATATATATATATATATATATATATATATATATATATATATATATATATATATATATATATATATATATATATATATATATATATATATATATATATATATATGCTTCATTCCACAACAAACAATAAATTATACGATGTTTACAAGTACAAGTAACTTGAGTTGAAAAAAATAAAGTTTTCTGTATGGAGGAACAACAAGGATGGCTAACCAACAATATGAACTTTGAACTTGCCGATACAAAGTAGAATGTAGTTCTCTTTGTGTTTGCCAAAAAAATTGACTATTTGTTGCTTTTGGGAGATAGTAACAGACTAACGGACAAAATAAAAATTTAAAAAGACCATAAATTAGGCTTCTATCAATAAAAAAGGTCTTGACTTTTAAATTTTATATTTCAGTTACTTTTTTAAAATGTAGAGTAATTATAAGCCGACTTTTGAGAATTTGAGTATTATATGAAGGATTTATTTAGCAAATTTTGTTTTAATTTGAAAAATCTATGGGGCTTACGCCTCACTACAAAAACGCGTCTCAAGAGCCCGGGCTTACGTCCGAATTGCTGGGGTATGCCTCTTCAAACTTTCGCCCACATCACCGCCTCAGGATATTTGTGATGCGCCTCGTCCTAAGGTTCGCCCAAAAACACCTTATAAAACACTACTCTTAAATGATATTGTTTTAGTATCTAATATTATATTTTTTCCCCAAAAAATCTATAATTATTTTCAGCGCAGTCCACTGCACTTAAAATTGTTACTTCTTGAGGCCTTACGTCTTCGAGTAACATGGTCGTGCTAGGAAGTCAAATCCAACTTCATGTCCAATTTATTAACCCTAACAATTGTATAACAACAACAACAACAATAACTACCCAGTATACTCCCACCAGGTGGGGTCTGGGGAGGGTAATATGTAGACGAGCCTTACCCCTGCCCGAAAGGCAGAGAGGCTGCTTCCAATCGACCCTCGGCGAGTAGAGTAAAAATGGGAAAGCTGCATTAAGAAACAGAGATAAAATTAGAAACACAAGCATGACAAAATCAAATAATAAAGCATAGGTACTCCCACGAAAGTAACGTAAATAGTTATGAAAACATAAGCAACATAAATACAGTCGCATGTAGTAATATCAAGCAGGAACTACCATACTAAAACACTAATCACCTATGAGCCCCTAACCTACAACCTTGATTCTAGACCTCCAGACTCCCCTATCCAGAGTCATGTCCTCGGTAACCTGCATTCTGGCCATGTCCTGCCTAATCACCTCTCCCCAATGCTTCTTAGGCCTCCCTCTCCCTCGCCGCCCACCAACAATCTCCAACCGCTCGCAGCTCCTTACCGGGGCATCGGAGCCCCTCCTCCGAACATGCCCGAACCACCTCAGCCTCGCTTCCCGCATCTTTTCGTCCACCGGGGCCACCCCTACCTTCTGTCGAATAACTTCATTCTTGACCTTATCCAGCCTGGTGTGCCCACACATCCACCTAAGCATCCTCATCTCCGCAACCTTCATTCTTTGAACATGCGAGTTCTTCACGGGCCAGCACTCCGCCCCATACCACATTGCAGGTCTAACCACGGCTCTGTAGAATTTCCCTTTTAGTTTGTGCGGGATTTTCTTGTCACACAGGACCCCTGAAGCAAGCTTCCACTTTGACCACCTCGCTCCTATCCGATGGGTGACGTCCCCGTCAATCTCTCCGTCCCCCTGGATCACAGACCCAAGATATCTCACACTGTCCCTCCTGGCGATGGCCTGAGAACCAAGCATCACTTCCCCGCTTACCCCACTCGGCTCCTCGCCAAACTTGCACTCCAGATATTCTGTCTTAGATCTGCTAATCTTGAAACCCTTAGACTCAAGGGTCTGTCTCCATATCTCTAACCTTTCACTAACACCGGCCCTCATCTCGTCTATCAATATTATATCATCAGCAAAGAGCATACACCAAGGCACATCCCCTTGGATATGTCGGGTCAGAGCATCCATTACTAAGGCGAATAACAGGGGGCTCAGCGCCGATCCTTGATGAAGCCCCATTACCACAGGAAAGTGGTCTGATACGCCCCCCACCGTCCTAACCCTAGACTTAGCTCCATTGTACATGTCCTTGATTACTCTGATATAGGCTTCTGGCACACTCTTCGCCTCCAAGCACCTCCATAGCACCTCCCTCGGGACCTTGTCATACGCCTTCTCCAAGTCGATAAGCACCATATGAAGGTCCTTCTTCTTATCCCTGAATTGTTCCGCCATCCGCCTGACTAAGTGGATCGCCTCTGTGGTGGAGCTTCCCGGCATGAAACCGAACTGGTTCCCAGATATAGTTGTCGCCTCCCTCACACGCGCCTCAATCACCCTCTCCCAAACCTTCAACGTGTGGCTTATTAATTTGATGCCCCTGTAATTGTTGCAACACTGGATGTCCCCTTTGTTCTTGTACAGGGGCACCACTGTACTCCACCTCCACTCATCCGGCATCTTTTTAGTCCTGAAAATCGCATTGAATAACCTAGTGAGCCACTCCCCTCCAGCTTTACCCATGCACTTCCAGAATTCCACCGGGATCTCGTCAGGCCCGGTCGCTCGACCCCTACTCATCCTACGCAACGCCCCTAAGACCTCCTCTACCCTAATGCGCCTGCAGTACCCAAGGTCTCTATGGCGCTCTGACTGCCCCAACTCCCCTAGCTCTATGCTCCGATCCCCCTCCTCATTAAGAAGGTCTCGAAAGTACGCCTGCCACCTCATTTTGATTTGCGAGTCCCCCATCAAAACTCTACCCTCCTCGTCCTTGATACACCTGACTTGGTCAAGATCGCGTGCCTTCCTCTCCCTTACTTTAGCCAACCGGAATAACTTCTTGTCCCCACCTTTCTCCCCTAATTCCTCATACATGCGTCCGAACGCCTCGTTTTTAGCTTCCGTGACAGCCATCTTAGCCTCTCTTCTCGCCTCCCTGTATACCAACCTGTTCGCTCTCCGCTCCTCCTCGCTTGAGCTCCCGGCCAACCTAGCGAACGCCGCCTTCTTCACCTCCACTTTTCCCTTGACTACCTCGTTCCACCACCAATCACCCTGATGTCTGCCTGAATATCCCTTAGCTACCCCGAGCACGTCCCGTGCGGCCCCCCTAACCAAGTTCGCCGTCACTGTCCACATAACGTCCGCTTCCCCGTAACTTCTCCAAGCTCCGCCCTCCACTAACCTCCTTTCCAACTCCTGTGCTTTCTCCTTAGACAAAGCGCCCCATCTAATTCTCGGTTGCCCCTGGGCGCCCCTCCGCTTCTTCTTAAACCAAAGATCGACATCCAACACTAGAAGTCTATGAAGAGTTGAAAGCGACTCACCCGGAATAACCTTGCAGTCCTTGCACAAGCCCCGATCGCTCCTTCGGATGAGGATGTAGTCAATCTGAGTCCGCGCCGCCGCACTCTTGAAAGTGACCAAATGCTCCTCCCTCTTCCGGAATGTCGAGTTCGCAATCAGGAGCTCGGAAGCCCTGGCGAAATCAAGCAGCGAAGTGCCCCCTCCGTTCCTGGCACCAAAGCCAAAGCCCCCGCGCACCTCATCATATCCACCAGCCTCAGTCCCAATATGGCCATTAAAGTCCCCTCCAATAACTAACTTTTCAGACTGGGGAATCCTCTCAACCAGATCATCCAAGTCCTCCCAAAAGCGCCTTTTAGCCTCTTCGTCTAAGCCTGCGTGCGCCGCGTAAGCGCTAACGACGTTGAGGACTCCACCCCCAATAACCAGCTTAATAGACATTAACCTATCATTCACTCGCCTAACCTCGACCACGGACTCCCTTAGGTCCCCATCAACCAGGATGCCCACTCCATTCTTACCCCTCTCAAGCCTAGAGTACCACAGCTTAAACCCATCAGCGTCCCGCGCCTTCGACCCTTTCCACCTAGTCTCCTGGACGCACGCTATGTTAACCCTTCGCTGTTGCAGAACCTTCGCCAACTCAATGGACTTACCCGTCAGAGTACCTATGTTCCAAGACCCAATCCTTAGTCTATGGACGTCCGCCGCCCTCTTCCCACCCTTTCCTCCCGCCCTGCCCGAAATGCCACCCCCTGCTCCCCTACTCACCCCCGCTACCACCCCCACCCCTTGAGGACATGACCTTACGCTATCATCTCCCACCGCGGCCACTATCCCACCAACCGATATGGGGTACAGTAGCACACGCACGCACTATAGCGAAAGACGCAAATGAATCAACTAGATAGCAACAGAATAGAACACACTCTGAATGCTAGCTAAAATACGTGCAAAGGTATACAAAAAGTGCAAGAGAGCGGGAGGTACCAACTCCCGGAAGAAAAACCTGGAAGGGTGCTTTGCTGTGTCCTAGTTTTCCTGAATCTTAGCAAACTGTGCGGCTCGATTGCGTCCTGCCACGAGTCTGAACGAGCGTTTAAAGGATAGTTGTCGGAAATCCTCGTCGGTGGAATAGGTACCTGTCCAAGAAAACAAAATACACCCACAAAAGCAATGGGGGGAATAAAAGGAAAAGTGCAAGGGTATCCAGGAAAAATTTCTGGCGGAAAGAAAAATCAAAGTCACGGGAATTTATAGTTTTAAGAAACACACGCAGCAAATATGGATAACAAATAAGAGAAACAGCAACAAATATGAGAAGGGAAACAGAGAAAGTGAAAATGACCAGATAACAATATGAGAAACAATGAAAGTGAGCGGGTAAATATTCCGAAAGTACCGGGTTGGTCGAAAATGAGTGGGGAAAAAACTGTCCAAAAGAAGCCCGGCAAAAAGCTGCCCGGAACAGTGTCACGCGCGCGGCGCGTGGTCGTCGTCGGCGGCGCGTGAGCAGTCATCGGCGGCGCGTGCGTCGGTTTCCGGCGACGAAACTCGCAAGGGTTGTGCGCCTGACGGTGTATGTCTCGGTGGTGTAGGAGGTGTCGAAGAAAGATCACCGTGAGAGACCACTGTTGACGATTCCGAGGAGAGAGAGAGGGGTACTTACCTGTGGCTACCGGCGGTTCGTCGGGATGCCAGTCTCGGTGGTTTTCTGCCGTCAGAGGGGGTGGTCTCCGGGGTGGAGAGGTCGCCGGGGGAGGGGGGGCGAGGGGAGCGGTGAGCTGGGGGGGGGGAAGAGATGTTGGGGGGGGGGGAGAGAAGAGAGAGAAGAGAGAATTTAATTATACAAAAAAAAAAAAAAGACAAGAAAATAGTATAAAGAAAGCATCATGTCTTCCGGTTTGACTTTGATAAGAAAAATGTAAAAATAAAACGGTATAGTCAGTTTTCGGATTGGTCATTCAAAAATGTCAGCGTTTATCAAGTCAATAAAAAATAACTACTATTTTGCTGCAATAGAGACCAGTCCAGCAAAATATACTGGAGTTCGGTGCATCTGTATATGAATTCCAGCATATTATGCTGGATTGGTATACTTTGCTGTCTCCAGTATAATATACTGGATCCAGTATATTATACTGGGCCAATATACTTGCTGGAACTCCAATATATTATGTTGGAGTTCTAGTGTACTTATGCTGGAACTCCATCATATTATGTTGGAGTTCCAGCATACTTATCTTGGACCTCCAGTATAATATGCTGGAGGTCAAGTATACTTATGCTGGAACTCCAGCATAGTATACTAGAGTATTTTTCAGGTTTTGAACATTATTTTTGCTAAGATTTATCTTTACATGAAAAGTGACTAAATTTTTAATTACTTTTAAAATGATTTTTGAACAACCAGTTGTAAATCTGGCTATTTTTTTGCATTTTTCATACCTTTTGAAAAATTTATGGAATTTTGTTATAGAATATGATCGACGAATATGAGAGTTTTGAGCCAAAATTATCCTTTATTTTTAAGTGCAGGCTTAACTTTATCATCTAAATATAACCTTTTGTTCTTTAAATTTACAAAACTTGAATACTTTTAGTCTCACTAAAAGAAAATTATAACTTCAGTTAAAAAACTAACAGAATATTATTTATAAAATGTGTAATGCTAAACTAGCTACAGAAAGGTAAAACCAATGAAAAGAGTCGGCATCAGCTAAATATTCAGATTTCATTGAACATTATTGGTTCAAAAATGAAGATCATATCTATACAATTCCAATTCCACTAACTATCACCATAGACAAAAAAGGAAGAAAAGAAACAGATTCAGTAGAATTGAAGTATCTAACAGAAGAAAAATAAAGCTTCACAACAGCAAAAATAATCTTCATCGTCGACAACATTTCAGCAGTAAAAAAGCCCTCAAACTGCAAAGGTATTAGCACTCCAACACCTAAAATCAGCACTCCAACACCTAAAATCAGCATTCCACAAGTAAAAAAGCATTCAAAGTTCAAAGCTATCAGCATTTCAGCAGTAAAAAAGCCCTCAAACTGCAAAGGTATTAGCACTCCAACACCTAAAATCAGCACTCCAACACCTAAAATCAGCATTCCACAAGTAAAAAAGCATTCAAAGTTCAAAGCTATCAGCATTTCAGCAGTAAAAAAGCATTCAAAATGCAAAGCTATCAGCATTTCAGTAGCCAAAATCAGCATTTCAGCTGCAAAATCAGTATTTCAGCAGCAAAAATCAGGATTTCAACAACAAAAATCAATATTTCAGCGGGAAAAATACACCATTCCAGCATTTCAACAGCCAAAATATCAGCATTCCAGCAGCAAATCAGCATTTCAGCAGCGAAAAACAGCATTTCAGCAGCGAGAATCAGCATATCTACAGCAAAATATCAATATTTCAGCAACAATGATATTAGGAACTTCAGTCATGTTAACAATCAAATTCTTGAGCACATTGCATATGTTTATGCGTCACATGTCCTCTTCTTACCTGCAAACAAAATATATGGTACTGTTACTCGTTCATATTATAAAAACGTAATAAAAAAAATTCAATTGTAAGTTATTGACACCGGAATCTTTGCACGAGTAGGCGAGGCAAGAGTATAAGATGAAGGCTCATCAACTAGGGAATCCGGCTGAACAATATTAAATTTCCATGTTCTTTTATTATGGGATTATAACATAAGCTACAAAGCAAGGAATTCTGCTTTCTTTTCATTTTAGTTCTACTTGATCCTACTTCATCTGGTTCTTTTCTCCTTAATTTTTACTTTCTTCATTTTGTGCTTGTTCTTACTAGTTGTGGAGGCAAAGGAGACACGTTTCTTGACTTAGACCACATATGTTGACCATTCATAGGAAGAATAGCAAAGTCATAGACCCTTCTATACGTTTCCACCTTACCTTGTAGCAATCATGAACATAGGAATTGATCTCATCTTTTTTTAGCCCAAATTGCAGCAATGACATGCTTGCATGGAATTCCTATCAGATCTCATTTCCTACCACCACATATTTTGTTTAGCGAGTCCACAACCCAGTTATCATGTTTGCTTGCCCCTATAATCTCCAAGTTCCGCTCATTAGGTTTTCTAGGAATGAACTCCACAACACCTGCTTGATTTTTATGCATATATCCTTAATCCTAGGACATATATCACCAATATCCCACCTGCCAGTTTTATCACTATTTGCCTGCATTCTAGCCATAAGTAAATACCTTCTTTTCCAATAGAGTGATTATTGGCTTCGAGGATCATTCCATTAAAACTTTCACACATGTTATTATGTAGGATATCCGATTTTCATTTTCAGAAAAGTGAGATCTAGACCGTTCACTTGGTCATTTGTCTCGTAAACAATTAGCAGCTCCAGGATCTAAATTAAAAATCTCAACCATGCAAGTATTAAACCACTTCTCGGTGGATGCCCTTGCAGCTTTCCAAAGTGCATTCTTCAACGAGATACCACTAAATCCCGTCATTTTAAAGTTATTATGCAAGTGCCTCACACAAAATCTATGAATAACAAATGGCAACACCTCATTAAATACTTCAATCAAACAATTTTGTTTGTCTAACATAAAAGTCCAAGTATAATGATCATCAATCTCTAAGTCACGCTTCAAATAATTCAGAAACCAAGCCCATGACTCCATTCTTTCCTTCTCCACAACTGCATATGTTATTGGAAAGATATTATTATTAAGATCAATTCCAATAGCTGTCAATAACCGAGTCCCATACATTGGACCCTTAAACCAACAACCATCTACTCCAACTATCCTTCTACAACCACTCTAGAAACCTATATTAAAACTCCCAAAGCAAATATAGATTCTCTGAAATCTATTAGGTTTGTTAGGAACCTCATTTTCAACTAACTTCTACAGTTACAAGTGTTTGGATTTGTTCTTCCAATTTCATTACAATGGATGGAACATTTGGATCTCCATCAATTATTTTAAGCATCTTTTGCTTAGCTCTTCGACATTAATGTAATGTCACATGAGCTCTGAGCTCCACACTCGCATGATCTCTAAATTCCCTGATTCCGATCCTTGTACCTGCTAATGTCATCAAGATATCTTCTTGCAATGTAGGAAGAAGTTATGGTTTTGTTACTATGATAATCATTAGATGTCTTGATCTGAAATTTCCTATCCCTATGCATTCTTGAAGCCATAATTTCCCATTCGCAACCTGAATGTCTACAAACTGCTCTCACTCGTGTATTGTCATTTTTGCGCCATTTTATGTATTTCCTTGACTAACTTCATGAGTTATTACAGCATGTATGAACGTTCTCTTGTTTCCAAATGTTAACTCTAAATGCAAATTTTGGATTGTTTTGTCACCTAGCTTCCCAGGCTTGTTCCAAAAGGTTACCGAGTCATTACCATAACCGCATAATTCAGCCATAGATTTGAATATTAACTTTAGTTCAGCCCCATTAACATAGTCAGTAAAGTTCATTCTGCGGGCCCCAACATAATGCCTTGTAGGCTTGTGTTTCATTAAACCACCGTGAGTTATTTTAATGGTAAATAATCTGTCTAGTATAAAGGATCTGCATAAACAAAAACAAATTAAAAGTTTATTTAGACATACTATATGAAAAAAGACTGCAATTACAAAGCAGAAAAAATAATTTAACAGTTGTGCATATTGGGACTATTGAATGTTGGAATAAAAAAGGAGTTCACATAAGTACACACTCAATATTTTTATATTGTTCATCTTTTGTATGACATAAAATTCGAGATAAGGACCACATATTATAGAACTTCAAAGACAGTAAAATATTGTAAAAATGTGGAGATTTCGAAAATAAATTAAGAAAGAATATTTATCAAATACAAGTAGCAAGAATACTCACCATAACTTGGGTTTATTTTACAATTACTCCTAATAATCATTGCTGAGATCACAGGTAGTAAAGATGAGATGTAATCAAGAATGCTAGGGTTTTTTTACCTACTGAAATAGAGATAAAATACTTACTGTAATAGAGATAAAATGAGTGATCGGAGAAGGGAGGCTATTGAAAAAGGAGGAAAATCGACTGAATTGGGAGTGAGACTAAAAATGCTCAAGTTTTATAAATTTAAAAGATAAATAGTGCGGGTTATATTTAGATAACAAAATTAAATCTACTCCTAATGATAAGTTATACTTTTGGCTAAAACTTCAAAAATATGAAATAGTAACTTCTTTTACAGAAACGTTTGATTCATCATCCTTCTAAATAATTTGATGCAACGAATTTAACTGTTATTGAATTTTAATTTCTCTCGAGTTGACAGAAAATTTTATTTTGTGTTTCATACAATTGATACTAGTTGTATGAGACAATCTTTTTGTCTCACAATTTTAAGAATCCAGATTTTTATGGACCTAAAAGTGTAAGATTGAGATCTACAAATTTATGAAACAAAAATAAACCTTATATAACTAGTGTTAATTATATAGACCCAAAATAAAACTTGTCCGAGTTGACCATTTAGTCTAAGTACCATCGAATGCAGAAAAGTATTTTACACTAAAATAAATCACTTCCTAGTGGACATAGTTCACTAGAAAAAGAAAAACAAATCAAGTACAATAAGAGAATCCGTAATTTTTCCTTTTTAGGGAAATCAAATAATTTGCAAAATTATTGAGAGGGAAATTTAAATAAATATTTCAAATAAGTCTCAATTTACCAACCTCAAGCCATTAGTTATAGATTTACTAAAATTAGCCAAACACATACAAAATTAAAAAATCAAATAAATAAGATTCTTTCTCTCAAAGAATTACATGCAAAGATCTTCTTCCATATTTTTAAATGTCATTAGCAACATTAGATGCAACATGCAAGACGAAAATAATATTTTATGGATGGGGTGGCAAACAAGGTGATGAAATACAAAAAAACATATTTTATGAATTGGCCAATAATCTAAGCAAAAAAGCAAAATTTTCAATAGGTATAGTTGAAATTCATTGAGAACATATAGATAAGTCAATATACAAAATTTGAGAAAGATTGTGGGTGATTTGAACTGGTTTCGTATCAAAATTCGTAGTTAAATCGAGTTCAAAAATTCTTCTACGATACATGTATCACGCATGTATCTCACACACAAGTATACATGGGATATACATATAATACACAATTGATACAAATATAATACATATGTGAGACACAAATAATACACAGTGCGATACACATATCATTTTTTTCATGTTCAGTTTTTACTCGAATTTTCAATACAAACCACCTCAAAACTTTACCAAACCTTTCCAAAAAAACTGTGATTCAAGCTCCTTAAGATGTCCCCAATATATTCTAATAACACTCACTCAAAAAAAAGTACAACATTTAACCTTTTCTTAATACAAATAATTAATTAACTAATATTAATAATATTTTATGAATTGACCAATTTTTATAATAAGTTATTCTTCTTGTTGAGATTCATGGTCTAAATTGCAAAAGCATATACTCAAATGAGATTTTTACATTGTAGGTCACTAATAAAAAAGTATTTATATCAATATTACTATTTTTGGTTTATTTCAATGACGACAGATTTTATATCAAATTTAACATATGAAAACGAAATATCATTTTCCTTTAATAGTTCGTAGTTATCTCTTCCACAACAATAGAGATTATATGTATTATCTTATTCCTTTTCTCTTTTATTTATCATGAACTATATCACATCTCTTTCCCATTCAAAACCATAGCAGGACCCTTGCTCCACAATCACCTTTCCACCATGAGCCTACTGCTCATCAACAGCTTTGCCATACGCTAGAAAGAGCACCTCTTAACAAATTTGACCCAATTTGCACCAATATTTTTCTTTTCTACGATATCCTATTTTTGTTGGTTTCCGAGTTAAACATTCCTTTCTTCTTTGTTTTTTCATCTGCTCCACTTGTAAATTAAATACTCATATTATACCATGTATTACTACCTATTTAGAAGCCACAAGCGAGAGGAGCTTAGGGTATCCAACAAACAACAATTGGAATGCCCCATAGGGATAGTGAAATCCAATGTGCCATGTTTTCTTTTAAGCCCTTCAAAACTTCAGGCTCTAATAGCCTCTACCATTTCTTTTATAAAAAATATTGGAACATTGTAGAAAAGGATGTCATCCAATTCTGCAAGAATTGTTTCTCCATATCAACAATGAATTCAGTCATGAATGAAACTCTCATGTGCCTCATCCCAAAATGCCCCCAAACCTCAATGATCAAAAACCATAGGCCCATAGGCTTATGCAATACAATCTATAAGACAGTTACCAAAATCATTGTCAATAGAATCAAGCCTTATCTCCCTCACATCATTGACCCTAGTCAGGCTAGCTTCCTCTCGAACATAAAAGCCTTAGACAATGCCATCATAATCCAAGAATACATCACTCACTTTAGAAAAATGAAAGGCAATTCCCTAATATGATTCTAAAGATTGATCTGGAAAAGGCTTTTGACATATTAGAATGGTCTTTCATTAAGCAAATCTTACATGCTTTCAAATTCCCAAATACTATCACCGATCTCATCATGTCATGTGTCAGTTCCTCCACCATGTCTGTCATTGTTAATCGAGAGCAAACAAACCCTTTTATGCCTACTAGTGGCATCAGACATGGTGACTCTCTTTCCCCATATCTGTTTACCCTGTGCATGGAAAGGCTCTCTAGATACATTGACAAAAATATCCTTTAGAGGGAGTGGCACCCCATTAACATTAGTAGAAGTGGCCCTAAGATATCTCATCTAGTCTTTGCTGATGATCTAACCCTTTTTGCAACAGCTAACCAACCCAGTTTTAACACAATCATGAGTACTCCCAACTCTTTCAACTTGGCATCTGGGAAAAAGATCAACCTTGCCAAATCTAAAGTCTGTTTCAATTCAAATTGCCAACCTCACCAGGTAGAATTCATCTCAAACACTCTTGCCATTAAAGCTTCAGCAAACTTTGGAAAATACTTGGGCTTCCCAATCATCCTCAAAAGACCAACTCACAGTGATTTCCAGTTCATCATTGACAATCTCCATTCAACAATGGCTGGTTAGGAAATAAGCATGCTGAACATGGCGGAAAGAAACACTTTGGCAAAAGCATCCCTGAACTCCATCCCAAATCATGTAATGCAATACGTTAAGCTCCCTGCAAAAACAATCAAAGAGATTGATAAAATATAAAGAAATTTCATATGGGGTACTACTGCTATAAAAAAGAAGAAGATACGCCTTGTCTCATAGGAAACAATCACTATGACTAAGGCTAAGGGGGGATGGGAATTCAGAAAGCTGAATCGAAAAACAAAGCCCTTCACTCGGGCTTGCTTGGAGGCTATATCAGAATCCCTTAGCTTCTTCAATGATCCTTGGATAAATAACCTCCCATATATAAGGTCCTTAATAGAATGACCCTTGACAAGAGAAGATATGGACAAAACTGTAGCTTCTGCTCATAATAACGGAACTTGGGATCTTTCTTCCATCACTCTTACCATCCCTTAAAACATTCAAAAATCCATCCACAATACCTTCATCCACCCAACCCAATTAAGGAAGATAGAATGGTCTGGAGAGCCACCTCAAATGGAATCTATTCCACCAAATCAGCCTACTCTCTACTAGACAACCTTCAACATCAAAGAGATGAAACCATAAACAACAATTACTTATGGATCTGGAAAGTACCCCCAAAAAGATTCAATCATTCATCTGGCTTCTTTTCCATGATAGGCTTACCACTAGAGCTTTTCTCAATCATGTTGGGATACAAACATATTGATCGCTTCCACCCCGCACTAGTAAAGATCAGCAAAAGAGGGTCGCAATAGCTTTTACCCGATTTTGGGTCGGGATCGAATCCACAAAGAGCTAGTATTGGAGTTAAGTATCTATCTAGCTTAGAATTGTGAGTGTGTTCTTAATTAATTTTTAATCATTTTTTTGGATTTTAATTAACAATCTAATATTATCAACTACTAATTATAACTAATTATGCTATGTGAAAATTTGCAAAGAGTTGTATCTAATAGTTTAAAAGGCACTAGGGTAGTGACTTTCACCTAAGTACCTAATTGACAGGTAATTGATTCTAAGACATGCTTGACGTGAGTGGGAAAATAAACTATAACCATTGCACGATTTTACCCACTCTCACACCTCTCGGTAGAGAGAGTGATTTTTCCCATTTGATTTTCTCAAGATCAAATGGGTAGGCAAATTTTCTCAAACAACTAGGGTTCAAGTCGGGTAGTTACTCTCTCGAGGTTTAACCTTTTTAGTGGGACTATCAATTCTCTTGAGTCCATCCTAATTCTCTGTTGGGTCAATTTTGGAGACTTAGGCTTTTTTTCTCAAGAAGAGCTAAGTCGACTTAGCACAAACCAGTAGTTGCAACCACCAATTCATAAATTAAACCATAAAATTGACCCAAATAACAAACACCCATAGTCAATCTAGTCTTAAATTGTAACACCCATCAATTACCCACACTAAAGTTAAGCCACAACCTTAGCTAATGGGTTGAGCTATTCATGCTTGAACAAGAAAATAGAAAAAATAGATGAAGAACAAAACATATTAATTATACTAAAGTAAAATACAAGAATCTATCGTTAGAACCAAGCTATGATGCCAAAAATGGCTACATATGAAGTTCTCACGAGCGCAGCTATGTTCTGGAGTTCACAGATAACCTAAAAATGGGAAAATATTCTATTTATACTAAGCCAGAAAAGCACAAAAATACCTCTGTGGGGTAAGTGAGGTCCGCGTAAAATGGATCGCTGCCGCACTAGGATCTTGGACTTCAAATCTTGTCTTTCTCAACTTGGGTTCCGCAGACCGCATAGAATGGACCGTGGACACGGAGGTCTCTAATGCGGTCCGCACAAATATGACCGCGGACCGCGCAACTTGAGTCATGGCAATTTTCACCTCTCTTAAACTCTCTTCCGCGGACCGCACAAAATGGTAGTGCGGCATTATGTTGGGCTTATAGGCCTTGTATGTATATTATGTTTGTTTGTTAGCTGTAGCAGCTATGCCAGACTTATCGGCCCCACTTTATATTGATATTTAGCCAGGTAATTTTCGTTCAATTTTATATTTTGCTTCGCAAATTGTCTTGCAATATGTGATTTCGTAACCAAAGAATGACGTTATATGTTCAGAGTCTTTTAGTCACAAGTTGGTACGTAAGGATAGGTGATACATCGGGTACCGGTCTCGCCCCTGAGTTCGGAGCATGACAAAGTTTATACCTTATATAGAAATTTTCTATCATTTTATGAATCTCGTTCTAATAGGGAATCTAATATTATTCTTTTACTTTTTAGTATCTTATTTATTTGTGGTTTATAATATATTATTGCGTTATATATTATTCAAGTATTCAATAACAACAACAACAACTATCCAGTATAGTCTCACACAGTGGGGTCTGGGGAGGGTAATATGTAGACGGGCCTTACTCCTACCCGAAGTATTCAACAATAAATATTGAAGGTATATAAGTAATATAATATGTGTATTTGTGTATTTAGATATGTATGTCTTATCATATCTGTAGTATAATAATGGTGAATTTTATGTTATTATGTATTTATCATTTTGGGATGCAATGGATGTTTACTAAAACAAGCATTTGTAGCGTTGTTTTTATGTAATACACATTATATATATATATATATATATATATATATATATATATATATATATATATATATATATATATATATTATATACTGTTATATTTGATTTTAAATGTTTTTATATAAAAAAAATAGGTATAGGAATTGTATTTTATATAGAATGAGTGTGTTTGTTAATTCAATATAAATATGTATTATACTAGTGATGGTTAGCCCGTGCTGTTCCCGGATCCAATCTCGAACGGCTCGACTTTGTGTCTTTGCAAATTTAAATACAGCGATTTACAAATTTAATCTTAATTTTTATTATGAACCTTTAGCCATAGTTTTGCAGAAATATTTAATGCATCCATTATATGCACAACTATAAGTTATCATGCCAAACTTCTTTGGAAAGTTTATAGTTCATATATATGCTTTATGATCTTATTAACAAGCATTTATTTTAGTATTAATTATAGGCAAATGTGACAATTTTCACTTTAACAATAATAGTTAAAATTTATGATTTAAAGGAAAAAATATTTTTCTTCACCTTTGCAATTTTTGCTTAGAGGAGCTATCATTTTATAACACTTTGAATAGTTTAAAGAAATGCATAACTTAAGGTTTAACATTAATTTGAATTAGAATTTGCTGAAGGAAAAAAACACATATTTATTAGTAAAGCAAAATAAAGAGGAGCTGAGGGCTGTGTGAGATGAGAAACTCAAGAAGACCAACATGATTACACATGTGACAATCAAAAAAGGATGTAGAGGACATGGAACATGTAAAGACCAGTCCCACTAGTTCAGCAAACATTTTTCACATGTCTATCACAAAATTAAAATATAGTAACCCTGAAATATCATAATTGTCACATGGCTGTAAGCATATTAGACAGCCTTTAAGCAAACAACTCGCAGAGATTTTTTTTGTTGGTAAAAGTGGATGCTTTTATAATAGACAAACTAAACTACCCGTTAGGGATTACAGACAGATTGTTGTGGGTGGATATATCAACTATCTGGCTATCGTTAATAATATTACAGTTCATAATTTATATTTTGAGAACAGTTTCTGCAATGTATGCCCAAAACACATAATTGACAAACAACGGAGGAACTACTTTTACAAAAATATCTTTAGAAACATTCTTGTTAGTGCCCTCCTTTGTCAGTAGGTTAACAACTCTATTGGTCTCCCTGTAGCTGTGCTTCACCACTATAGCGCCTAGTCTTTGGACGATTGACCTGCATTCATGAATAAATGAGTCAAAAAGGAGGTTCCCATTGATTAGCATCATAATTACCTCAATTGAATCAGTGTTTATTTCCAATGGTGTTAACCATTTTCCTTCTGCAATTTGCAGCCCTTTTAGAATAGCTAGCAATTCTGTCTCCTGAGTGTTAGTGGTGTGCTGGATGGATCCCCTGTAGCCTAGTACCCAGTTTTCACTTGCATTTATAAAGACTTCTCCCGTTCCAAGATTTTATGTTGCAGCTCCATCGGTGTTGAGCTTGTAGGTGTTGGCTTTCGGTGGCTCCCATTTGACCCAAATGATTTTTTTTTCAATTTTGGGTGCTTTATTCAATATAATGGTTACATATTCAGTTGCCTTAGCTATATCACTTTTGGTTTTCACCCTTTCCCTTCTGTTATTGAATAGATTATTGTTCCTTGTGGGCTAGATTTGCCAGAAGCAGAATGACAGTATCTCCTCCCAGGAGATGATGTTGTTGTTGTGTTCTTTCTTCAGGGAATCCTATGTGTTTGACCAATACCTAGTTGTGAATGATGGTATAGGAGTAGTGTTGTTGTTTGTGCTTTTGAGAGGATTGCTTGTCAGAAAATTTTGGAGTTTGTGCATTCAAAAAGATGTGTGCTGACGTCTCATTAGCTTTATTGCAAAGGCTACATGTGGGATATGTGATAATTAGGGATTTTAACGTATTTCATGCTCCTTCTTGCTTATGCTCTGATTATAAATTATTAAAAAATATTCACGAAAGGCTCATAAGTTGTGCTTGATTGCAGGTTTGATTGACAAAGTGACGAAATATTAAAGATCGGCTCAAACGGAGTGAGACCAGCTCAAGTATCAAAGACAAGGAAAACTAAGGGCAAACATGCTTAGTGCGGCCGCATTCGACTTTGTGCGGTATGCACTAGGTGATTTAGAGAGTTTGAAAAATTGGGCTTCAAGGCAGTGCGGACCAGCACACATTCGATATTGCGCAGTCCACAATGAAGGTTTCACGGCCGCACTACCATTTTGTGCTGTCCACGAAAGAGAGTTTTAGAGAGGTGAAAATTTCCATGATTCAAGCTGCGTGGTCCACGATCATATTTGTGCGGACCGCATTAGAGACCTCCGCGGCTGCGGTCCATTCTACTCGGTGCGTGGAGCCCAAGTTCAGAAAGCCAAGATTTGAAGTCCAAGAGCCTAGTGTGGCCGCGGTCCATTTTACGCGGACCGCACTAACCCCGCAGGGGTTTTTGTCCAATTTTTTTATTTTAGTATAAATAGAACATTTTTCCATTTTTATGTTATTCGTGTACTCCAGAATATAGTTGCGCTCGTGGGAACTTCATCTGTAGCCATTTTTAGCATCTTAGCTTGGTTTTGACGATAGATTCTTGTATTTTACTTTAGTAATTAATTAATATTTTTTGTTCTTCATCTATTTCTCTATTTTCTTTCAAGCATGAGTAGCTAAACACGTTAGCTAGGGTTGTGGCTCAATCCTAGTGTGGGTAATTGATTGTTGTTGCAATTTAAGGCTAGATTGACTATGGATGTTTATTATTTAGGTCAATTTTATGGTTTAATTTATGAATTGGTTGTTACAAACATTGGTTTGTACTAAGTTGACTTAGCTCTTCTTGAGAAAGAGAGCCTAAGTCTCCAAAATTAACTCAACAATAAATTGGGATGGGCTCAAGAGAATTTATAGTCCCAATTAAAGGGTTAAACCTCGAGAGAGTAACTACCTGACTTGAACCCTAGTTGCTTGGGCAAATTTGTCTATCCATTTGGTATTGAGAAGGTCAAATGGGAAAAATCACTCTCTCTACCGAGAGGTATGAGAGTGGGTAAAATCGTGCAATGGTTATAACATATTTTCCCAATCACGTCAAGCATGCCTTAGAAGCAATTACCCGTAAATTAGCCACCTAGGTGAAAGTCACTACCGTAGTTCCTTTTAAACCATTAGATACAACTCTTTAAAAATTTTCACTTAGCATAATTAGTTATAATTAGTAGTTGATAATATTAGATTGTTAAAGAAAACCCAGAAAAATGATGAGAAGATCAATTAAGAACAAACTCACAATTCTAAGCTAGATAGATACTTAACTCCAATCCTAGATCTCTGTGGATTCGATCCCGACCCAAAATCGAGTACAAGCTATTGCGACCCTCTCTTGCTACTCTTTAGTAGTGCGGAGTAAACATCGATCACTTTTTGGCGTCGTAGCCGGGGAGCTAACAGTTTTAGCTATCTATTTAGTTAGTTTTGTGTGTTGTTCTTCTTTCCTTCTTTGTTACTTATTTGTTTGTGTCAATTATTCAGGTACCAAATAGATTTAAATGCTAACGAACCTCTTGGAAACGTTATAGCAGGGGAGGAGGTAGATGATCTTGAGCAAGATGAGGTGCCTCTAGCACCTCAAGGACAACGGGGAGGCCGGAATGCCAATGCAAATTCTATTCCAAATGATAATATTCCAGAACCTCCTCCGCCACCTCCAAGAGCGGCTCCTAGAGTACTTCCGAATCAAGGGTATGCAAGTGCTATTGTCCCTCCCCGAATCCGGGCGAAGAATTTTCAAATAACCAATGTAATGTTGACCTTAATTGAGCTGTGTGGGTACTTCACCAGTGATGCGGATCAAAATGCCTACAAATATCTAAAGGGGTTCGCAGATACATGCTGGGGGAGCAAGCAGACGAATGTGTCCGAGGATACAACGAGATTGAGACTTTTCCCGTTCTCACTTCAGGGAAAGGCATTACATTGGCTTAAGAGACTCCTCAACCATTCCATTACAACTTGGGATGAGTTGGCGAATATATTTATTGGCGATTTCTTCTCACAAAGTCATATGGCGGCACTTCGGGATGAAATTTTAGCCTTCAAGCAAGGGCCAACAGAACTATTGCATGAATTTTGGGAATGGTATATGACCATGGTGAAAGAATTTCCAAATAATGATATGACCGAGGCGATGATTCAACAAACTTTTTATCGAGGCATCAATACTATAAATTCATGTATTGAGAACCAATTGGCGGCGGCAATTTTCTGAAACATTCTTATGGTGAGGCATGTAATGTACTTGATGAAATGGCCGACATTTCTTCAGCATGGCAAAGTAGAGCAAATGTGCCCCAAGGTGACCTTACAGTCATCCATTTGCACAAGGAATTGCATGATCATGGTCAAGCTATTGCCGAGCTCACTACTACTATGAACCAATTGGTGAAGGCACAGTTGCAACAAGTCCAAAATCTACGCCAAGTCAACTCCATGGAAGGTGTCAATATGCTTAAGAGAAGACAAAGAGGACAACAATTTCAAGGGAATTGTGAACATTATGACAATGATGGTGGTGGTTTTTCAAATGAGTGTTATGATGACCAAAGCGAGGAGGTTCAATATGTTAACAACTATCAAGGCAATAAAGGCATCTCTTCAAACCAACAATGGCGTTCCCAAGGAATTTAGGGCAATCAACAACAAGGTGGTGGCAATTGGAACAACAACAAGGTGGTGGAAATTGGAATAACAACAACCAAAACAACAACTGGGGTAACCAAAGCAACAACAAAGGTAATTGGAATGGAAATTATAATAATTGGAGCAACAATAACAATCAAGGCGCATAGAATAACAATGGGAACCAAGGCTACCAGGGACACGGCTTTCAAATGCCCCTAATGTACCAACAACCGAGCAATCCCCACCTTTCCTTTCTCAAGGTCCTAGTTCTTCCAGAAGTGATATGGGTAGAATTGAAAGTATGTTTGAGAAAATGATGAAAAAGAACCAAGATTCCGATGTTCAATTAGCTTCACACAATATCTTCATCCGGAACTTGGAGGTAAATTTGGGCCAAATCTCTCAAGCTTTGAACACTTGCCCCAAGGGTGCTCTACCAAGTGACACAATAGTGAACCTGAAGGGCGGGAACAACAATCATGTGATGGCGGTTACAACAATAAGTGGGAGAGGGTGTGATGTGAATGCCTCAAGAGAAAAGCAAGTTGTATATGATGATGTTGAGTTGCGGGATGATGATGGGCCTTTAATTGTTGATGATTGGTTGAAAAAAACGTGAATAATGATGTGAGGATTGAAATAGATGAAGCCGAGGTAGAAACTCAAGATATCGTGAACCCGTCTTGGGAACACGTGATTGACATGCCCAAGCCGATTGTGCCAAAAGCCAAGGCAACCTTGCCTAAGCCATCTCCATGGTATCCTCAAAGGCTCGCAAAGCAAAGAAATGATTATCAATTTAAGAAATTCATTGATATGATGAAAAGTTTGTCCATAAATGTGCCTTTGGTAGAGGCACTTTAACAAATCCGGGGTTATTCAAAATTCATGAAGGACTTGGTTACAAAGAATCAGTTTATGGATTGTGAAACAATAAAGATGACTCACCAAGTTAGTGCTATAGTGCATTCAATAGCACCGAAGTTGGAGGATCTCGGAGCTTTTACTATCCCTTGTACTATTGGAAGTGCGTACTTTGCTAGAGCTTTATGTGATTTAGGGGCTAATATCAATTTGATCTCGTACTTGGTTTTTAAGACTTTGGGCATTGGGAAACCTAGACCAACTTCAATGAGGCTTCAAATGGCGGATCGATCGATGAAGCGACCCTTGGGAATTATTTATAATGTGCTTATCCGGGTGGACAAATTCGTATTGCGGCCGACTTTGTCATTTTGGATTGTGAAGTAGACTATGAGGTTCTGATTATCTAGGTAGACCTTCCCTTAAAACGGGGAAGGCATTGGTTGATGTTGAAGTGGGTGAGCTCACTTTCCGAGTGGGTGATGAAAAGGTCGTCTTCCCTGTTTGCAAATCCATGAAGCAACCCAATAATATCGGGGTGTGCTCATTTGTAGACCTTATCGCAGCTGTGATTGTGGATGATACTAGTGCTGTGATCAACTTGGAGGATCCTCTTGAGGCTGTGCTATTAAATGTGGACGCATAGATGATTTACATATTATGGATTCTTGTGAGCCCAATAAATTGTCTTTGGATCTTGCAAACGGGAAAACTCACGAAATTACCTTGTAGGATGATGCAACGTCTTTCTTGGAGTATCAAGGAAGTTTACATGAGACGATGCAAGAAGTGGTAAAAATAGAGGTTAGCAAGTGTTTGGACGCTGGGGCGGTCGACCCTATTTCTAAAAATTCTTGGACTTCTAAGGTGCAATGCGCACCGAAGAAGGGCGGCATGGTCATATTGAAAAATTCTTCGAATGAGTTTATTCCTACAAGAATAGTCACAGGTCGGAGGATTTGCATGAACTACGAAAAATTGAACAACGTGACCCGCAAGGATCATTAGTCCTGTCCATTCATTGATTAGATGCTAGGAAGACTGGTTGGGCGTGCTTTTTATTGCTTCTTGGAATGTTTTCTGATAGACACGTGGTGGCGCTTCTTGATCTAGAGTTATATAATGGTAACATGTGTCGTGCCACAACGATAAATCAGGCGCTTCTTAGGAGGCAACCCAAGTCTTTTTCTTCTTGTTCTCTTTGATTTTCTTTGTAGTTTAGGTTTGATTTTTGGACTAATTGGTTGTGAGATATTGCAAGGATTGAGTTGATGCAGTGAAAAACATAGTGGATAAATTGTTCAGTCTCTGAAGTTGCCAGTGCTGCAATAAAACATAGTTACTTTTATTGCACTTTTTATCTTTCCTTTGGTCTATATAAAAAGTTACATTATTGTATATATTCATCCCCCGTTGTATATTCAAATCCCCTATTGTACATATTTTCTTTTTTCGTTTAAAAAATTCGTTTTTAGCTTCTCAGATAGGCTCGTAGCTTGTTGTTTTGTTTTTGACGCTCTCAATAAGCCGTTGATTTTATTAATGCCACCGTTTTTTCCAAAGGTGGATTATTGTGTAAACTGGATGGCTTTTCCCGATGATAGATGGCATGAAAACCTTCTTAAGGGTTTGAGTCCATTTTTGTTTTTCTTTGTTTTTGGTAATTCATAGTTAAGGGTACCTCAAGCAAAGCTTCACTTGGGCCTAGCACATCATTATTTCGGGACCATTGTGTGCTTAAATCATGTCTAAGGTTGTTGTGGGCCCATGACTCCATGTCTTTAGCAATCCTTTAGCTTGTATGGTGAGAAATCGAATTGTGAGTCCAAGTCCCGAGCCAAAGGTCTAGAACTTGCCCTGAATGTCTGTTGAGGCGAAATCTTAAGTGAAATTTGGCTTGAGAGATGATTATAGGCTCTCCTTGATCCAAATGATAGTTGAACAATACCATAGCCTACCAATGATATAATCCCTAGTTAATCCTTTTGAGCCTTAAAATTTTTTCTTTCAAGAACCAATGCTATAAGCCTATACCTCTTCTAAAATATACCCTCTCTTGGCACCTAATCTTTCCTTGAGCAATGGGAAAAGTCTAAGTTGGGGGGGGGGGGGAGAGACGAGAAAGGGAACAAAGTGGTAAAAGGTACAAAAGTGAAGAAAATGAAGGCAATGAAAAATAAAGAAAAGAAAAAGACAAAAAGAAATCCCAAAGTGAAAAAAAAAATAAAAAATGGATTCAAGAAAAGCAAAAGAGAAAAAGGTATGGAAAAAGTTGAAAAAGGAGATATGTTTTGAAATGATTCATTCGTATTGAGGGAAATTATTAGTCCTAATTGATGCTTGTAAGGTTACTTTAGGATAGCTGAAAATACATGGATTTCCATTAAGGGATGGGTCTTATTTTGTTTGCTTGAGGGCAAGCAAAATCTTAAGTTTGGGGGAGTTGATAACTAGGGATTTTAACGTGTTTCATGATCCTTCTTGCTTATGCTCTGATTATAAATTTTTACAAAATAGTCCCAAAAGGCTCATAAGTTGTGCTCGATTGCAGGTTTATCGACAAAGTGACGAAATGTCAAAGATCGGCTCGAAAGGAGTGAGACCTGCTCAAGCATCAAAGATAAGGCAAACTGAGGGCAAACAGACATAGTGCGGCCGCATTCAACTTTGTGCGGTCCGTACTAGGTGATTTAGAGAGTTGGAAAATTGGGCTTCAAGGTAGTGCGATCACATTCGATATTGTACGGTCCGCACTGAAGGTTCGGAGGCAGCACCAACTCAGGCACCAACTGTACCCATTGTGATTTCGGGTGTTCAAGAGGCCTTGGCTTAGATTCTATCGATATGTACTGGCCTATCTCAGGCGGTCTCAATCACTACAATCGCAGTTATTTCTCAGGCCATGAGAGGCAATTAGACTCCTGCTGCTCTTACACCTGAGCACATTGTACGGGGACATCGGACACCAGGGGCACATCCAGCCCAGACGATTGTAGCTACTCAGGACTATGTAGCTCCTGCCATGCCAGAGGACGAGCAGTGCAGGTTGGAGAGGTTTGGGATGTTGGAAATAACGCTTTACGCTAGAGGGGGGGGTGAATAGCGTTTTAAAATTATTAAGCGTTTTAGTGCGGAATTTAAAAACTTTGCAGAAATTAAGACAAGTGCAGTAAAATAAACTTACACAAAGATGTATCCTGGTTGGCCACAAACGTGGTTAGTCCAGTCCCCGAGAGACTCTCTCGAGATTTCCACTAAACTTGTCAAGCTTACGGGTGCTTAACAAACCGTTACAGCTGAGGACACAAGCCCCACCTAGGTGCTCGGGGATCACAATCCCAAAGACTTCAATTGCTCGGGGATACCAATCCCAAAGACTTCAATTGCTCGGGGATAACAATCCCAAAGACTTCAATTGCTCGGGGATAACAATCCCAAAGACTTCAATTGCTCGGGGATAACAATCCCAAAGACTTCAATTGCTCGGGGATAACAATCCCAAAGACTTCAATTGCTCGGGGATAACAATCCCAAAGACTTCAATTGCTCGGGGATAACAATCCCAAAGACTTCAACCGAGGAAACACAAGTTCCTCAACAAACGAGAATCGCAATTCTCTTACAAACACAAAGACACACTCACTTTACAAAGTACTCCTCAATGAGTAGATATGAGTAGAAATAGTACGCTCAAGATCACAACAACTTAGCTCAATAGAATGGCTCTTCAAAAAGCTTTATAGATGAATGAAAATGATGATCAATGTAAGAAAGCTTTTAGCAATGAAAATACTTAAATTGTATGTGTTGTTGTTGTGAAAACACTGAGTTAAACCTGTATTTATAGGTGAAAAACTCAGTCTTACCGTTGTCTAATTGCCAATTAAGGATTGCTGAAATTACTCAGTGACAATCGATTGTCAGGACTAAACAATCGATTGTTTGCCTATCAGATCAAAAAATCAATCCCAGATTTTACGTTAACAATCGATTACTTCAAATCAATAATCGATTAATTATAACGTTAAAAAATCCTTTCCAATTTTTGGCATAAAACATCGATTATCAGGAAATCAATAATCGATTATTTTAACAACGTTCAGAAAATCTTTTCCAGATTTTACGCTAAAACATCGATTGTTAAATATCACAATCGATTACCTGAAGGTAATTTAAAAAATATGACAACGGTCAGCTTCAACAATCGATTATCAAATAGAACAATCGATTATTAATTAATTTCAAAACTTACTGTCTCATATATAATCGATTATCAAAAGCCACAATCGATTATTAATTAATTTCAAAACTTACTGTCTCATATATAATCGATTATCAAAAGCCACAATCGATTATTAATTAATTTTAAAACTTACTGTCTCATATATAATCGATTATCAAAGGCCACAATCGATTATTAATTTACTTAAAATCACTGGGAGACATTTTTCTCATTCCAATCGATTACCATTAGTTCATAATCGATTTTTATGAGTTTTGAAAACTTTGCCTCAGTTAACAATCGATTATCGAAAGTACACAATCGATTGTTATGCAGTTTGCAAAAACCTGATGTTAACTGGCTTACTCACAATCGATTATCATTAATTCATAATCGATTGTCATGCAGTCTTGGCTTAGAGATACTCGATTATCATAAGTACATAATCGATTATCTTAGCCCAGATTTTTGAGGCATGTTTGGAAAACATTTTAACAAATGCATAGTTTAAAATCATTTGACACTTACTTTAAATATGCATGATTTTGGAAAAAATAATTTTAGTAGAGAAGCCATGTTATGAGCCAAGATTGAGGAATCAAGATCACAATTAATATTGACTCAATTATAACATTTCCAAGCATTGTCTTGAGCTTCTTGTAATGCATCCATTATGTGCTTGTCCTTGAGCACTGCTATATATCGCTTATTGCTTTGTTTGACATTCATCAAAACCTACAAAAGAACACACGTTTAGTATATTGCATTTGAAACGTGTTTCCAACAATTTCCCCCTTTTTGATAATGGCAAACATAGGCGGGATATATGCAATAATTATTTTGATAAACCAAGACAAGTGTCATGTTCCCCCTCAATTCATGTTCCCCCTCACTTTAAGCATGAATGAAGTTGAGAGCATATAGCATAATATAGCATACTTCTTGATATCCCGTTTCTTCCCCCTTTTGCCATTAGCAAAAAAAAATGTACACAAGGGAAGAATAACAAATATGAAATAAACACAAGTTTATTTATTGGAAAAAAAATTATAACAGTACAAGGGTGGAAAAAAACATGACTAACCAACAAAAATAATAAACCAATAACAATTTCACATTCATCATTCAACAATTTCACATAGATAAAATAGCAATTTCATCATTCATCACTCCCATCCCCTTCATCATCATTTGGAGGCGCTTGATATGGCACCATCTGAGCATAGGCATAATTCACGTGATCAAAGTAACCATGGACCTCACGTGTTAATTGAGTAATTTGGTCAGAAATGGTTCGGAGGGTAGGCTCCTGAGGAGGATGAGCACGACGGGCTTGTCGATTTTGAGGAGGAGCGGGAGCATGATCACCATCATGATGAAAGGAAGACTCCGAAATTTCCCAGATTTTGGTGCTCTTTTTGAGAGGACCATTAGCAGTATTGACCCCGGAAGCTTCAAGAAATTTCATTATCAAGAGGGCATAGGGGAGAGGTATGTCATCTCTGGTGGCATTGAACATATGGGATAGAATAAGCTTGCACCAATTTATGTTAACCCCGGTGACAATGGCGTAAAGAAATTTGGCATCCTCTTGGGAAATGGTGGTGTGATTGAGTTTACGGGGTTTGAGAACACGAGTGATGAAATAAAGAATGAAACGATAATTCGGGTCCATACCCTTTATGGTGGGACGACGGGAAGAAGACTCATCATAGGCGACTCCGGCTTGGCGGAAGAGGTTTGTTTCATCAAGCATGTGCCCGGCATCATTTATGTATTGGTAGATGTCTTCACCATCATGCAGAATGCCGGCAATGAGGTGGAGGTTATCTTCAGAAATTAGAATGGGAATGCCGTTAACATTGGTAACAAGTTCACCCTCATCATTTTTGTGAAGGTTGGAGTAAAAAGCTTTAACCAAAGAAATGTTGTAGTAGGGGTGAGTAAGGAGTAGGAAGTTGAAAAGATGGCACTCTCTTAGCATATTCGCGGCTGGAATGAATGGTGCAATAAGAGCGTTTGTTGAAAAGCGAGGAGGGAGAATAAGGCGTTTCTCAAATTTGGTTACGAACCGGGTGAGCTCTTCATTGGATTCAAAAAATAGAACCGATCCATCTTGATATGGATGGCGAGAAGAAGAGGCACCTTGTTTGGAACGAGCACGTTTGGAGTTGCGGCTTGACATTTTTTTTTTTTTTTTTTTTTGAAAAGAATGTGCTAGGATTTTTCAAAGAAAACAAGAGAATTTGATGCTTGGAAGCTTGAGTGAGTATACAAGAGCATATGTGCAGCCTATATATAGAGAAGGAATGAGTCTTACATTTATTGGAAAAGATTTGAAGAGATGTGAAGTCTGAAACGGTAAAAATAAATTCACTGACCGTTCGACAATCGATTGTTTGAATGAAATAATCGATTGTCATTAATGAAGATGATCTGACACATCGATTACACGCCAGAACGGTAAAAATTTGAAAGAGATAGTCGATTGTCAAACTTGGTAATCGATTGTTTGTCATATTTATGACCTGACAGGAATCGATTATAGAGCCAAAACGGTAACATAAGTTTAAAACAGATAATCGATTGTCAGTATATAGTAATCGATTGTTTACTCACAGAGAGTTTGAATTTTGGCAAATAATCGATTGGCAGAACAAATAATCGATTGTTTGGAAGGGGGATGCTAAAATGATGAAACTTAATTCTATCAGGCAATGTAAACAGTCAACAGGATTTCATGGCAGAAAATTGAATCAACAAATAATCGATTATTGATACTGATAATCGATTGTAAGCATAAATGATCGATTATGATCGATTTTTCTTGTATCAAGATAATTCATACTTTCCTCTTACCTTTTTGGGGGGATGCCTGCAAAATAGAATTAAACATCTCCGACGCTCAAGTCAATAATCTATAAATGAAATGATAACTTTGAAACTTGTGTAGTCGGGTGAAGAACGTGAACTCTTAAGAATTTTGTCCTAGGATGTTCTTAAGAGGGTTTAGGGTACTTACCTTCCCTTCGACTTTGCCAATTACCTGATTTTGAGCATCCTCCGTTCATTTTGGTCCTTTGGCTCATTCTTCAATTTGAGAAGCTTCTTTTACAATTTTCCCTTTGTCTTCCTTGTATTTTGTCTTTTTTAAAAAATTCGAAAATACTTCCGATTTAAAGAAGTCTCTAAACCGACTTTTCGTCTCTTCCTCCTTCTTTGTGCTTTAATTGAAGGAATTTTGAATTCGTCTCCCGTCAAGTGTTTGGAGCATCCACTACACTTGATTCCTTCAAGCACACCTGCAAAACAAATCAATGCTCTTTTGGTACCCATGCCATTTTGGGTCCTTGAGGGTTATGCATACTATAATGATATGTTTGAGTAGCATGTCTATGTCTAGTAAAGCATGCGGGAGCAATATGACCAATTCGTCTACAATAATGACATGTCACATTTGGATTATGCATGCGTCTAGGCTCATAGTAGCTGGAATAATGCACATTGTTTTCTCTATTTTCATTTCTCCTAATTTGAGCACCATAATCATTTCTAGGTTGAACATTTCGGGATCTTCTAGCATGATCACTGTTGTGCCTAAAGTATGCATCATGTCTATGGTGACGATTGCTAGGTGGAAGGTCATGTCTAGGTCTCCTAGTATTTTGTCTAGCATGCATGTTAGTTTTAGGAAAGACATTTTTGTTATTAATCCTAGGTTGAGCTCTAGGTGGTTGGGTTTTTGCATCAACCTCTTCTTCATTTATGAAGCCTATTCCATGCTTGGTTGATTTCAAGTTATCAAGCACCACATTCAAGTTTTTATGAGAGGAGTTGAATTTGTCTAGTGTGCCTTTTAATCTACCTACTTCATTCTTAAGGACTACACAAGAAGCACAATTTTTTGTAGAACTCTCGGGCTTGTCAGAACTTCTTTTCCCATAAAACTTGTTTTGTTCTAGTAGCTTCTCATTTTCAAAAACCAATTTTTCTAATTCTTTTTCTTTTAATGAAAACTGTTTTTGAAAATCTTGTTCTTTTAGAGAAGCACTTTCTCTTAAACTAGTGACGGTTTTTGTAACTTTGAGAAATTCAGCATACAATTCATCAAAGGCATTTCTCATGTCATCAAGAGTATAAAAATTTTGAGAAGAGATTTGACTTACCTCACTTTGATTTTCTTCCTGTGCCATGAGGCAGAGATTTGCCGCTTCTTCATTTTCTTCTTCACTGGATTCGTCTCCGGAATCTCCTCCCCAAGATATGTATGCTCGTTGCTTCTTGAAGGGTTTCTTCTCCTTTTTAAGATTTGGGCAGTTTGTTTTGATATGCCCTGTTTCACCACATTCATAACATTTAACTTGCTCACCTTGCTTTTTCCCTTTGCGGTCATATTCTTTTCGCATGAATTTTTGGAACTTTTTGATGATGAGTCCAAATTCGCTATCTCCATCCTCTTCAATCGGTGATTGACTTGTGCTCGCCTTTAGAGCAATCTTTTGCCTTCTTTGTTCATCAATAACAGGGTTAAGAATAGTGGATTCATAAGTCTTAAGATTACCTCTAAGAGCGTCTATGGTGACGTTCGTGATTCCAATTGACTCTTGAATCGCATCAGCCTTAGATCGCCATGCCGGTGTTAGGCTCCTAAGGATTTTTCGAACTAGTTCTTTGTCTGTGAACGTCTTCTTGAGCGCGTGGAGATCATTCACTATTGATGAGAACCGCTCAAACATCTCGTCTACCTTTTCGCCTTCATTCATATGGAACAATTCGTAAGCATGAGTTAAAAAGTCAATTTTAGCTTCTCTTACCTGGTCAGTCCCTTCGTAAGTGACCTCAAGCTTGTCCCACATTTCTTTCGCTGTTTTGCAGCAGGAGATTTTCCTGTAATCATTAGCATTTACAGCACAAAGTAATAAGTTAATAGCTTTAAAATTATTTTGGACTATTCGATTATCCTCGGCGTTGAATTCCTCTTCTGATTTTGGCACCCATACTCCTTCCACCTGTTTGACAGGAACCTCATTTCCTTTGGTGTATACCTTCCACAAGTAAGGGCTGTTTGATCTGACGAATATCTGCATCCTTTCTTTCCAATATGAATAATTTGTCCCGTTGAACAAAGGAGGTCTTGTGGGGCACTGTCCTTCATCAATACCTGCAAAAGAGTCTAGAGTAGAAGCCATGGAAAGATTCTCTCAAACGGTTAAGTCTTTCAGAGAGTATGGCTCTGATACCAATTGTTGGAAATAACGCTTTACGCTAGAGGGGGGGGGTGAATAGCGTTTTAAAATTATTAAGCGTTTTAGTGCGGAATTTAAAAACTTTGCAGAAATTAAGACAAGTGCAGTAAAATAAACTTACACAAAGATGTATCCTGGTTGGCCACAAACGTGGTTAGTCCAGTCCCCGAGAGACTCTCTCGAGATTTCCACTAAACTTGTCAAGCTTACGGGTGCTTAACAAACCGTTACAGCTGAGGACACAAGCCCCACCTAGGTGCTCGGGGATCACAATCCCAAAGACTTCAATTGCTCGGGGATACCAATCCCAAAGACTTCAATTGCTCGGGGATAACAATCCCAAAGACTTCAATTGCTCGGGGATAACAATCCCAAAGACTTCAATTGCTCGGGGATAACAATCCCAAAGACTTCAATTGCTCGGGGATAACAATCCCAAAGACTTCAATTGCTCGGGGATAACAATCCCAAAGACTTCAATTGCTCGGGGATAACAATCCCAAAGACTTCAACCGAGGAAACACAAGTTCCTCAACAAACGAGAATCGCAATTCTCTTACAAACACAAAGACACACTCACTTTACAAAGTACTCCTCAATGAGTAGATATGAGTAGAAATAGTACGCTCAAGATCACAACAACTTAGCTCAATAGAATGGCTCTTCAAAAAGCTTTATAGATGAATGAAAATGATGATCAATGTAAGAAAGCTTTTAGCAATGAAAATACTTAAATTGTATGTGTTGTTGTTGTGAAAACACTGAGTTAAACCTGTATTTATAGGTGAAAAACTCAGTCTTACCGTTGTCTAATTGCCAATTAAGGATTGCTGAAATTACTCAGTGACAATCGATTGTCAGGACTAAACAATCGATTGTTTGCCTATCAGATCAAAAAATCAATCCCAGATTTTACGTTAACAATCGATTACTTCAAATCAATAATCGATTAATTATAACGTTAAAAAATCCTTTCCAATTTTTGGCATAAAACATCGATTATCAGGAAATCAATAATCGATTATTTTAACAACGTTCAGAAAATCTTTTCCAGATTTTACGCTAAAACATCGATTGTTAAATATCACAATCGATTACCTGAAGGTAATTTAAAAAATATGACAACGGTCAGCTTCAACAATCGATTATCAAATAGAACAATCGATTATTAATTAATTTCAAAACTTACTGTCTCATATATAATCGATTATCAAAAGCCACAATCGATTATTAATTAATTTCAAAACTTACTGTCTCATATATAATCGATTATCAAAAGCCACAATCGATTATTAATTAATTTTAAAACTTACTGTCTCATATATAATCGATTATCAAAGGCCACAATCGATTATTAATTTACTTAAAATCACTGGGAGACATTTTTCTCATTCCAATCGATTACCATTAGTTCATAATCGATTTTTATGAGTTTTGAAAACTTTGCCTCAGTTAACAATCGATTATCGAAAGTACACAATCGATTGTTATGCAGTTTGCAAAAACCTGATGTTAACTGGCTTACTCACAATCGATTATCATTAATTCATAATCGATTGTCATGCAGTCTTGGCTTAGAGATACTCGATTATCATAAGTACATAATCGATTATCTTAGCCCAGATTTTTGAGGCATGTTTGGAAAACATTTTAACAAATGCATAGTTTAAAATCATTTGACACTTACTTTAAATATGCATGATTTTGGAAAAAATAATTTTAGTAGAGAAGCCATGTTATGAGCCAAGATTGAGGAATCAAGATCACAATTAATATTGACTCAATTATAACATTTCCAAGCATTGTCTTGAGCTTCTTGTAATGCATCCATTATGTGCTTGTCCTTGAGCACTGCTATATATCGCTTATTGCTTTGTTTGACATTCATCAAAACCTACAAAAGAACACACGTTTAGTATATTGCATTTGAAACGTGTTTCCAACATGGGAGACTTCAGCCTCCGACTTTCAGTGGTGTAGAGGGCGATGATGCCCAGGGTTTCTTCGACATGTATCATCAGATTCTTTGCACAGCGGGTATTCTGGAGACCATCGGGGTTGCTTCTACTACTTTTCAGTTTTCTAGAGCCGCCTTCACTTTTTGGAGAAGTATGTGCCATAGTCTTGCAGAGAGGAGCTGCACTGGCAATTTGAGCGATTGTGTCAGGGAGAGATGACTGTGATGCAGTATGAGATGTGGTTTTCAAAGTTAGCTCGTTATGCTATTTGGTTGGTTCCGACAGATAGAGAGAGGATTTGGAGGTTTGCTGATGGCTTCACTTATCAGCTTCGTATTCGCATGATCAGGGAAAGGGTGTCTGGTACTACAATTGAGGAGGTTGTAGACATTGCTCAAGAGATTGAGTCAGTTCGTCGCCTGAAGCAAGATGAGATGGATGCCAAGAGGCCTTGGGGATTTGGTAGTTATGGTGGCGCTCCTTTGAGAGGTCAAATTCAACACGATAGAGGTCATCCATTCAGGCATGTTTAGCCAGCTCGCTCAGGTTATCTTGGGGCGTCATCGGGTCATGGTTCTCACAATTCTCATCAGGGCCAGTCATCACTTAGTTCCTTTCTAGCTCAGAGTTCATCCTGTGCTCCATTAGTTCAGGGCTCTTCTATACCACGTGGATCTGCTAGTCATTTCGGTACTAGGGTTCCATTCAGTCCCCGTCTCAAGCACCCGGGAGTTGCTATGAGTATGGAGAGATGGGTTATATGTGGAGGCAGTATCCCTGTCGTCTTGGGGTTCATCTTAGCAGAGGGGTCAGCCGTCGGCTTCAGCACCAGTTGCTTCACCACCACCCATCCAGCTAGCTAGGGGTGGAGGTCAGTCAGCTAAGGGTCTCCCTATAGGGGGAGGTCGCTTAGGTGGCGGTCAGGCCTATTTTTATGCACTTCCATCTAGACCCAATGATATTGCTTCTGATGCTGTTATTATAAGTATTATTTTAGTCTGCCGTAGATATGCCTTTGTATTATTTGATCTCGTTTCCACTTATTCTTATGTATCATCATACTTTGCTCGTTATTTGGATACGCCCCGTGAGTTTCTTGTTTAATTTGTTCATGTATCTACTCCGGTGGACGATAATATTATTGTAAACCGTATGTACCGGTCATGTGTGGTGACTATTGGAGGACTGGAGACCCGAGTAGATCTATTGTTGTTATGTATGCTAGACTTCGATGTTGTTTTGGGCACAGATTGGCGATCTCCGTGTCGTGCTATCTTTGACTGTCATGCTAAGACGGTGACATTGGCTATGCCGGGTGTGCCATGGATTGAATAGAGAGATTCGACTGATTATATTCCCAGTAGGGTAATTTCATTCTTGAAGGACCAACATATGGTTGGGAAGGGTTGTCTTTCATATCTAGCCTTTGTGAGGGATATCGGTGTAGAGACTCCCAATATTGATTATGTTCTAGTTGTGAGGGATTTCCTCGATGTGTTTCCTGCAGTCCTGCCGGGCATGCTGTCAAACATGGATATTGATTTTAGTATTGATCTGGCGTCACGAACTCTGCCCATTATGCCAGCATATCGTATGGCACCAGTATAGTTGAATAAGCTAAAGAAGAAGCTTCAGGAACTCCTTGATAAGGGGTTCATTCGGCCTAGTGTGTCATCTTGGGGTGAGCTAGTTCTAGTCGTGAAGCAGAAGGATGTCACTATGAGGATGTGCTTTGATTACAGGCAGTTGAACAAATAACAATTAAAAACAAGTATCATTTGCCTCGTATCGATGATTTGTTTGACCAGCTTCAGGGAGCAAGAGTGTTCTCCAAGTTTGATCTCCATTCAGGTTATCACCACTTGAAGATCAGGGACTCGAATATTCTTAAGATAGCTTTCAGGAACCAATATTGTCATTATGAGTTCTTGGTTATGTCTTTTGGGATGGGTAATGCCCCAGCAGCGTTCATGCATCTGATGAATAGCGTGTTCTGGCCGTATCTAGACTCGTTTGTCATAGTCTTCATTGATGATATTCTGGTGTACTTGAGTAGTAAGGAGGAGCATGCAGAGCATTTGAGAGTTGTGTTGCAGAGATTGAGAGCAGAGAAACTTTATGCAAAGTTCTCCAAGGGTGAGTTTTGGCTCGGTTCCGTGACATTCTTGGGGCACGTGGTGTCCAACGAGGGTATTCAGGTTGATCCAAAAAATATTGAGGCGATTCATAGTTGGCCCAGATCGTCCTCAACTATAGAGATTTGCAGTTTTCTTGGTTTGGAGGGTTATTATCACCGGTTCATTTAGGGATTTTCATCTATCACATCGACCTTGACCAAGTTGACTCAAGGGTGCTTCATTTGTATGGTCAGATGAGTGTGAGGAGAGCTTTTAGAAGCTCAAGACTGCCTTGACCACATCTCTAATGTTAGTATTGCCATCAACTTCATGTTCTTATATCGTGTATTGTGATGCTTAAGAGTTAGTATTGGGTGTGTATTGATGCAATAGGGTAGAGTTATTGCATATACTTCTCTTCAGTTAAAGTCTTACGAGAAGAACTACCCAGTTCATGATTTGGAGTTGGCTGCCATTGTTCACGCATTGAAGATTTGGATGCATTATTTGCATGATATGTCTTGTGAGGTGTTTACTAATCATCGTAGCCCCATCACTTGTTCAAGTAGAAGGATCTTAATTTGAGGCAGCGGAGGTGGTTAGAGTTGCTAAAAGATTATGATATTACTATTTTGTACCATCTGGGGAAGGCCAATGTGGTGGCCGATGCTTTCAGCTGAAAGGCGGTGAGTATGGGGAGTTTGACATATATTCCAGTTGGGGAGACACCTCTTGCAGTTAATGTTCAGGCCTTGGCCAATCGGTTCGTGAGGTTGGATATTTCGGAGCCTAGTCTGGTATTGGCTTGTGTGATTTCTCGGTCTTCTCTATATGATTTCATCAAAGAGTGCCAATATGAAGATCCTCATTTTCTTGTCCTTAAGGATAAAGTTCAGCACGATGATGCAAGAGATGTGGCTATTGGTGATGATAGGGTGTTGAGGATGCATGGCCGGTTATGTGTGCCAATGTAGATAGGCTTCGGGAGTTGATTCTGGAGGAGGCCCATAGCTCTCGGTATTCCATTCCTCCGGGTGTCGTGAAGATGTATCAGAATCTAAGACAACATTATTGGTGGAGGAGAATGAAGAAAGAAATTGTAGGATTTGTAGCTCGGTGTCTCAATTGTTAGCAGGTGAAATATGAGCATCAAAGACTGGGTTGCTTGCTTCAGCGAATGGATATTCTAGAGTGGAAATGGGAGCGGATCACCATGGACTTTGTAGTTGGGGTCCCACGGACTTTGAAAAAGTTTGATGCTATTTGGGTGATTGTGGATCGGTTGATAAGTCTGCGCACTTCATTCTTGTGTGTACTACTTATTCTTCAGAGCGGTTGGTAGATATCTATAGTCGGGAGATTTTTCAGTTGCATGGTGTCACGCTTTCTATCATTTCAGATAGGGGCACTTAGTTTACTTCACAGTTTTGGAGGTCTATGCAGCGAGAGTTGGGTACTTATGTTGAGTTGAGCACAACTTTTTACCCTTAGACGGACGGGTAGTGTGAGCGCACTATTCAGATATTGGAGGACATGTTGCGCGCTTGTGTCATTAATTTCAGAGGGTCATGGGATCATTTTGTGCCGCTCATAGAGTTAGCGTATAACAACAATTACCAATTGAGTATTCAGATAGCTCCATATGAGGCTTTGCATGGGAGGCGGTGTAGATCTCCTGTTGGTTGGTTTGAGCCTGGTGAGGTTAGGCTATTGGGGATAGATTTGGTGCATGATGCTTTAGAAAAGGTGAAGGTGATTCAGGAGAGGCTTCGTGCAACGCAGTCAAGACAAAAGAGTTATGCTGACAGGAAGGTTCGGGATGTGTCCTACATGGTTGCTGAGAAGGTTCTATTGAAGGTTTCACCTATGAAGGGTATTATGAGATTTGGGAATAAAGGTAATTTGATTCCTTGGTTTATTAGGCCTTTTTTGAGGTACTTCAAGGGATTGGGGAGGTGGCTTATGAGCTTTCTACGCCGCGCAGCTTGTCAAATGTGCATCCAGTATTTCATGTTTCTATACTCCGAAAGTATATTGGAGATCCGTCTCATGTTCTGGATTTCAGCATGGTTCCGTTAGATAGTGATTTCATCTATTGTCGATGCCCTTTTTTCTTGTGAAATCGAGTTTATGACATTTGGGAGGACAACTTGTTTCCTTTTGGGAATTTGGTTTCGCCACCTAATGATTAAGTACATTAGGACACTAAGAAGAACTTTGATTTAGAAAACAAGAGATCAGGTAAGGGCTTGAAATTATCCCGAGGGGAAGGTATTAGGCACCCCTCAAGATCCACTACTGTGGTTCCCGACCATATTATAATTATGACTTTAAGTGCAAACAACAAGTGGACAAGTAAAACTCATAAATATAAAGGGGTTTTCACATAATTATTGCAAGTAATTTGAAGTTAAAACAAAGTTAAAGAAGTTGAATTTGAGATGAAAAGCAATTTTGAAACTCAGAATAAATGTGTAAAAAAGAAACAAATTTCACATAAATGCTGCAAGTAATTGAGGTAAGCAGTCAAAGAAGCTGAAATTTGACAAAAAGCAGTTTTGAAATTCTGGATAAACAAACAAGTAAAGGGATAGGGGTCCTAGGTTTATAAATAATATGGATCACCCCACACAACACCCGGTAACCATTTATATACGTGGTGTTATCGCATGGTCATCATATCCATATCTACCATTTCCCACCCCATTAAGGTATTAAACGCGAAATGGTCTCGTTTTACTTATTGCATGTTCTTATCCTCCCCCATCCTATAAGTCCTGGAGGTATTTGGGACTACTAATCCTAAAGGGAAGGGGTGTGAGGTTTAATAGTTTCAAGGGAAACAATTCTAATGCGACAATCAAAACACATATGTAACAAATGTGGGGAAGAAACATATAACAGATAGAAAGCCTCAAACAAACCTCCTTAGAACAAAGAGAAGCATATAATTTAGCATGCCTTACACGTACTGATTAGGGTCTTATTAAACTTAAGAGTTGTGGCAGACTGGTCTATAATATATTTCAGATAAGAAATTTGAATCAGGCCTGCCTGCTGGTTGTAGCCAAGAATCTGATTCAGTTTACAAGTTACCTTATGGCCTTGCCTAAGAGTTAAATGAAACCTATTGGCATGATATCTATTAGCTCAGAAAAAATGTATACTGATTTTTAAGAAGAGGACTTGTTAATTATAGAAAACATAAATTCTGCAGATGTTGAGCATTGCTGCTATTGATTTTAGACTTATAAGCGAATGAAAGATTATGATTTCATTGGTTGCTCCTATAGGCATGCTTTCTAGGCGTTAGTGATTTTTAAAAAAAACATTTTTTTTATAGTTGAAATAAGAGAGCAGAAGTCATATAGCATGGTATCTAAAATGTTGTTAATTATTTAAACCTATAAACAGGTTTGCCTACTGACAGATGTAGATGCAAAATTCAGGAAGTCCTAAAGGCATATTATCTATGTGATATACAACATTTCATAAATGACTTATAGACATGGTCTCTATATAATAACAGAAACCTATAGGCATGGTCTCTATATGAGATGCAAAGCGCAAACTGAAAACAGAATACATGAGTGTAGAAGTGTAAATATTCCCTATGAACACGGTATCTACCCTTTTGCATACATGATTGACCCTCCCCCTTTCACTAATAACCCCTATAGTTAATACAAGTTATTAGTAAAACCCGGGATGAATAAGAAAAGTAAAATTAAATCAGAGAACTAAAAATTTACAACCAAGGAGAGCCTGATTCAGACTTCCTGTCTAAACCATGAAATAAACCAATTTTCAAAGATCAAATTCCAAAATCTTTCTCTTATTTAGGATGTGTGAGAGTTCCCTAAGAGTCTCAAATGGACTCTGGGCAATGGTCACACCCAAATATCCTGCAGAGTTGAATCGTAATGCACTGTGGAAAAGCCATCCCTCAAGTGTTAAAGTTCAGAGGAAACTCAAGGCCCCGTAGCATGGCTCGCAGAAAGGGGGGCAGAACTTAAAAGCTGAGAGAGAGTGTAAGTGCAGAGAGGGATTTTGAGAGGAAGCAAAGACAGGCTAATGGTCATACCTAGCAATTGAAGTGCTGGCACACCTCACCAGTTTGTTAGGCCACATTGTTTGAGAGTCAGGATCCTCACAAGGGATCAAGTCCAAACATGAGCAACAACTTGCATATTGCCATGTTCTGGACTTCAACTCAAATCACATAGAGGGGAACAGGGGTGCAGGGATTCATAGTAGAAACATATGCAAAAAAATTGACATGCAAATCAACATTGAACATAGATAGTAGACATGAGTGTAAAAATAATAACATTGGGATGAGGCAGAAAACAAATACTAGAACATAATAGTTTCAGGGAAACAAGAAAGGGAAGCAGTAGTCTTATCAAGACAAAGTGCAAGCAATTGTCAGAATGCTATGATTAGAAAACTATGATACTTGAGTAGTGTAAAAGTGTTGAATTGAAAGTTGTGTAATTGAAAGTGTCTGAAACTGTCGAATTCAAGGTGTCATGGTGAGAAAGGAGTCGTGCCTTTCTTTGAGTGTAGAAGGCAAGCAGAATAAGGTAGAAAAATATTTCTAAAATTAATTAAAAAAGTTTCCCTTTAATTAAGAGATTCTTATTTCAAAAGGATAAAAATGATTAAGGAAAAAGATTGATCAAAACCTTTCCAAAAAAGTACAAGAAGGGTAAATACAAAGAGATTTATTTAAGAAAAAATTCCGATAGCACACGGTTTGTGCAAATAAAGAAAGGAAATCGATTAACAGCCAGTAAATCACAAGGTCTGAATTTTCATATTGATGAATCCAATTAGAAAAGGTGAAGAAAGGTTTTACTTAAGGAAAATCAGTAACAATCAATCAAACCTAAAAAAAATATTCTGAATCAATCATAAGTTGGAAAACCTTTTCGGAAGAAAGAAATTCATCCTACATATAAAAACATACAGTCATGCTTAAGCACGAAGAACTATCATGCTAATCAGTAGGAGAGTCTAGCATAGAAAAAATTCAGAGTCATAAACAAAGAAATTCAAACTTAGCTCATAGACTCAGATTGAGTCTAAAAGAGTCGAGGGTTCCGAAATAGAACCCCAGCTCAAACACCTGACTAAACCTTGTCAAAAACCCCCCAAATTCTAGGGTTTCCGCTTCGGATTAGATACAGAGACGAGGAGGCAAGTGATTGAAACAGACTCAGAGATCTCTTTAGACTCATGACAAAGAAAACAGATACAATAGCAAGTTCGAAATAACAAAGTGAAGAAACTGATTTGAAGCATAGTGAGAGTAGATGGAACATGTTTAAGAAAAAACCTGGGACTTAAATAAGTTTAGAAGAGAAAAGAGATAGTATAACACTTAAGAAAATAGTAAGAGAAACATGTTTAAAGGGAACTCAAACTAGGTCCAGTATAAGGCAAACAAAAACTAAAAACTTAATAGATAATACAGTAGAGGAACATAAGGATATCGGAAAAGCCCAGCAAAAGAACACATAGGGAAACATAGCAAGATAAACATGCGAGCATGGTCTAGGAACACAATAGAAAAACAATGCACAGAAGAATCATGTAGGGTAGAAAGAAAGCATAAGAAAATAGTATGAGCACATGCGTGACAAATACACAAAAGAAAATACAAGTCGGAGAAACATATTGAACCTTTAAGAAAACCCTAAATCGAAGAGAAGGGATTTTAAAGGATAATTTTGAAAGAATAATTGGGGAAAACGCTCCTGTAGCGCACATATATATAACAAATCTAGGAAAAATCAGAGAAAATCTAGAGTATCTAGGGTTTCACTAGAACCAGAAAATGTGAAAGGCTTTGAAAAGGTGTGATCTTGGTCAGAAAGGTCAGAGATAGGCTTATAATGCTTGGATACGCCGGAGCAAGGTCGGAGAGGCGCCGAGAGATGGGAAAATGAACGAATTAGGGTTGTCGTTTGGGTTTAATTATGGACTGGTGGATAAGGGATATTATTCTTAGAGATCAACGGCCAAGATCAAAAGGGCTTGGATCAGCTAATTTAAAAAAGGTTAAGGGTTGGGTTAAATGGAATTGGGCTGGTCTGAAATTAGGTTCGAAATTGGGTTAATTAGGGGATCAATTTGGGTATAATTGAAATGCAAATGAGGCTAGATTTTAAATAACCAGTTTGTCACTTTTTATTTTATAAAAAATAGTAAAAATGACTTTGAAAATAAATTAAAGGTACTGAGTCACTAAATAATATATAAATATTAATTTTAAAATATTGGAACTAATTTTATAATTATAAAATGCTATTAATTTTTAAAATAGGCTAAATTACAATTACACGCAATTTATCTTTTAAAATATGAAATATATTGTAAAAATGTATAAAACTTACCTTAGCTATATTTTGGTATAAATATAGGAATAAATAAGTTATTCACCAAAAATGTTAATTTTGGCAATAATTATTAATTTTTTTACTGCTAAAATGAACAATAAATTGAATTTAAAATCCTTTACAAATTAGGAAGAAATGCTAAAACACTTGGGCATACTTATATATGCTATTTTGAAAGTATTTGCATGTAAAAAATACATAGAGAAAAATTAGGTATCAACAGTTGCCCCTCTTTACCCAGGAAGGATGAAAGAGTTATCAGCTAAAGATATGATGACAATTTTGACCAAGTGAACTGGTTTGAAGAGATTGACCATGCTCTGGTTTCTGAGCTGCCTACATATCACCGGTCTTACAGGAATCAGGCCATATGTAGTTCAAGATCCGTCGGTAGAGTATGTCGATGGAGATCTTTCAAGAATGGACTCGATGTTCAAGTTGGGATGGGTGGTTAAGAGTCTAATAGGGTTGCGGGAACCAAGCGAGATCGCTCCTGCTGAGATGGTTGTTACTCGTCGATTTACCTGCAAATAAGTAATACACACATATATTGTGCGTAAATTTAAACATGATGCAAATTCCCGCCGGACCATAAATGTTCTCTTTGGACAGTTGGGATGACGTCCTCATGCCATGATATCCTGGGCCATGAAGCATATAATAAAGGATTCGCAGGCCATGAAATGATGTTTTCAGGCTATGAAAATGATGCCTCCGAGCGATGGTGCCTTTGAATAATGATATGTAAGAGATAAAAGGAGTCCCGAGGCCATGACATGGCATTCTCGGGCTATGAAGATGGTGCCTCTGAACAATGACGCCCTTGGACAACTTGGCGATCTTTCAGCTCATGAAATGCAATAGGTGGAAATATTTCAACCCATGAAGGACATAAATAAAGGTGGCGATATTTCAACCGATGCAAGACATTAATAAAGGTGGCAATCTTTCAGCCATGCAAAAAGCAAATTAGGTGGCGATCTTCCAGCCATGCAAATAAGGTGGGGATCTTTTAACCATGCAAATGAGGTGGCGATCTTTCAGCCAGTGGAATGAGGTAGCGATCTTTTAGCCAATTTATAAGGTGGCAATATTTCATCCATGCAGATGCAAAATAAAGTGGCGATATTTCAGCCATGCAAGTGAAAAATAAAGTGTCGATATTTTAGCCATGCAGATGAAAAATAAAGTGGCAATATTTCAACCATGTAGATGCAAAATAAAGTGGCGATACTTCAGCATGCAGGTGGAGACAAGGCTTAGTCTTAAAAGGTAGAATGGTAGCCTTATGCAATGCAAAAAATGCAAATGGAGGTAGAGCTTAACCTCAGAAGGCTTGGTAGCGTTATGAAATGCAGATGGAGATAGAGCTTAACCTTGGAAGGCAGAATGGTATCCTTATGCAATGCAACAAATGCATATGGAGGTAGAGCTTAACCTCGTAAGACAGAATGGTAGCCTTATGCAATGCAGAAAATACATATAGAGTTAGAGCTTAACCTCAGAAGGCAGAATGGTAGAGTTATGCAATGCAAAAAATACAGATGGAGATATGGCTTAACCTTGGAAGGCAGAATAGTAGCCATATGCAAGAGATGAAAGACGAATAGTAATGACAATTCTTAGCTGGTAGATGATTATGTTATCGTGGCTGCTGGGGATTATGTAGATAGCAACTGTGAATAGGTGTGACAATTCTGAGAGTTGTATTCCTGAACAATATGAGTGTATATGATTTTGCGACTTGGGTGCCTGCATCAGAAAAAACTCGTGAGTTTTGTGAAAGGTGAGGTTAATTCTCGTCCGCACAGACTTTGCTTGCTATGATTTGGTTCTGATCTGTTGACACGGTATATAATATAGGGGGTCGATTTGCTAAACAGAGCAATTTTGATAACAGACATGCATGAGGTTGTGAATAATATGACATGAGTATGTATTTGAGAAATAGTTTTTAGATGAACCGACGATTATGACGTGGTTCAGGATATTGCAACCTCTCTCGCTTTGGAATTTTGAGGTTCCTCCTCAAAATTCTGCCCCAGTGTACTGAGAAGCTTCTTCTCAAGGTTGCTTCGATGATCGGCTGAAAAAACTTTGGAATTTTGAGGGTCCTCCTCAAAATTCTGCCATAGTTTCCAATTGTGGGGAAAATCAATATTTTATTAAATTGTGACCGAACCCATAAGGCTGCTTACATATCCCCTCTTATACGGGAATTAAGTCAGATGTAGTTTAAATTACATAAGGAAATCATAAATGGTTGCACATAGTATCGTTTGACTGCACCTGAATTGATTGGTTTTGGCCAAACTTCTCCATTCATTTCTGCAAGTATAAGGGCTCCTCCTGTCAGAACCAGATGAACCATGTATGTGCCTTGTCAGTTGGGAGAGCACTTCCCTTTGGCTTCATCTTGATGCGGAAAATTTTTCTTTAATACCAGTTGTCCCGGTGTGAACCGTCTTATTTTGACTCGCTTGTTGAAAGCTCTGGACATTCTGTTCTAATAAAGCTGGCCATGGCAAAGTGCATTCATTCTTTTCCCATGTATAAGAGCCAATTGCTCGTAATGACTCCTCAGCTACTCTGCATCATCGAGTTCTGCTTCCTGTATGATCCTTAGGGAGGGAATTTCTACCTCGACGGGAATAACTGCTTTTGTACTGTAAACCAGCATGTAGGGAGTTTTCCTAGTTGATGTGCGGAGTGTGGTGCGGCACCCAGTAAATCATATGATAACTTCTCATGCCATTATTTATACTTTTCTATCATCTTCCTTAGTACCTTCTTGATATTCTTATTACCGGCTTTTACAACTCTATTCATATCAGGTCTATAAGCTGTGGAATTTTTGTGTTTAATATTGAAGGTTTCACACATAGCTTTCATCAAGTCATTGTTGAGGTTGGAGCCATTATCAGTAATGATTGACTCTAGAATCCCGAATCAGCAAACAATGGATCGCGAATAAAGTTCACCACGACTTTCTTAGTCACTACTTTGTAAGATGCCGCTTCAACCCATTTAGTAAAATAGTTGATTGCTACTAGGGTGAACCTATGCTCGTTGAACTTTGTAAGCGAACGTCCATGGTGAGCTTGTTGCATTAAGCTCATTTGGAGGTACCTTTATCATGTCTGCATGTATCTGACAGCGGTGGCATTTTTCGGACATACTGGATGCAGTCTGTTTCCATGGTCATCCGAAAGTAACCAGCACGGAATATCTTCTTGGCTAAGACAAAGCCGTTCATATGTTTTCCACAGGTACCAGCATGGATTTCTTCTAGTAGTTTGGATGCTTCTTTTGTGTCGACACACCTTAGTAATCCCAACTCTGGGGTCCTCCTTTATAGGATTCCTCCGCTGTGAAAGGAATTTTTAGATAGTCTCCGTAGTGTGCGCTTTTGATAGAATTTGCGAGCTCATAATATTCTCCTTTTGCCAAATATTCCTTGATATCATGAAACCAAGGTTTTCCATCTGCTTCTTCTTTGATATGAGCACAGTAAGCTGGTTGACCATAGATCTTCATGGGAATAGGATCAATGAAGTTCTTATTTGGATGTTGTATCATAGAGGCTAGGGTAGCCAATGCTTTGGCAAACTCATTCTGGACTCTGGGAACATGCTGGAACTCTGTCTTTGTGAACCTCTTTCTCAACTCCTATACTTGGTGCAGATAAGTAAGTATCTTGGAGTTCTTGATCGCTCATTCTTCTCGGACCTGATGTATAAGCAAGTCTGAATATCCAGTCACTAGTAACTCTTGGATGTTCATGTCAATGTCCATCTTGAGCCCAAAGATGCAGGCTTCGTACTCGGCCATATTGTTAGTGCAGGGGAACCTGAGCTTGGCAGATACCGGATAATGCTGGTCAGTTTCTGATACTAGGACAGCTTCTATGCCAACTCCTTTGAAATTTGCTAATCCATCGAAAAACATCCTCCAACTATCATAGGACTCTGTAATGCCTTCTCCTATGAATGATACCTCTTCGTCCGAAAAATACGTCTTTAGGGGCTCGTATTCTCCATCCACAGGGTTTTTCGGCGAGATGATTAGCTAGTGCATGTCCCTTGACTACTTTCTAGGTCATGTAGACAATGTCAAATTCATCAGAAGGATTTGCCACTTGGCTAGCTTTCCAGTGGGCATAGGCTTCTGAAAGATATACTTTAACGGATCCATCCTTGATATGAGATACGTAGTATAGGCACAGAAATAGTGCCTCAACTTTGGAGCTACCCAAGTCAAAGCACAGCAGGTGTGTTCCAATAGAGAATACTGGGCTTCGTACGAGGTGAACTTTCTCGCTGAGATAATAGATGGCCTGCTCTTTTCTCCCCGTTTCACCATGCTATCCCAGAATACAACCAAAATCTCCATCCAATACCGCAAGATAGAGTAATAGGGGTCTACCTGGCTCGGACGGGACCAAAATTGGCGGTGTTGACAAGTACTCCTTGATCCTGTCGAAGGCCTTTTGGCAATCATCAGTCTACTTGGTAGCGGCATCCTTCTTCAAAACATTGAAGATTGGCTCACAAATGACAGTAGATTTTGCTATGAACTGATTGATGTAATTAAGTCTGCCAAGAAACTCATTACTTGTTTCTTGTTATTTGGCTGTGGCAATTCTTAGATAGCTTTGACCTTTGATGGATCCATTTCTATCCCTCGACGACTCACAATAAACCCAAGTAGTTTTTCGGTAGGAACCCTAAATGGACATTTCACGGGATTAGGTTTGAGGTTGTACCTTCTCAGTATATTGAAGAACTTTCTCAGATCTTCCATGTGATCAATGGCTTTCTTGGATTTGATGATGACATCATCCATATTTATACTTTGATCTCCTTGTGTATCATATCATGGAAAATGGTGGTCATAGCCCTCATGTAGGGGACGCTTGCACTTTTTAACCCGAACGACGTCATCTTGTAATAGTACATGCCCCATGGCGTAATGAAAGCCGTATTCTCAGCATCTTCTTCATCCATCCAGATTTGATATTACCCAGCAAAACAATCTACGAATGACTGCAACTCGTGCTTGGTGCAATTGTCAATCAGGATGTGTATATTCGGCAAGGGGAAGTCCTCTTTCGGATTAGCCCGTTGAGATCCCGGTAATCGACACAGACTCTAACCTTCCTCTCCTTCTTCCATTGGCATAATGTTGGCTAACCATGTCGGATACTCCACTACCTTGAGGACCTTGGCTTTAACTTGTTTAGTGACCTCCTCATTGATTTTGAAACTCATATCTGGCTTGAATTTTTTGAGCTTCTGTTTTACCGGCGGACAGGCTGGATCAGTCGGCAATTTATGAGCTACAATAGATGTACTTAGACAAGTCATGTTGTCATACAACCAGACAAATATCTTCTCATATTCCTTTAGAAACTCTGTGTATCCTCCCTTCTCTGATGGCGATAGGTGAATGTTGATTCGTATTTCTTTGACGTTTTCTGCATCTCCCAGGTTAATCATTTCTGTCTTATCCAGGATGGACTTAGGCCTATTTTCGAAATTCTCAACTTCCTTAAAATCTCTTCGGGTATATTATCATCTTCAGAATCTATGTTCGCTTGTTATGTTGTCTCGTTTCATATCACAGCCATTGGTTCATCAAGATAAGTAATACTAATGTTGAATAAGTAAAGTAATGAAAGAAAATAATAAGAGTAAGATTTAATAAAATTGAAATGATTTGATAAATTTCATAAATGTTTTGAACATTGGAGATCTTTCTTGCAAAAATAAAATGCGCAAGGAAAGTAAACTAGTAAAATAAAATAGTGCATGGTGCTTGTTTAGCGTTGCTACCCCGAGGCACACCGGGCTCTGATAGTTCTGATGCTCCAATTTTTGAGGCGGGCTCCTCTGCCTACAGCCTGTACGGAAGGGCCTTCCTCCCCCTCATCCTCGAAAAATGACACAACTATCCATGCTGTCGTCTTCTAGGAACAAATTCCTCATTGCTGCCAGTGCTTCCTCTTCTTCTAACCCGTAGATAACTTCGGCTGGTTGGAAGGTCTGCTACAACCAGGGTATTGACATCTTCCTTGGATAGTAAGGACTGCGCCATGGTGGCAACAGGTGGTTGAATTCCTCCCAAATGTACTCATACCCAATCCGAAGGTGATGCCATGTTTCTTGAACTTTATGGGCTTAGAGATTCCTTGGAGATTCTTTCCAAGTCCCTTGCTAGGTTCATACCCGCTCCAGTTTAGTATGGTTTCAATTTAGTTATCCCACCATTTATCCTTATCGACGACGTTGACTCGCTCGATGTGGTGATAGGTTTCCCCGCCTATCCTTCTCCTTCCTCCAATTGATGGAATGGTCTGGCAACTGTATATGGGATTGATACCGTCGCCATGGATGGTCACCTCTTGGTGGTTCCACTCAAACTTTACTGCCCGACGTAGTGTTAACGCTACGGCCCCCCAGCATGAATCCATGGTCATCCCAAAAATAGATTGTAAGATGTCGGCATGTCTATCACTTGAAAATCAATATCAAACCAAGTAGGCCCCATTTGAAAACATAATCTAATATCCCTAATAGTAGAGCTCTGAGAACTGTCAAAAGCTTTGACGTTGATGGCCCCGTCTTTGATTTCATGCAGCCCTTTTCCCAATGTCCTCAGTGTTCCAATGGACAAATGTTGAGACTGGACCCCCGTTGACCAGGATCCTGGTGACAAAATAATCTTCATAGTGCACAGTGATGTGCAATACCTTGTTGTGACTTAATCTCTTCGGTGGTAGCTCATCTCCGTGGAAAGTGATCTTGTGACTTTCCAACACCTAAACCACCATGTTCGCCATTTCTCCTCCAGTGATGTTGCTTGGTACATACGCCTCACTCGGTACTTTTAACAAGGCATTATTGTGTGCATCAGAACTCCATAGCAAAGCAAGGATAGAAATATCTGCCGGTGTTTTGTTCAGCTAATCAATGACTGAGTATTCCTTTGCTTGTATCTTTCTCCACAAGTCATCGGGCCTGGTTTCACTGATGGTTAGCCGACTAAAAGCCTGCTTGCTTGATTCAGCCAAATGCTTAGGAGTATAAATCATACCAGTTCTTGTCATACCCTGTGCCGCAACTGCTTCCTCAGACTTGGTTTTCCCTTTCCTTTTTGCCTCAACTGTGCAGTCCCAAGGGATGGCCTTTGTGTGGAATGGTGTTATGGATGTCATTGCTACCATAATGGGAACTCTTTCTTTGGGAGGTAATATAGCAACTTCAAATGGTACATGTGCCTTTGGGGACCCAAACTTGACTTCAATTGGTGTTGGAGCCTTCGCAAAGGTTGATGTTTTAAACTCCAGTGGTATGGACATGTTCATCGTCGTCTCCAGAAGGTTGAATCTGGACTGCAATCGGATTGAGGGTGACTACTAGTTTCTTTGTATCATCACCTTCTGTGATTAAACTGATTGATCCCTTGGGGTCCCAGTCATTATCTATATCGATCATGTGAACGCCTCCACCCTTGTGGTCTGGCAGAGGGTTATTGAGGACATTCAAAGCAGGCTCCTTTGCTACAATGATCTTGTTGTCAATCAAATCCCAGATCTTATTCTTCAGGGAGCGGCATTCATCAACAGTATGATCCTTCTTGCCAGAATTGTATGCACTGGTTTTATTTGGTTTGATCCATTAGGAAGGGTTTTCAGGGGTTATTGCATGGATGGGGGTCCCATAACCAGCACCTTTGAGCCTTTCGTACAGCTGGTCGATTGGTTCAGCAAAGGCGGTATACTGTTTGCTAGGTCTGCGGTCAAAATTTGGTCTTGGTCTAGGGAATTTTTGACGTAGGGGAGGTGATTGATAGTGGGAAGGTTGGGTGTTGTAGGCTTGGAAAACGTGTGCTTGATGGGAGTATTTGGTTGAAGTGGGATGATATGCGAGAGGTGGAGATGGCTGATAAATGGGTGGTTAGTATGGTAAGAGGGTGAGGGTGCTTGGTAATTTGGGGTAGGCTGATATGTGATTGGAGGTATTGGGTTTATTTGGTATTTCATTGGGGAGCTGGTCCTTTGTGCAACCATTACAGCGCTTACGTCCCTTTTCTTAGATGTACCACCAGACTGTAAAACCTTGTTGGTAGCTTGAAGGCTTCAAAGTTCGTAACCATACCACTCTTGATGCCTTCCTCGATCCTTTCACCTAGCTTGATGATGTCAGAAAATTTATGAATCTCAATCATCATGTTTTTCATAGTATTGGGGGTTTGGAGCCCGGACGAAAAATTTGTTCATTTGTTCTTCCTCTAAGGCTAGTCTGACCTTAGCAGCTTCTGATCTCCAGCGAGTATCATACTCACGGAAGGTTTTTGTGCGTTTCTTCTTCAAGTTTTGAATATAGAACACATCCGGCGAGTTCTCCATGTTGAACCTGAATCTATCCATGAAATCAGACGCCATGCTTACCCAATTTGACCACTTCTTTGGACTTGGCTAATGTACCAAGATAAAGCATCTCCTTTCAAGCTCCTCATGAAAAGCTTCATGTGGATCTTCTCGTCTCTTCCTACTCTGAACAATTTGTCGCAGTATGTTCTCAAGTGAACCCTAGGATCCCCTATACCATCAAACATTTTGAACTTTGGAGGTTTGTACCCCTGGGGTAATTTGACATTTGGTTGTATGGATAAATATTCATAGTTTAGCCCCTCAATTCCCTTACTACCTTCAACGCATTGAATTCTTGTGGTCAAACGTTTAAGCTCTTCGGCCAAATTTCTGATGAGAAGTCCTTATCATTAGACTCGGGTGTGCTTGAGATGGGCTGGGTGGAGTAGTCCACAGTCTCTACGTAGATGGGGGTGTTGTGTTAGGTGTTCCAGTGGTCATTTGTGGAGTTCAAAGGTTCCGGGATGAGTAGTGAGGTATTGTTGGGAGTGTGGCAAGTATTGAAGTGGTGGTAAGGAGCGGGATGGTTTTTTTTCTTTGGGATATTTTCTGGAGGTATGGGATTCTTAGTATTTGGGAAAGTAACTTTTGGAGAGGTGAGGGAAAATGACAAACTTGCCAAATTCCGGACTTGATCAAGCTCTTCTTGGAACTTCAATATTTTTTTTCCAGTTGAGAGGTCTTTTCCTTGGGGACCAGAGCACCACGAGTGACCTCTACCCGTTCAGCTGAGTTGTTCGAATCTTCCATTATTCTTTTGCTTTTGTGTCTGACAAGACTGGGAGGAGGAGTAGGTGGAGGGCCCCTGGATCTTGTAATATATTTTGACGGTTCCAGAGTTTACGAACTAACCTTTGGGGGAGGGGAATAAAATAAAAAATAAAAACAAAAAAATAACAAGTTAGTGAGGATCATAAGGAAGAAAAATATTGCAATATCTAAACACATAGTGCAGGAAATATAAAGCGCGTCCTAACCTCATTGTGCATGAGGTAGGCCTAGCGGCGAATTGATTTGGAAAACTTATAATGCTAAATGCCTCATTTTATGATAAAAAAATAATATGAAACCCAAAATGACACTAAATAACAGGAAATAAAATGTCACTAATGGCCATTGGCCTTATTACATCTATAAAGGAGTAGGTAAAATCCTATTTATTTGGTCCCAGAAGGATCTTCCCCAGATTCAGAATCTTGGGTCCCTCGAATAAATGTACCAGCTTGCGAAGTCCCAACATTAAGTAGGTTCTGGATAGGTGCTCATCTTCATTTCCCTCAACATTCTGGCAGTCCTCGGCCCTTATGACGAATTTCTTTTCCAGCTCTACTAAACCCCGCTCCAAGTATCCCAGTCGTTTGTTGGTGCTGACAACCATGTTTTTTTCATTCTTCAATCAACTTTTGGTGGGCTTCTTTAATTTCACGGTGCTCATTTTTGCATTCCCGAATCCTCTTGTGCAATTGGTTGTACTTGACCTGTGCTTCAGCCTTTTCATCGATGATCCTGTGACCATGAGCAAACCCGGGTTGACCCAGACCATTATGATTATCTTCTAACCAGCTGGGATAGTATGAAGTATAACCAGCATGGTACATATCTGGATCAATAATGTCCCTTAACATGACAATTTTGCTGTGCATATGCTGAGCTTGGCACTTGTAAGGGCTATCATCATCTTGAAACTCGGCCCGGAAATGACTCATCTTGTCAACTTTTAGTATAACCTACTTCCTACCAGCCTGTCTCATAACTCGAAGAGGGACATAAGGGTAATTTCCCCTCAAGCTAATAAGTATTAGAAACGGTTCATCCCGAGATCAGGCAATGAACTCTTCAGTAGGTAACCATTCGAACATTCATTATACTCGGTCCTTTTTCATATTTTTAAACAGTTCTACCCATCCTTTGGCATCTTCCGGCTCAGAAAACATGTTGGTCATGTAGTTCATCCTTCTTAGCTGATAGAAGGCTATACGATCATCCCAGTCCCTATGCTGAATCTCCTGTTGATACTCACCCTTTTGGAGGTGCTCCATGAGCCAAAGTTAAGAGTAACAAGTTGCAACCCTCAAAGTGTTTGGCTCCTTGTTGACATTTCTCCAAGGCTTGATATATTTCTGCGATGATCATGGGCACTATGCTAAATGGTTGCCCACCAATTCCCTCCATTAAGGTTTTGTTGACCATGCCCAATCGGGTATGGATCCTTACTTTCTTCATGGGAAATACTATCATCCCCAAGAAGCAGAACATAAAGACAAAGACCCTCTGATGGATATGCCCCAATGATGTGATGGCGAACTTATCAGGATAAGTACGGTAAGATTTGTTGTGACCGTACCTCGCGTACAATTAATCAAAGGGAATGTACGAATCCTTCAAGCAGGTTAAGTCTGGATTCTTCTTTAGATCCATCATCTTGAGAAAACCTCTACCCTTGCGATTTTCTAGCATTAACAGACCCGGAGTTTCCCACGGTATACTAGCCACTCTTCCAATTTCCTCTATCAGGGGTGTCCTCAATATCTCCGAAGTGGAACACAGACCTATCATAATCCCAGAATAGAGTGGTAGCTTCTATGATTTTGTTGTTGGGTTGAATTTCCAGAAGAGAAGGTAGATTCCCTGGATATTGTTTGACAAGAGCCTGATCACTGGAGTGAAGATCCTCCTGCCAGCTTAGCAATTTGGGGTGGATGTTGGTGACTATGCCGAATCTGGGGACTTCGTGCCTCGTATTTCCGCAAGACAAAACTGTTAGGCACTTTACCCCTACCAGAATCGAGTATTAAATACCAATAATTGGCATAAAAAGCATTTAGTTCTCCAAATAAATGCACGAAACATGGTAGCGTCCATTTGGTTTTTGGGAAAGCTCGGTGGACTTTGGACAAGGCTATCTTACAGAGTCATTATGCAGACAACATAACTGACTCGGCTAGGTTTGACCATGATGCATGCATAACTTAAAGAGAAAAGGTTTCTATGGGGTTTTAGACTAGTACCATTGAGCGAACAACTCAAGAGGGAAAGGCACAGAACCGTCGACTACACCGTTGATCGACTGGTTTTACCACAAATATGCCTTTTTCGGATTTAGAGGTGATAATATCGGAAGGGCTCAATCATTCATTATAAGCGTTTCTATGGTATTTTTGTTTTGCACGAGTGGAATATGATGTTGAATAAGTAGTTGAAATAATTAAAACAAGTTGTCACGTATTTGCACGTTCATAAAGTAATAATTACAATAGTTTCTCCTAATTTACAACAGAATTAAAGGAAAGCTATAAAGGAATGCAATAAGAGAAATAAGGAAAAAAACAAAGAGTGGAGTCAGTTTTGAGGTAGCAGAGGAAAAATACTTAAATGCATTTAAACAAATAAAGATATATAGAGAAGCATACTGTCACAAATAGCATAAAATGCTAAAAGCCTTAAAGAAATCCCCAACAGAGTGGTCATGCTATTGATGCCCCCTTTTTCTTGTGAAATCGGGTTTATGACATTTGGGAGGACAACTCGTTTCCTTTTGGGAATTGGGTTTGAAGAGTCGCTACCTAATGATTAAGTACATTAGGACACTAAGAAGAACTTTGATTTAGAAAACCAGAGATCGGGTAAGGGCTTGAAATTATCCCGAGGGGGAGGTGTTAGGCACCCCTCAATATCCACTAGTGTGGTTCCCGGTCATACTATACTTGTGACTTTAAGTGCAAACAACAAGTGGACAAGTAAAAGTCACAAATATGAAGGGGTTTTCACATAATTATTGCAAGTAATTTGAAGTTAAAACAAAGTTAAAGAAGCTGAAATTTGAGAAGAAAAGCAATTTTGAAACTCAGAATAAACAGGTAAAAAAGAAAGAAATTTCAAATTATTGCTGCAAGTGATTGAGGTAAGCAGTCAAAGTAGAAGAAATTTGAGAAAAAAACAATTTTGAAACTCTGAATAAAACAAACAAGTAAAGGAAGGGGAGAGGGGGTCCTAGGTTTATAAATAATATGGATCACCCCACACAATATCAGGTAACCGTTTATACACGTGGTGTTATTGCGTGGCCATCATATCCATATCTACCCTTTCCCACCCCATTAAGGTATTAAACGCGGAATGGTCTCGTTTTACTTATTGCATGTTATTACCCGCCCACATCCTATCAGTCTCAGAGGGATTTGGGACTACTAATCCTAAAGGGAAGGGGTGTGAGGTTTTATTGTTTCAAAGGAAAAAATTCTAATGCGACAATCAAAACACATATGTAACAAATGTGGGGAGAAGCATATAACAAATAGAAAGGCTCAAACAAACCTTCTTAGAACAAAGAGAAGCACACAATTTAGCATGCCTTACATGTACTGATTAGGACCTGATTAAACTTAAGAGTTGTGGTAGACTGATCTATTACATATTTCAGATAAGAAATCTGAATCAGGCCTGCCTGCTGGTTGTAGCCAAGAGTCTGATTCAATTTACAAGTTACCTTATGGCCTTGCCTAAGCGTTAAATGAAACCCATTGGCATGATATCTATTAGCTCAGAAAAAGTCCTCTAGACATGGTATCTAAAATGTTGTTAATTATTTAAACTTATAAACATGTTTGCCTACTGACAAATGCAGATGCAAAATTCAGGAAGTCTTAAAGGCATATTATTTATGTAATATACAATATTTCAGAAATGACTTATAGACACGGTCTCTATATAATGCATAAGTACAGAAACCTATAGGCATGGTCTCTATATGAGATGAAAAAGTGCAAGCTGAAAACAAGATATATGAGTAAAGAAGTGTAAATATTTCCTACGAACATGATATCTAACCTTTTGCATGCATGATTGACCCTCCCCTTTTCACTAACAACCCCAATAGTTATTACAAGTTATTATTACAGCCCAGGATGAATAAGAAAAGTAAAATTACATCAGAGAACTAAAAATTACAACCAAGGAGAGCCTGATTCAGACTTCTTGTCTGAAACATAAAGTAAATCAATCTCCAAAGATCAGATTCCAAAGCTTTTCTCTTATTTGGGATGTGTCAGAGTTCCCTAAGAGTCTCAAATGGACTCTGGGGAATGCTCACACCCAAATATATTGTAGAGTTGAATCGTAGTGCACTGTGGAAGAACCATCCCTCAAGTGTTCAAGTTCAGAGGGAACTCAAGGTCCCAAAGCATGGCTCACAGAAAGGGGCAGAACTTAAAATCTAAGAGAGAGAGTAAGTGTAGAGAGGGATTTTGAGAGGAAGCAAAGACATGCTAATGGTCATACCTAGTAATTGAAGTGCTAGCACACCCCACCAGCCTGTTAGGCCACATTATTTGGGAGTCAGGATCCTCACAAGGGATCAAGTCCAAACATGAGAAACAACTTGCATGTTGCCATGTTCTAAACTTCAACTCAAAGAAAATATGGGATCAAGGGTACATGGATTCATAGTAGAAACATATGCAAAATAATTGACATACTAATCAACATTGAACATAGAAAGTAGACAGGAGTGTAGAAATAAACACATTGGGATGAGGCTGATAACCAAAACTAGAACATACACGTTTTACGGGAATAAGAAAAGGAAGCAGTAGTCTTGTAAAGTCAAAGTGCAAGCAATAGTCAGAATGCTATGATTAGAGAACTATGATACTTGAGTAGTGTAAAAGTGTTAAATTGAAAGCATTCTAATTGAAAGTGTCTGAAAGTGTCGAATTCAAGGTGTCCTGGTGAGAAAGGAGTCGTGCCCTTTTTATAGTGTAGAAGGCAAGCATAATAAGGTAGGAGAATAATTTTAAAATTAAATACAAAAGTTTCCCTTTAATTAAGGGATTCTTATTTCAAACGGGTAAACATGATTAAGGAAAGAGATTGATCAAAACCTTTCCAAAGCAGTACAAGAAGGGTAAATACCTAGAGATTTATTTAAGGAGAAGTCTAATACCACACGGTTTGTGAAAATAAGGAAAGGAAATCAATTAACAACTAGTAAATCACAATGTCTGAATATTGGTATGGATGAATCCATTCAAAAAAGGTGAAGAAAAGTTTTACTTAAGGAAAAGCAGTAACAATCAATAAAACCTAACAAAAATATTCTGAATCAATCATCAGTAGGAAAACCTTTTCGGAAGAAAGAATTCATCACACATATAAAAACATATAGCCATTCTTAAGACGAAGAACTATCATACTAATCAGTAGGAGAGTCTCACATAGAAAAAGTTTGGAGTCGTAAATAAAGAAATTCAAACTTAGCTCATAGACTCATAATGAGTCTAAAAGAGTCAAGGGCTCCAAAATAGAACCCCCAGTTCAAACACCTGACTAAACCTTGTCAAACCCCCCCCCCCCCCAAATTATAGGGTTTCTGCTTCGAATCAGATAGAGAGACGAGGAGATAAGTAATTGAAACAGGCTTAGAGGTCTCTTTCAGAGACTCATGAGAAAGCAAACAAATGTAATAGCAAATTTGAAATAATAGAGTGAAGAAACTGATTTGAAGCATAGTGAGAGTATAAAGAACATATTTAAGTAAAAAATTGGACTTAAGCAAGTTCAGAAGAGAAAAGAGATAGTATAACACTTAAGAAAACAGTAGGAGAAATATGTTTAAAGGGAACTCAAACAAGGTCCAGTAAAAGGAAAACAAAAACTAAAAACTTAATAGAAAATACAGTAGAGGAACACAAGGATATCGAAAAAGCCTAGCAAAAGAACACATAGGGAAACATAACAAGATAAACATGCGAGCATGGTCTAGGAACACAGTAGAATAACAAAGCACAAAAGAATTATGTAGGGTACAAAGAAAGCATAAGAAAACAATAGGAGCACATGCATGACAAATACACACAAATAAAGGAAAATACAAGTCGGAGAATCATTTTGAACCTTTCGGAAAACCATAAATCGAATAGAAGGGTTTTTAAAGGAAAATTTTTAAAGAAAAAATGGGAAAACAATGAAAAACTCTAGTAGCGCACAAATATATAACAAATCTAAGAAAAATCAGAGAAAACATTGAGTAGCTAGGGTTCTAGAAGAACCCTAAAATGAGAAAGGCTTTGAAAAGATCCGATCTTGGTCAGAAAGGACAGAGATAGGCTCATAATGCTTGGATACGCCGGAGCAAGTCCGAATAAGCCATAGAACCTTGAATCGGAAAATCTAAATAAACACCATCGAGGTCAGACTTGAAACTTTGAACACCAAGTGTCTAAGAGCAAGGAGAGATGGGTTCAAGCCATTCATGGCCGGAGAGTCCATGGATACCGGTGAGATTGTGGTTGAAGATGGTGAGAGAGGCTAGGGTTTCAAGAACCTTCTAAAGAGTTTGAGGAGGGGGGTGGGATTTGGAGGCGATTGGGAGATGGGAAAATGAACGGATTAAGGTAGCCGTTTGGGTTTAATTATGGAATGGTGGATAAGGGCCGTTGATCTCAAATATCAACGGCCAATATCAAAAGGGCTTGGGTCGGGTAATTTAAAATGGATTAAGGGTTGGGTTAAATGAAATTGGGTTGGTCCTAAATTGGGTTAATTAGGGTATCAATTTGGTTATAATTGAAATACAAATGAGGCTAGATTTTAAATAGTCAGTTTTTCCCTTTTATTTGATAAAAGATAGTAAAAATGACTTCAAAAACAAATTAAAGGTACTGAGTAACTTAATAATATATAAATATTAGTTTTAAAATATTGGAACCAATTTTATAATTATAAAATGCTATTAATTAGTAAAATAGACTAAAAGTGTAATTACATGCAATTTATCTTTTAAAATATTAAATAAATGATAAAAAATGTATAAAAATTACCTTAACTATATTTTGGTATAAATACAGGGATAAAATAAATTATTCACCAAAAATAATAATTTTGGCAATAATTATTGGTTTTGTACTGCTAAAATGGACAATAAATTGATTTAAAAATTCTTTAAAAATTAGGAAAAATGCTAAACACTTGGGTATACTTATATATGCTTTTTTGAAAGTACTTCATGTAAAAAATACATAGAAAAAAATTGGGTATCAACATCTATGATATGGATGCAAAAGCTATTTTGGAGCGTAAGGTTCGAAAGTTGATATCAAAGGATATATCTTTAGTGAAAATGCAGTGGAGAGGTCGGCCCGTGGAGGAGGCTACCTTGGAGACCGAGCGAGAGATATGGAGCATATATCCTCACCTGTTTAATGCTTCAAGTATGTTTCTTGACCCGTTCGAGGATGAACGTTTGTTTAAAAAGGGGAGGATGTAACGAGCCGATCGGTCGTTTCATGAGTTATCGCTTTGTTACTCCCATTTATTCTTCTTATTGCCTTGTTCATCTGTATTTTGTGTTGTCAGGCTAGTTGTATCAAGTTCAGAGAGGTTTATGGTAAGGTTTGAGACACTTAGTCTCTTTTGAGGAAGCTTAAGTTAGAAAAGTCAACTAGATGTTGACTTATATATTAGATGGATTAGATGTGAGTTCCAATGGTTCAGATAGCTTGGGGAGGTGATTTGAGACTTAGGAGCGTGGTGGGAATATGTTTTGGAGGTTCGTATTAGATTTAGAATTGAATTGGCAATAGTGAAATTTTGGCGTTTTTCGATTGAGTCGTAATGGAATTCCGGGAGTTGCAGTAGGTCTAAATTGTGTCATTTTAGATGTGTGCGTAAAATTTCAGGTCATTTGGGCGTGGTTTAATAGATTTTTTTTATCAAAAGCATAATTTGAAAGATTTTGAGAACCTTAGGCTTGAATCGGATGTGTTTTGGTTGATTTGAGGTTGTTTGAGGATTTTTTAGGATTTGTATAAGTTTGGATAGTAGTATATGGCTTGTTGGTGCTTTTAGTTGAGGTTCCAGAGGCCTCTAGATGATTTCAGGTGGTTGATGGAAAGATAGGAAATTGGAAATGGCAACTGAAGTGTTGAGACTATTGTCATAACCGCATCTGCGGTTGGGAAGCCGCAAATGCGGAAATGAGTCGCAGAAGTGGAAAGATCCTGGGAAGGCAGGAACCGCAGAAGCAGTTGAGGAATCGCACATGTCATAGCGCGAGTGCGGATTAGGCATCATAAATGCGGAAATTGAGGATTTAAGTGAGGACCGCAGATGCGTCGTCTTAGACCATAAAAGCAAAAAAAAAGGGTGGCAAGTGCGAAAACCCTGGGCCAGAAAGTATAAAGATTGCCTTCGCGATTATTAAGTTGTTCTTCACTATTTCAAGTTGGGTTTGGAGCTTTTTGGGAGATTTTGAAGAGGGATTCAAGTGGTAACATCTAGAAGTAATATTTTTGAACCTAATAATCGATCCTATGACATTATTTCACTGATTTGGCCTAAGATTAATGGGAATTAATGGTGAAAAATTGGAAAACTGGGGCTTGAGAGTTGGAGACCTTTGAACAAGGGTTTGAGGAGTCATTTGTGATCAGATTTTAGTACTTTTGATATGTATGAACTCGTGGGGAGATAAGGAGTTTAATTATGTAAAATTTAACGAATTTCGAGACGTTGCCCCGGAGGTTAGATTTGGTTGATTTTGGGATTTGCGTGGTATTTTGATTACGTTTGAGTGGGCTTTGTTCCCTTAGAATATTTTGATGGTTATGTATTGATTTTGGCTAGATTTGGAGCATCCGGAGGCCGATTCGAGGGGCAAAGGCATCGCAAGCTAGAATTTGTACCGGATTGAGGTGAGTAATGATTGTAAATGTTGTCATGAGAATATAAAACCCTGAATTTCACATTGTTGTGCTATATTGAGGTGACACACACGCTAGATGACGAGCGTAAGGCCGTACACCATTGAGGATTGTGACTTAGTCCATCCCGTATAACTGTTGTACTATGTATTTGATTAAAAATTATTTGCTATCATCATGTTTTGGGCTGAATGCCATATTTAGGCCTCGTGCCAACTATTTGGATCCTTAGGGGAGTTTTATTGATATTTTTTCACTGATTTGACTTTAAACTTGTACTCAGTCATGATATATTCTACTGTTTTCATAACTCAGTCATGCTTACTATAACACATTAAATGGCAATTGGGCTGAGCATCATGTTTCACTGCTTCTTGAGTGGATTTTGAGATTCTGACTGAGTAAGGCCGAGGGCTTGTGTTGTGAGGATACTTTTGGGTCGGGCTGCACAGCGCATCAGTGATACACTGATTATGATTATGAGGCCGAGGGCCTGAGTTGTACGCTAGGAGTGGCTTGATATGAAGCTAAGAGCTTAGTGATTATGCCACGAGATGGTTTGATATTACGTTTGGGACGTAAAGGGTCTCTCCCAGAGTCTGTACACCACCACTAAGTGCGGGTACCCATTGTGATATGAGATGTAGCTCGAGGGGATGATAGTGCTCCATGTTATTGCCCGAGGGGCGAATTCTGTTGACGTTGTGTCAGGGGGGCATATAGTATGTGTTTATCTTTTCTAATTGCCTTTCATTTATTTGTTTAACTGCTAAAAAGGTATTTTAAAGAAGCTTATACTGAACTAAGTTATTTTTATGAGATTTCACTATTTTATGGTACTTTATTGGTTATACTTTGCCTCTTTATAGCATGTTATTGTGTTTTTACGTGATTTCTTATCGCTCGGTCTTCATTTCTTATTATTACTCATTGAGTTGGAGTACTCACTTTACTCCCTTCACACTATGTGCAGATTTAGGCGCTTCAAGTAACGCTAGCGAGCGTTGATTTCTTCCAGCTCAGGTGGTTTGGAGATTCACTAGGTAGCTGCTCAGCGTTTGCAGCTCAGTGCTTCTCCCCCCTATCTTATTTTCTCTTGTTTTAGTTTTGTAACAGACTGTGTAGACTCTTCCTGTTTTAATCGATTAGTAGATGCTCGTGAGTGGCGACACTCCGATGTCGGGCAGTGTTAGTTTTTCCGCAAATTATACTATCTGTTTCTTTTTGGGATCTAATTATGTTAATGACTTAATTGTGTTATCTTAATTGCTTAAAGATGATTGTGTGTGTGTCGGCTGGCATTGTCTTCACGAGAGGTGCCATAACGACCAGGTTCAGATTTAGGGTCGTGACATAACTTTTTACATTTCTCTAAATTATGGTGCTCTAAAAAGATTTTCTTTAACATATTTTACCTGAAAAAGTAAAAATTCACAGTTCAAAAAATACTCCTTGCATCAAAAGAAAAAATAACCACGGTTCAGGTCCCGACACATGGGGGATTAATTAAGCTGCAAGGATCGTGAATCAAGGGAAGGGAAGAATGAGAGCATAATTTGGAAGTCGCCCCCGACCGAGACCTAGATGGCAACCTAACCGAGTACGTAAGAGTGCTTAAATAATATAGTTCTGTCCAAGTTTTATCATAAATTATTTTTCAAAAAAAAATTATCTAAAGAAGTAACATACTTAAAAAGGTAAAACTATATTTTATTTTTCAAAAAAAAAATCACATATACAGGAAAAATCCATGTGGTAGGCGAGTGCACCTACACTCTTTGCCACATCAGTGTCCATGGAGTAATGACTCTCAAAAGGCCATGTTGAGGGGGATAATTAAGACCACGAATAGTTTAAGGTTGTAACTAATGATCCATGTCAAGTTTAGGAGGGTTTTAAAGTATTTTGCCCAACCTCAAAATAATTTCATTCCCGAACTTATATCAATTTAAATATAGCGTATTTTTACATGCAAAAATACGGGGTTTAACAAACTTGTTGAGATATTTTAGGGCGAGATTCTCCATAAATTAGGAATCGTTATGAAATGCATATTATATGGATATCCACTAATCAAATATAAGCCACTACTCTTCTTCATTATGTAAATAATTCCCACTACCTCTCACCATTATAATTATAACTCACACACCTTCATAACCTCCTGATGATCTTCCCCCATGTTCTCAATAGTTAATACTATATTCGTGATATCTTTTTGTATTACCTCAATACCAACCTATAAATAGAGAGTTTGAATATCATATTGTACACATATAAAAAATACGGAAATAAGAATCTTTTTTTTTCCCTACATTCTTATATATTTTCTTGTTTCATATTTTTTACTTTGTATTAAATTTTATAATACGTTATCAACATGAATAGCTTATTTCATGATCTTTTTGCCAAGATTATGTAGTAGCTAGGTGCTACTTAACTTCCATGACTTCAGCCACACTATTTCGGCGGTAAGGTAACTTCTTTCAAATTTTTCTTCACAATGGTGAGAGTTTATACATTGATACTGGTACACAAATATTTAGGTTTATATTCTTTACTCCGAAGATATTACATGTCCGATGAAGTTTCTTTTAGTAGATATTTACTCCTAATATAAATAAGGAACATTAATTGTTACCTAAACTAAACGCAAAGTGAAAATCTTAGATGCTGTATATTTTGGTTTATTCTCTTTCATATTAATCTCTAATATATGTGATCTCATATATGCTTTTAATATTTGTAGTAAATGTAAGAGATCTTGGTAAGCACTACTTCTGTCATTGTAAGAAAATGTGTACATGCATTTTATAATGAACATAATTTTATATTTTTGGGTGGCAATGGCACATAAATACAACAATGGATATAATTGCGATTACTTAGTACATTGAATAAATTTTTAGTGATTTTATAATTAATAATATTATTGATACATAAATTTTAGGAGGAAAATTATTAATTTAACCTTGAAATTTTATGATATTTACATTTCAAGTATATTAGAGGTAGTTGTTGTCAATTTGAAGAAAAAAAATCTAACTTATAGTCTAATCATCTTTATGGTAATTATAAAAAGGAGAATAATAAGGGTTCTCAAAATAGTCCTTCATAATGTGAGGCGATGTGTCCTTCATAATGTGAGGCGATGTTTACCATCAAATAGGTATGGAAAAATAAAAAAGCACGTCGCTATGTTTATGCTCCATGTAATACGCACAGATAATGCAGGCACATTCCTGAAGGTGAATGTGATAATATGTGATAAAAGTAATGAATATAATCGGGCAATGCATGATCACATGAATACCACACTACTCACGTCTAAGGGAGGTTTTTGCGTGAAATAAAGAGAAAGAAAGATAATAAACATTACTGTGTGATTATATAAATATGTCATTGGTCGCATACATGTGGTACGTCAAAAATATTTTACCAAGTCTTATAAAATTTATTAAGGCAAAATTAAAGCAAGAAATGATTTTACTTACGATGATTTTTACCATGACAATTATTATAATATAATTTGCTCCGTAAATGAGACGTTCTCCATATGGATAGTGTGACGAAATATCTTGTAGTACAAAATCAGTTAAGAGCTCTGGAAGAACTAGATTATTGCTACCAAGATGAATGAAGTTGTTCATAACATTGATATTGTAGTAAATCTCAAAAGAAACTTTTCGGGTTTCAAATATATTATCCAAAGTGGTTGGCATATTGAGATTACAAATAAAAGAATGACTGAATATCTTCATATTACTACAATCATACCAGATAAATATGAAAGTTTATCCAAGTTTGTACTACACAAGTATAAGCATGGTGATGGAATCACATGCCACATGTAAACAAGAGGTTTACTTAAATAAATATCAGTTGGCATGGCAATTGGCCATCCCAGTTTAATTGTAATGCGAAAATTAATTGAGAATTAACATTGACATATATTAAAGAAATAGAAGATTCTTCTAGAATTCTCTTGTGATACTTATTCTCATGATATATCGGTTAAGGTTGGGATTGCATCCCTTGATGTATGGAACGAATAAAATGTGATATGTATGGGCCAATCACCTGCCATGTGGACCGTCTACTAATATACAATTTTAATAGATGTATCTATTCTACGGTCACATGTGCATTTGTTATCAACTTGTAATTTGGCTTTTGCAAGGCTGCTTGCTCAAATTATTAGAGAATGGTTCCAGAATAAAAATTATGATACTTTATCTTGATAATACTAATTTAAATCCAGTTGGTTTAGCAGAAACTGTATGCCTCCAATTAATCCAAACCACTGGTTCTAAGAATAAAACTCTGAAATAAAAATTTGGTATGAAGTGTATTATTTAATATACAACAACACTTGTACGCATCTAGCCAGCAAGTTATGATAAATTCTCCCTGTCTTAATTGGTTCAAGATCATGTCAAATAATTTCCCTATGGATGTGCTATGTGATTTAATTATTCTACCACAATACACAAAGATGTGTCCTAAAGAATTTTAGGGATATGTATTGGTGATCCCAACATTAGAGGGAGAAAATGGACAGTTGAAAAAGTAATACATGAAATGAATTATTATGAGTTCGCCTAGATTCTCGTACAAGAAAATATGAACTTGAAGTTTAAGTGATAATTCATTTGCAAAAATATTGTTACGCGCATATGCTGACCCCAAAGCTAAATGTTATATTTTAGTTGTTAATGCTCCAAATAGAATAGAATCCATGATGGACATAGTCTATGAAACGCATGAAGCATAATAGACTAATTGGTTCCAAAGATAAAGCTCCTTGAAGAAGGAGAGGAGCAAATGATAAAGATGGTCATACTAAGGAGGCAAGTGCTTTATAAGAGCACCACGACATAATATTTTATAAGACCTCATGGGAGAGGCCCAAGTACCTAAAATATTGAGATCTCGATGAGTTATGTCTTTATTGAATAGTGATGGAACTAATATAAAATGATCGTCGACAATATTATTAATATTGTGTAGTTCTCAATATTACTAATATTTACGCGGATCTTGAGCTCAAATCTGTCATAAAATATGAACAGATAAATGATTGGTCAATGAAAAGTATGCAATCAACATTGAATTCACTTAGAAAACGTAAAGTTATGGACTGGTAGTCCCAACATCTAAAAAAATAAAGCCAGTAAAATGACACAAGATGTTCAAAAACATGTTCTCTTATGGTGGATGCAGTTGCTTTCAGATTTTAGTCTGGCAAACCTGAAAATTTTAATATGCGTATATAAAAATCACTGAAGGATTTAAACTACTCCGAAGCATATTACGGTTCCCAAGAAGTTTATTAAATAAAGCTTCAACAAATTCTTATGGGCATTGGAGCAATTATGGCGTACATGATGTATTTTTGTGTCTATTACAATTGGTGCACTATGTATTCTTTTGTATCTATTATAATTGGTGCACTATGTATGTTGCTATAACCATTAGTATAACAATATGCTAGGGATATATAGTTTTATTCCTATATGAAGATATTAGAATACTATTATTATTATATTGCAAAAGGAATCCTTTGATATAGTTTAGTTTATTCTAACAAATATTGTCATTGTTTTGTTGGTTATGCACATGCAGGCATTTTCTGAAGTTCATTATTCAAACAATCTATTTGTATTGAGGTACTACAATATTATTATTTCATATGGTAGTTAATTGTTGATACTTATCCAAGTCATGTTAATATATGTCACGGCCCAAATTTCAACATAGATCGTGATAGCGTTCGACACCGTTGTCAAGCAAGTCAACTCTAATTCAACTAATGGGTTCTCATTATTTTTATCAAAACAACCCTAACATTTTCAATTAACAGTTAAGTTATTAACCAGCCAATAACTAACAAGTCTGTAACAATGTAAATACATTCCAAAATAATAGTCTACAAGTGTGTGCCAGGAACTAGTATCACAAGTACTAGGGCAACTGGTAAAATGTACAAAAAATATCATTATCCTACTGCCTGAAATAGAATAGATAATACATAATTAACAACAAAAGAAGAGAACTTTGGTATGTTGTTGAACGGCTCAGGAGGGCAACTCATAGTGAGATCTCGATCAGGAGTCAAAAACGCGCGCCGGAGAGGTAACTAGGTGCACCTACCTTAGATCATGTACAGTTAAGTACAGAAGCATAGTATGAGTAAATAAATAATATGTACCCAGCAAGTATCCAGTCTAACCTTGAAGAAGTAGTAACGAGGGGTCTACTTGACACTTACGAAGGTCAATATCAATAATATTTAAGGTTTCGCTAAGCATGGACATGAATATAATGACAGTCTCAGAACAAGGAGAAACAGTATATCAATTGCAATCATGTCATATAATAACTTACATATAAAATGTTTAAATAGATCAAATCATGAATGAATTCCAGATAAATAACATGCGCACATTATACCGAGATCGTACGACATGGTACACATAATAATAACTATGCACTGCAAGATGGACGAATAGCACGAATCATAATGTAACTATTTCTATTTAGGCAATCGGTCCGATCCACAAATAGCAATTATTATCAGGAAGACACACATTGGTCATTTATAGTCAAATAAATTCATACAAGTTCTCAAGAAAGTGTCTACATTCGTTTATATTTATTTACAATTCCTAACATGTCCTAAGTGATCTCAGTTAACAAGCAAGAACACAAGTATTTGCATGTATGCATGATACGAGTCCTAAACTACCCGGACAATCAACACAATAGTAGCTACTCACCACGTGCGTACTTAACCCCCACAAATAGTCACATATATTTATTTAGTTCACCTAGGAAATTATTTCCCTCTTACGAGGTTAGAAAGGAGACTCACATTGCGCCAAAGCTTATTTCTAATTTTAAGAACGCCCTCAAACCTTCAATTCGAAGTCGAACGATTCAAAACTAACCAAACGGGGTAAGAACTAGTCAATATAAGCTCAAGAGTTCATGTTCTAACTATTAAAGTAATTTTCCAATCCTAAATACAAGTTTTCTAAAATTCATCCCCAGGCCCACGTGCCCAGATTCCGAAAATTCTCGAGGGAAGTTGTTATCCATAACATAAGAACCAAGAATATATGTTTTTCACTTCATTCCATAGCACATTTAGTGGTTAAATCTTGCTTCTATCAAAATGTTTTACTCTAAACCCGCAATTTTCTCTAATTCACAATGTGTAATTTATCCCTAAACTATGTATTAAACTCACATTATGTAGAAATAACTTACCTCACCATGCTAGGCAAAAATAACCTCTTTAAAAGCTCCCAAATCGCCCAAGAATTGAATGAAATATGTCAAAAATAACACATTTTCCGTATTAAATGAAGGTACTGCCTTCAACAATTTCCGTACCTACAGTTACGGGACCACATCTGCGGTCTCGCTTCTATGAGGGAAGGTCCGCATCTGCGAAATTGGACCGGACCTGCTGGGACTTCATCTGCGGTCCTAGGACCGCTTCTGCAGTTTCGCTTCTGCTAAAGAGGGGCCACAACTGCAGTTTCTAGGCTCCTCACCTTGGGCTGCACCTGCGAAGGGTCGACTACTTTTGCAGTCTCGTACCTGCGGCTGGCCAACTGCATGTGCGGTTATGATAGCAACCTTGGAGCCTCAGCTCCTTCCAAAATTTCCTTCTCAACTTGAGCCTCGTCTGATTGACGCTCGGGGCCCTCACCCGAACCTACCGACATATTGGAAATCATAAAATGGAATCGCTCGAACTATCGGAACATCCGAAACAACGCTAAATCTAAGAATCACCCCTAAAACAAATTGAATCAGACTTGTGAACTTCAAGTTCTTCACTTCACATCCAATGCAATGAAACGCACTTATACTACTCAGATTGACACCAAATCTTACGTGAAAATTTTAAATGACAATATGTAACTATTTCCAGTCTCAGAATTTCGTTCGAATCTCATAATACAAAAACCCGCTCCAGACCAAATATTTAAGAACTTCAAAATCCTTAAGGATTATTAGGCGCCAACATGCTCCCAGGTCATCCAAAACGCGATCTGGACATACGCCCAAGTCCAAATCATCATATGAACCAGTTTGAACCTTCAAATCTCGATTTTGAGGTCGTTTATTCAAAATATTGACCGAAGTCAAACTTGATCTTTTAAGCCAATCTTAAGGAACCAAGTGCAACTCAAACTCTTCCAAATTCCGGACCAACCATCTCCGCAAGTCATAAATCAGTAAAAACAAGTACATGAAGTTTTACTTAGGGGAACGGGTTTCTAGAAAGTGAAATGACTAGTCAGGTCATTACAATATATTAGCAGCTGATAAAGCAAGTGACTCAACACATAACATTTGTGACTTTTGCTTGAAGAGAAGATTCCAACAATAGTGAATGTGATATTTTTTTATCTCAATTGAAAGAAGGATATATTGAAGGAGACAGAATAAAGCATGTATTTCATCAAAGTTTTTTATCACACACAATCTTCCCCGAACGGTGAAATAGATGTGCAACAAATTTTTTCGCTTGATAATTTGATGTTACGTTCAGTGAAACATGAGCAACCTCAACATTTGAGAAGTTGGTGTACATGATCGGAACACGTCATCCCAGGGAAACGAATTGATATTTTCATTAGGGAGAGGCAAATACGCGTTTTACTCTTTTTTCCTTAGCTAAGATTTTATCCTATTAGGTATTTCTCGCAAGGTTTTTAATGAGTTAGCAGATAATGTGTATTACAAGATACGTGTACTCTTTTTCCTTCACTAAGATTTTTTATCACTTGATATTTTTTAGTAAGGTTTTAACGAGGCAATTATCTCTGGACATCCAAGGAGGAGTGTTATGAAATTCATATTATATGAATGTCCACTAATCAAATATGACTCTCACTGCTATTCTTCATTATGTAGATAATCCCCAATACTTCTCACCATTATAGTTGTAACTCACACACATCCATAACATCCCCACGATCTTCCCTCATGTTCTCAATAGTTAATACTAAGTCCCTTTGTATTACCTCAATATTATCCTATAAATAGAGGATTTGGGCCTCAAATTGTATACACTTGGTAAACACTTGAAGAAATAAGAATCTCTCTCATTTTTCTCTCTTCATTCTTTTATATTTGCTTGTTTTATATTATTACTTTAAGCTAAGTTTCTTAATAAGGATTATATTTGGGGATTTATTGCGCTTCTGCTAGAAATGTAGATAATTAGCTGCCAATTTTGTTAATTACTTATTCTTGCTGGGATTTTGAAATTTTTCTTAAATAATGGCTAATTATGTTTTTTTCCCGAATCAAATATCATATCAAGTAAAAACCAACAGTTACATTGTCAATGACCCGCCAAAATTAATGAAAAAGCCAAGCTAATAATGCTTTAATAATGAAAATCATCTATATTTTGGTTGATTACCCGAATACATACTATTGAATGAGGCTTCTCGGTGTCATTGAAATTAACCAATTAATATGCTTCTGCGTTCAATCAAGGTGGCTATGTTCGAAACAGAAGTTCCAGATATGTTCTTAGTGGAAGGATTTATAGATTTATTACAAGGGATTGTGTTAAAGTTATATTCCTTGTTCGACTCCAAAAAGAAGGACCAAAGCGTTAGAAAACAATTGTCTATATAAAGAGATATTGATGATAATTATAATTTTATCCAAAAACAAAATAAATTTAAGAAAAATGAAAAACCATTAACATTTTTCGTTGAAGTCACAAACACAAAGCACTATTATCTATCTATATCTATACTATATTAAAAGCACGGAATCCCTTAGCGAAATATTATTTGCATTAGTTATTCTTTTAAAATTAGAGTTTACACTGTAAGATATATGGATTTATATCTAGATATATGGACTTATATCTACACACATATGAACAATATATGGATAATTATATGTTATGTGCTATCTTTTGGTTTGGCCTAATTATGTGGTCTTATGGACATTATGTTAAGGGGGCCAATGTATTGTCATACTAAAGTGTAGGACTAATGTGTAGATACCCAAAAGGGTAACCTTAGTTTATGATGGGCTAACTAAGGTTACATATGTAACCATGGTTACATGCTTGTGACTCTTGAGTTTTGTAACTCTTGCAAGACATAACTCAAGACATAACTTTTGTCTTGTAACTCTTGTCTCTTGGGTTATGTAACTCCTAGAGTTATAAAGTGGGGTTATGGTTCCCATTCTAGTGCAAGACAAGTTCTTCTTCTTCCCATTGAATCAAGAACCATATTGTCCATTGTCTTGCAAATAGGGTGGAAAACCATAAGCCAAATTTTGATAATTGTCATAACACTATTATTGTGAACCTTTTCATATATTGTTGAGTATTGTGGATACATTCTTGTGGGGACAAATATACTTCAAGAAACTTGAAGGAAGGCTAAAGGAGTTCACAACAAAGGACAATCATCAAAAGGAGGCTCAACATTTCCACATATGGATTCAGGTTAGCTTCCGCTCATGTAGTTTATATATCCGAATTATTCAATATGAAGGTTGTTGTCTTTAGTAGGAATCATAATTTCTAACAATTGGTATCAGAGCCACCCTTCATTTTGGATAATTTGGATGTTCATAAGAATCATGTTATGTTAGGATTCATGTTTTAGTTTTATAAGAATTTTGTTTATGAAATTCTACCATGAAATAGCATGATCTTATGAATGTTATGTTTTGATTTGATGTTTTAATATGTTGTTAAAACATTGTAAATAGCATGATTTTAGTTGGTTAACAACATGTTTTTTATGTTTAAAATCCATGTTGAAAATCATGTGTTATTCTGGAGATTATTTTTTGGTCACTGCCAGTCAGACAATCGATTGTTGCCTTAAACAATCGATTGTCTGAGACGTCTAAAATTCTGGCAGTTATTCAAGTAAGTTGAAACATTTTCCAGTAACTGAAAATTTTTTCAGAAAAATCCAAACAATCGATTGTCTGGCCTGACAATCGATTGTTGGATGATCCAGTAATTTGAAAATTTCAGAAAACCAAACAATCGATTGTCTGAGACGTTAAATATTCTGGCAGTTATTTTGGAACACCAGACAATCGATTGTTAAAGCCTGACAATCGATTGTTCTGGTCCAGTGAGTTGAAATGTTTTTAAATTATACCTGACAATCGATTGTCTGGATTTGACAATCGATTGTCTGGTCCAGTAACTTAGAAAAATTTTTCCTTGTCACATCCAGTGACTTAAAATTTTTTCAGAAAAAACCAAACAATCGATTGTCTGTTTTGACAATCGATTGTCTGGTCCAGTAACTTAGAAAAATTTTTCCTTGTCACATCCAGTGACTTAAAATTTTTTCAAAAAAAACCAAACAATCGATTGTCTATGTTGACAATCGATTGTCTGGTCCAGTAAAGTTTAAGAAAAACGTTTCAACTCTCTTAAGTTTCAGTGAATATTAATTGTTTTAAAGTCCATCAATTCTTGTACTGTATATAGAATTGTCCAATTCAGTAAACAACGATTAATATTCAAGTGTTGCACATCAAAAACTTGTAACACATTAAGTTGAGATTCATAAAATGGCTTAAGGAACTAAAGTTTATAGCATCTAATATTTTTGTTTTTCAATTGAAGCATTATGTTGCCAAAGTAACCTCTATTGTGTAGATTGATTAATTTTAAAATATAAGATGACTGTGGATGTTAGTCTTCCATGCGTTTAACATCGGCCCAAAGGAAGGTGTTATTTGGCAGGAATTCGAACATTCTTGTGGTGGTAAATATGAGACGATTATTTGGTTTTCCATGTGAATATTAAATCGGCCCAAAGAAAGGTTTAATATTTGACAGGAGTTTATTGTCTATGTTTGATCACTACACCAAGAGTACCACTTACAAGTTGTTTTTCTGTCCAAAGACTAAAAACAATGTTGTGCTCGGTATCTTGTAATGGGAAATGCCTAATTTTGAATCTATAAAGTTAAAGTTCAAGTATTTGTAAGCATGTATTTAGTAATCCTTTTGTTCTATTTTCAGTAAATTCTTCTGCTTCTACGATCTCTGCCAATATCAATAGCATCCCTGTGCTTAACGGCACAAATTTTAAGGAATGGAAAGAGAATGTAATGATCGTTCTCGGATGCATGGATCTTGACTTAGCACTTCGGACCGAGCAACCTACTCCTCTTGAGGATACATCCTCTTCTGATGACAGGAGGGTGATGGAGAAGTGGGAACGCTCGAATCGCATGAGTCTAATGATCATGAAGCGTGCAATTCCAGAATCATTCAGGGGCACTATGAATGATGAACCTAATGCCAAAGTTTTCCTTGAAAACCTCGAACAGCGTTTTATTCAAAACGAAAAGGCGGAAACAAGTGCACTATTGAGTAAACTTGTTTCTATGAGGTATAAGGGCAAGGAAAACATTAGGGAGTACATTTTGGAAATGTCTCATCTTGCTTCGAAACTTAAGTTACTCAAGCTAGTATTACCTGAGGAACTGTTTGTGTACTTTGTTTTGATATCTCTTCCGGCACACTTTAATCAGTTTAAGGTCAGTTATAACTGCCTGAAGGAGAAATGGACTCTTAATGAGCTCATTTCACATTGTGTGCAAGAAGAGGAAAGGATTAAGCAAGATAAGGCAGAAAGTGCTCATTTGGCATCTTCTTCTAAGGCATCCTCTTCAAGGGATTCTAAGAAGAGGAAAAATAAGGAAGTTGCGGTTGTAAGGCCCAAGATTAAGCAACATAAGGAACCTAAGGTTGAAATTACTGGATTAGGTTGCTTTCTCTGTAATGGGACTGATCATGTGAAGAGAGATTGTACCAAGTACCATGCCTGGCGTGCGAAAAAAGGTACATTTCTGTCTCTTGTTTGTTCTGAAGTTAATATAATTTCGGTACCTAAGGATAATTGGTCGGTAGGTTATGCTGCTCACATAAGGATATCTATGCAGGGTTGCCTGAACTGCCGAAAACCAAAAGATGGTGAAAGATACATCTATGAGGGTGACGACAAGAAGGTGCCAGTTGAAGCTATTGGCAACTTTAGGCTGTTGTTTAAGACCGGTTTTCATTTAGATTTGAATGAGACTTTTGTTGTACCGTCTTTTAGACGGAATTTAATTTCAGTTCCCCAATTAGACATATCCGGTTATAAATGTACATTTGGGGACAATAAAGTTAGTCTCTTTCGGAATTCAAATCTTATTGGTACTGGTGTTTTATCAACATTTGATAGCTTATATTTGGTTGATACAATAACTTCAAATAAAGAAACTTTGCATACAAGTTTAATGGTACCAAAAGTTAACTAATGAGAATTCTATTTCACTCTGGCATAAACATTTGGGTCTCATATCCATTCAAAGAATTCAGAAACTCGTGTCAGATGGAATTCTAGATTCTCTTGATTCCTCAAATTTGGAAATTTTGTATTGAGTGTATCAAGGGAAAACAAACAAACAAGAACTAGATTAGGTGCTAAGAGAGATTCGGACGTCTTAGAATTGATACATACGGATATTTGTGGGCCATTTCCTACTCCTTGTCGGAATGGTCAACAATACTTTATCACATTCATAGACGATTACTCTCGTTATGGGTACCTATATCTTATTCATGAAAAGTCCCAATCCATATTAAAAACCGTAGCTTATATTCTTAATAGAGTTCCAACTGCAGCTACAATAAAAACCCCATATGAACTTTGGACTGGGCATAAACCCGGTATTCGGCATTTTCACATTTGGGGTTGTCCAGCTGAGGCAAGGCCTTATAGGCCGAATGAAAAGAAACTGGACGCTAAGACGGTTATTAGCTATTTTGTTGGATACTCTGAAAATCCAGGGGTTTTAAGTTTTATGATCCCACATCACGAACTATTTTTGAGACGGGAAATGCTAGGTTTCTTTGAGGATATTGAGTTTGGGGGGTGGGGAGATAAATAAAGTTATTAGAGATTTTGTCTTTGAGGAAGAACATGTGTCTTTCCCTCAAGTTGTTGATGCAACTCCGGTTCAAGACAATCTCGAAAATCTCCCCCATCAGGACCCTGATATGACTAATGAAAATCAAACTCAACAACCTCAAGAAACTGAAATGCCATTAAGGAGATCCACTAGAGAGAGGAGAAATGCAATTTCGGATGATTATTATATATTTCTCCAAGAACAAGAAAGTGATATTGGACTTGAGGAAGATGATCCAATCAACTTCCGTCAAGTCATTAAGTGTTCTAACTCTCAAAAGTGGATTGATGCCATGAATGATGAGTTGAAGTCTATGAGCGATAATGACGTTTGGGAGCTTGTTACGTTGCCCGAAGGTACGAAACCTATTGGTTGTAAATGGATTTTTAAAACCAAAAAGGATTCAGGGGGCAATGTTATTAAGTACAAAGCTCGTCTTGTCGCAAAAGGCTACACTCAGAAAGAAGGCATTGATTATAAAGAGACTTTCTCTCCAGTTTCATCGAAAGACTCTTTCAGGACTATAATGGCATTAGTAGCACATTTTGATCTTGAGCTTCATCAAATGGATGTTAAGACTGTTTTTCTCAATGGTGACATTGAGGAAACAATTTATGTGGTGCAACCTGAAAACTTTGTTTCGGATGAATCAGAGAAGAAGGTTTGCAAATTAAAGAAATCCATCTATGGGCTCAAGCATGCTTCTCGTCAATGGTATTATAAGTTCCATGCAGTCATTACATTTTTTGGTTTTGAACCAAATATTGCTGATGACTGTATATACCATAAGTTCAGTGGGAGTAAGTATATTTTCTGGTTTTATATGTCGATGACATACTGCTTGCCTGTAACGATATAGCATTATCACTTGAAACTAAGAAATTTCTTTCAAAGAAATTTGAAATGAAAGATCTTGGTGAAGCTTCTTTTGTATTAGGAATTCAGATACAACGAGATTGCTCTAAAGGCGTTCTCGGTCTGTCACAAAAGGGCTATATCGATAAGGTTCTGAAAAGATTTGGCATGCAGGATTGTAAACCAGGCAACACCCCTGTTACTAAGGGAGACAAGTTTAGTCTCAAACAGTGCCCAAATAATAATTATGAAATTTTTGGAAATGTAGAAGACGCCTTATGCTTCGGCGGTAGGTAGTCTGATGTATGCTCAGGTATGTACACGACCTGATATAGCATACATTGTTGGGATGTTAGGCAGATATCTAAGCAATCCGGGTATGGAAGGGTCATGAGGAACATACATAGAACAAAGGATTACATGCTTACATATTGGAGTTCGGACCAGTTTGAGATCATCAGGTATACCGACTCCAATTTTGCCATTTATGCTAATAACATATGTAACCATGGTTGCATATGTTAATAACAACAGTAATTTGACGAAAGCGAAACATAAGGACGTCAAATTTCGGGTTGTTAAAGAAAGAGTACAAAATGGACAATTGTGCATTAAGTACATAAGTACAAACTCCATGCTTGCGGATCCGCTCACTAAGGAATTGACACCAAAAGTATTTCATGAGCATATTGCTTGTATGGGTGTCAAATCAGATAAGGATTATGTATTTTAGTGGGAGTTTGTATTGCACATTTATGTATTGTTCATTATATTCAGAAATTCAGTAATTCAGTTATATCTGCGCAGATATTCAGTTTTAAAGTTTTGTACTCTTACAGTTTAAGTATGATCTCAATAAAGAGAACCAGTTGGAAATAGACATTCTATTGACCACACTTTATGTTATTTCCATGCTACATACCTACACTTGATCCATGTCGTTGGTTATATTGATATACGTGATCTATGATTGGTTCTAGTTACGAATGAGTAACGACGTGCTCTTAGGTCCTATGTTGGTATGATTGATGGACCGGATTGTTCATGACAATTTTATTGTGATAGCAATTCTGTGCACCTAAGGTTGTAACATATAATATTAAGGTTTGTACATATGTTTGTATATCTCGTCCAAGTGGGAGATTGTAAGATATATGGATTTATATCTAGATATATGGACTTATATCTACACACATATGAACAATATATGGATAATTATATGTTATGTGCTATCTTTTGGTTTGGCCTAATTATGTGGTCTTATGGACATTATGTTAAGGGGGCCAATGTATTGTCATACTAAAGTGTGGGACTAATGTATAGATACCCAAAAGGGTAACCTTAGTTTATGATGGGCTAACTAAGGTTACATATGTAACCATGGTTACATGCTTGTGACTCTTGAGTTTTGTAACTCTTGCAAGACATAACTCAAGACATAACTTTTGTCTTGTAACTCTTGTCTCTTGGGTTATGTAACTCCTAGAGTTATAAAGTGGGGTTATGGTTCCCATTCTAGTGCAAGACAAGTTCTTCTTCTTCCCATTGAATCAAGAACCATATTGTCCATTGTCTTGCAAATAGGGTGGAAAACCATAAGCCAAATTTTGATAATTGTCATAACACTATTATTGTGAACCTTTTCATATATTGTTGAGTATTGTGGATACATTCTTGTGGGGACAAATATACTTCAAGAAACTTGAAGGAAGGCTAAAGGAGTTCACAACAAAGGACAATCATCAAAAGGAGGCTCAACATTTCCACATATGGATTCAGGTTAGCTTCCGCTCATGTAGTTTATATATCCGAATTATTCAATATGAAGGTTGTTGTCTTTAGTAGGAATCATAATTTCTAACATACACTAGACAAAATAGTTAATTAATTATTTGTCTAAGATTTTGGACCTTTAAATTAACAAAAAACTGACTATTAAATCTCTTTCCTCATTTAATTATACGAGAATTTCTATATATTTAAGAGTTTAAAATGTAACGACTCGGTCAATTATTTTGGGAATGTAAGTTCAGTTTGGCAGCATAAGGTCTTGAACAGCCTCATATTATGTGTATCGACTTGCGTGCGTGATTGAATTCAGTTACCAGATGATTTAAAGTAAAATCCAGATAAGGATTCAAGTTTTGGAAGTTTAAGCGGTAAGAGTTGATCGGAGTTTGATTTTTGTGCAAATGGCTCCGGAATGGGTTTTGGATGATTCCAACAACTTCAATGGTGATTTTGGACTCAGGCGCACATCCAGATTCAGATTTGGAGGTCTTTAGGGTAATTTGAAGTATTCCGGCATAAGTTGGAAAAAGTTGAAGTTTAGAAGGTGGAAAGGTTTGATCAATAGTTGACTTGGTGATATCGGAGTAAGAATGCGATTCCAGAGTTGGAACATCTCCGTTACGGTACTTGCCTGCAAAATTTGATGTTATTACGGGTTGGTTTGATAGGTTTCGGCACGAGTTTCAGAAGTTGAAAGATTTGGAAGTTCATAAATTCGATTCATGGCGTGATCTATAGTTTTGGCGTTGTTTGATGTGATTTGAGACCTCGAGTGAGTCCGTGTTAGGTTATGAAACTTGTTGATATGCTTAGACGGAGTTCTGAGGGCCTCGAGTGTGTTTCGGATGGGCTACAGGTCATTATCCCCAATTTTTGAACTGCTATTTTCTGTCATCTTGTTTCATTAATCGCGTTTGCGAAGTGTTATTTTGGAGGAGGAATTATTTGTTCTTCGCATTCGCGAGCCTCCATCCGCGATCGCGAAGGTCTCTCTTTTTCTTTCTTCACGTTCGTAGTTACCTCCTCACATTCGCGTAGCGCAAACTAGGCCATGGGCACTGGTGACCATTCCTTCTATGCATTTGCATTCTTCTGTCCGCAAATGCGTATGTATGCTTTTCCCTTTTTCGCATTCAAGTACCTTTCCATGCGTTCGCGTAGGCCAATTATGAGCTATTAGGCTTTTCCTTTTCCGTGTTCGCGAGCTTGTTATTCCGGGTGCGATGACCAAACTGGGCAGTTTTCATTTTTTTTCTTCGCGAATGCAATCCTTTCTCCGCGTTTGCGATGCATAAAAACCTGGGTAGCAGAATATATTTCTCAAATCGAGGGTTAGGCCATTTTTATCATATCTTAACTTGTAAAGTTCGGTTTTGAGTGATTTTTTGTGGGGTTTACAAGTAAATCGATTGGATAAGTATTCTTCACCTATAATTTATTATATTCCATGATTGTATCTTTATTTTTATCATTTAATTTGTGTTTTGGGTTGAGGAAAATAGAAGTTTTTGAAGAATATTTTGAAAATGAAAAATCATAATTTGAAGGATGAATTAGTATCGGAAATTGATAATTTTAGTATGATTGAACTCGTATCGGAATAAGTATTCAAATTTTGTGAAATTTATCGGGTTCTGAGATGCGGGCACGGGGGGTCAACCTTTTGGATCGATTTTTTGTTTTTGATAAAGATTGAGACTTTATGATCCGGAATAATTTCTTATGAGTTTTATTTATGCTTTAACGTTATATTGGCTAGATTTAAGCTATTCAGAGGTTATTTCACCCGAGAAGTTCATTTTAGAGTATTGATTTATCTTCTTTGAAATAAGTATCTTGCTTAAACTTGTGTGGGGGAACTACCCCTTAAGATTTGAGTCTTCTATACTAATTGTAGTTCGTGTACACAAGGTGACGAGTGCGTTCTCAAACTTATTTGTGAAAAATGGCCTTTTAGGGTTCGAGATCCTTGTATTCATGGAATATGCAGTTGTTCTTATTATAATTTCGTTCCTTAATTACTAGTTCTACCTCTACCTGCTTAATTAGAATCATTTGCTTCATGATCCACTTTTATTGTTTACTTGAATCATATGTGTCTTAATTAAAACTGTTATCTCCTCTATTGCCATGTTATTACCACTTATCTTTATTTTAAGTTGTAGTTATCCTTTTTGTAAAAGTTCACTGCCTACCGTTATTTGAATTTGTTGTATGTTTTTTGTAAGTGTCCAAACCTAAAAGAAGATTAGATATCCTATGCCTTAGTTGATTTGCCCTTATTTAGAATTATTTGACCCGTGTTAGTTTTTTGTTGTTGAACAGTACAATGTGGAACCATTGTTACCTATTATTTTCTTCCATGTTAATTTGTTCTTACTACGCCTAGTGTTCTTTATTATGGTTATTCCTTGTGGAGTAGTTCTACTGTTTCTTGTGATCGAAGGTTCTTTAGTTGACTTGCCGTACTTTGTATTATTGTCATTTTTTGTTGTTGTACTTGTTATGGTGATGCACGAGGTTTTTACCGTGCAGTTGTTGTTATTGTGATACACGAGGTTTCTACCATGCGGTTATTATTATAGGGTTGCACGAGGTTTCTACCGTATTATTGTTACTATTGATATTTTCATATGCGGCGTGGCAAGGCGGGATATATATATTTGAATTGCGCATGTGACGAGAAAAAGGTGGTGAATATTATTATGCTCGTATGGCGAGACAAGACGGGTATTTATATTGCTATTATACACGTGGTGAGATAAGGTGGACTGTGTCAGAGATTGATTGTGATGATTTGTGATGGCCTGAGGGCATTCTTGTTGTTGATATTTGTGTAGTGATACACTTACATATGTGAGCTTTATCTTGTGAAAGTTGTAGGAAAATATTCTACGTGCTCGCTGTTCATTTTCTTATGCTTAATAGATGGTATGAACTATATTAGAATATTTGCACAAGCATATACGTAGTTAAGCACTCTTATCAGTAAGAGGTTTTCTTGATGTTGTTGAGTATAGATGCACACCCTTATTTATTTGCGTTCTATGTGAGAATGACTTTATTTGGCATGTGAGTCGTCAGTCTATATGAGGAATATAATGAGGGCACAAAATGCCAAGTGTTACGGTTCAGGTATTGAGACTTGTGAGTTGTGATTTGTCCGAGGTTCGGTATCTCGTGGAGTTTGTTGACTAAAACCTGAAGTGAAAGCGATTATAGTTGCCGAGTTATTACTTGTCCTTGCTATATCTATGATTTCAGATTTAGATTGTATTTTCGCTCACTCTTCTGTGTCATTTTTATTGGTATTATGCTGATAATTGTTGTTTCCTTTCTTATTGCAACCACTATGTTGTTAGCAATATCGCGTAGTCTTTATGTAGATATCATACTATGTTGTTCCTATACTTATACTTGTTCAGGTTATTTAGTCCAGTAAGTGTCTTGTATATTCTCATCACTACTCCACTGAGGTTAATCTTGATACTTGTTGGGTACCGTTGTAGTGTACTCATACTATATTTCTACATATTTTTGTGCAGATCCAAGATTTGATTGTTAGTAGCTGTGTGAATTATTGACGTGGAGACTCAAGGTAAACCTGTCGCTGTAATTCAGAGTCATTTTCTAGTTTTTGTATTGCGCTATATATCCTTATTTCTGAATAGTTGTATTTAGAAGTTGTCTAGCAAACATTGTGTAGAGCTTATGACTTGTACTAATGGTTTTGGGGTTATAAATTTTGAAGAGATTTCTATTTCAATTTGTTTAATGCTATTTCAATATTATTGTTGTTTCATTAAATGTTAGGTTTACCTAGTCCTTTAGACCATGTGTCATCACGATATCCAACAAAGATAAATTTGGATTGTGACATAAAATCAACAAATATATATTAATTTAATTGTCCAACGGAATTACATCCACGTACTGTATTCTATTTACCAACGCCATATGTTTTTTAATACATGATAATTACTTTTGTTGTCCAAATAAAGATTATATTTTTCTTCTTTTAAGTTTGATACACAATTTGAAAGGTTCTGAATCTATATGAATGAATGTTATGTACCTTGGTTACAGAATTATCACCATGTAAAAAAATATATAAATATCAAAGAAAAAATAAATCAGAACACATTTTAAAATTTATCAAGCCGGTGTCACTTTCTTACGTCAGGAGAAAGGGAGATCAAAGAAGTATGAGACCGATACGCAAAGGATCAAATCATAGAGATAGCAGATCTTAAGAGGCGGAAGAAAAGGAACCTCGGCAAATGTCTTTTGTTATAAAGGTAGCTTTGATTTATTTCCTACATGAAATATTTATTTTAGAATCTTGATACCTTAATTCGATTTTTATTTATTATTTTTTTGAAAACGGAAAATTGACTATACTTATAATCTACTGTCATAATAAACATTATTTACTAAACCTTCTTCCATATTAGAAAAATTAATCTTTAACTATATGATTCTCTATCATATACCACATATTTTCTATATTGAGTAATTTTTTAAACTTTTAATCTCTTTTGTTATGAAAAGTAGCTTATCATTTTTCTACATAAAATGTTTGTGTTAGAATCTTGAGATTAAATTAATTTTACCATCAATTTAAAACTTCATTATTTTTTGTATTTGTTATTTGATAATTAATAAAAATATTATTCCTTTCTTGTAGGGTGATCTTAGGTATGCACTAAATCTCCTTTTCAAAAATTCAAGTTATTATTTAATTTTTCAAGTTTTTAATATTTTAAGAAAAATAATAACTATTTAATTAATATGATTGGATAAAGATCTAAGAAAATTTATTTTGAGAACAACTTTCTGGCCTAATTAGGTGACTAGAGTTTTGTGAAAAATTGCATTATTTAATAATTTAGGTTTCAAGAAATATATATTTGAAATGTAGCACGGCATCTAATAACAATTAGGTAAAATATTTATATCCTGTAGTTAAAGTTTATAATATTTTGATAAAATAACCATTTAACAAATTCTGATGTAATATAATATTATCACTGATCAAATAGATAATCGAAATTTGTATTACTTGTATTTTAAAGAGATATTAAGTGAAATACAACAAAATAATATATTTATATCTTATTTAACAAGATATTATAGTTATAACTATTATATAACTAATTCAACTAAATTCATCATCTTTATATATCAGAAGATAAAATTTCAATGAATATGATAATTTATTTTTCTTGTATATATTTTATACTGTTTGATACGAAACACATTAGTTAAATTTAAAATCATATTTTCGTATTGGAGTCGCAAATATAAAAGCCTTAGAGAAGAAAAAGGAAATACTATTGGTTTGTAATTGAAAAACTTTTCCTCCTTCACTTAAAAAAATAAAGCACGCTCTCTATCAAACCCTAACGGAAGTTGTAGATTTAGAACTTACTTCATTCTGAGTCCAAAGGCTAAGAGTGGGGCATCTAGTCCAAATACTACTCGGATTCAATCCGATTAGAGGCGGCGAATTAGGATTTCAGGCGGTTGTCAATTACTCCTATATGCTTGAGGCGGGATAGTCGGTGAGTGCAATTTTTTTTCTATATTAAATCATCTTTGTTGTTATTTTTCTGTTGAACTTGTATTGTTGCACTTAGGTTTTATCTGTTTGAGCGGACTGATTTGAGTACCGTATATTTTGTTGTTGTGAAATGTTAGGGTTTCCTGATTGAAGAATGTCGAACTTGGGGGGTGGTGCAGAGGCACATGCACGTTTCAAACAGTATGAATATAGAGCTAACTCAAGTCTAGTCCTAACTACTGATTCTCGTCCTCGTGACACACATGAACCCAGTGGCGAACCCGAATCGCTTTATGGTAAAATAGACCCAAAAACATTTGGTGATCGAGCTTATAAGGGCAGACCTCCTGAATTAGATGAGAAACTTGAAAAGGCTAGGAAGAAGAAGGAGCGGCAGCGGGACCCACTTGTATCCGAGCCCCCCACCAGGAAGAAGAGACGTGTACTTGTTCAGGAAGAAAGTGTTCTCACTTCAACTGAGGAAGGTGTGTACCAGCCTAAGACTAAGGAGAGTAGGGCCGCTTATGAGGCTATGCTCAGTATGATTCAGCAGCAACTTGGTGGACAGCCGTTGAACATTGTGAGCGGGGCAGCTGATGAGATATTGGCTGTGTTGAAGAATGATAACTTTAAGAATCCTGACAAGAAGAAGGAAATTGAAAAGCTGTTGAATCCGATATCCAACCAGGTGTTCGATCAGTTGGTGTCGATTGGGCGACTCATCACTGATTATCAAGGCGACGGTGATGTGGCAGCAGTGACTGGTGCAGGTGATGGTGATGAAGCTCTTGATGATGATGTCGGTGTAGCGGTTGAGTTCGAGGAGAATGAAGAGGAAGATGATGAAGAGAGTGACCTTGATGTGGTGCCCGATGATGAAGAGGATGATGATGATGTGCTAGAAGCTAGTGGTTCTGGTGCTATGCAGATGGGTGGTGGCATTGACGATGATGAGATGCGCGAGGCGGATGAGGGTATGACGTTGAATGTGCAGGACATGGATGCTTATTGGCTTCAGAGAAAGATCTCTCAAGCTTACGAGCAGCAGATTGATCCACAACAGAGCCAAAAGCTTGCTGAAGAGGTTCTTAAGATTCTTGCTGAAGGTGATGATCGTGAAGTGGAAACCAAGTTACTGGTGCATCTCCAGTTTGATAAGTTCAGTCTCATCAAATATCTTCTGCGGAACCGGCTAAAGGTAGTTTGGGGTACCCGTCTTGCAAGGGCAGACGAGCAAGAGAAAAAGGAGATTGAAGAAGAGATGTTAGGATTGGGGCCTGATCATGCCGCAATATTAGGGCAGCTGCATGCCACTAGGGCTACACCAAAAGAGAGGCAGAAGATTCTTGAAAAAAGCATTAGAGAAGAGGCTCGGCGTCTTAAAGATGAGACTGGTGTTGACGGTGACGGAGAAAGGAGGACGGCAGTTGTAGATAGAGACGTTGATAATGGTTGGTTAATGGGACAGCGTCAGTTACTTGATCTTGACGACCTTGCATTTCATCAAGGCGGTTTGTTGATGGCAAATAAGAAATGTGAACTTCCAGTGGGGTCTTATAGGAATCATAAGAAGGGGTTTGAGGAAGTTCACGTGCCTGCTTTGAAGCCGAAGCCACTAGCCGCTGGTGAAGAGCTTTTGAAGATATCCTCTATTCCGGAGTGGGCACAACCAGCGTTCAGTGGGATGACACAATTGAACAGGGTGCAGAGTAAAGTATATGAGACTGCCCTCTTCTCTCCGGAGAACATTTTGCTATGTGCTCCAACTGGTGCTGGGAAGACCAATGTAGCTATGCTCACTATACTTCAACAAATTGCACTTAACCGCAACGAAGATAGATCATTCAACCACAACAATTATAAAATTGTATATGTGGCACCCATGAAGGCCCTTGTTGCTGAAGTGGTTGGTAATCTCTCCAAGCGTTTGGAACATTATGGTGTCCAGGTGAAAGAGTTGAGTGGTGATCAAACGTTAACTCGTCAACAGATTGAAGAGACTCAAATTATTGTGACTACCCCAGAGAAGTGGGATATTATAACCAGAAAGTCAGGTGATCGCACATATACACAGCTTGTTAAACTTCTTATTATTGATGAGATACATCTCCTGCATGACAACCGAGGTCCTGTCTTGGAGAGTATCATTGCGAGAACTATTAGACAGATTGAAACCACGAAAGAGCATATTCGGCTTGTTGGATTATCAGCAACACTTCCAAATTATGAAGACGTGGCTGTGTTTTTGCGAGTTGATCTGGACAAAGGTCTCTTCCATTTTGACAATAGCTATAGACCTGTACCGTTGGCTCAGCAGTATATTGGAATTACTGTTAAGAAGCCACTGCAGAGATTCCAGTTGATGAATGATGTTTGCTATGAGAAGGTGATTAGTGTCGCAGGCAAGCATCAGGTGCTTATTTTTGTGCATTCAAGGAAGGAAACAAGTAAAACAGCTCGGGCAATAAGGGATACTGCACTTGCTAATGACACCCTTGGAAAGTTTTTGAAGGAGGAGAGTGTAGCTAGGGAGATTCTACAGTCTCAAACTGAGCTTGTCAAGAGCAATGACCTCAAAGATCTTTTACCATATGGCTTTGCGATTCACCATGCAGGGTTGGTTAGAACTGATCGGCAACTTGTGGAGGAGCTTTTTGCTGATGGTCATGTGCAAGTGTTGGTTTCAACTGCAACTTTAGCATGGGGTGTCAATTTACCTGCACATACCGTCATTATAAAGGGTACCCAGATTTACAATCCTGAAAAAGGAGCATGGACTGAACTCAGTCCTCTTGATGTTATGCAAATGCTTGGCCGTGCTGGAAGGCCTCAATATGACACTTATGGTGAAGGAATCATCATAACCGGGCACAGTGAATTGCAGTACTATCTTTCTTTGATGAATCAGCAGCTTCCTATTGAAAGTCAGTTCATATCCAAGTTGGCTGATCAGTTGAATGCAGAGATTGTCCTTGGGACAGTACTGAATGCCAAAGAAGCATGCAAGTGGCTCCTATATACTTACCTCTATGTTCGCATGGTGCGGAATCCCACACTCTATGGTCTAGCTGCTGATGCTCTCAAAACTGATTATACTTTGGAGGAAAGGCGTGCCGACTTGGTAAGTCTTGTTTATATTCTGGTTGTTGATTTTTTCTTCATAGCACTGTATTTGTATTGCTTAATGCTTAATGTTCTCAGATGTTATGCACATACTCTCCGTGTTAATAATGGTGTCCTCCCATGAATATTGATGCTAATCATGGAAAAAGTAGAGTCTATGTTTATACATAAATTCATATATTGTGGTGCTTGGGGATCGTTATTATGCACCCTGATACATAATTAATGGGCTTTTGTGTCAAGGAAGAATATTCTGTTTGGTGGTTGTTATTTCATGTTACTTTGGAATTGTGATTAGGTATTCTAGAATAAAATTTATGGGCTTTTGCTTCAAAGGAGAATTTCCGCCAGCTGGTCAGTTTAATTGTGTTCTTTTATTCTTCATGTTTATTGTCTTCCATTCCCTAGAAAATTGATTTTACTCATGAAAGAAGTAATGTCATGTGTGGGTTATGTTCATATGAAGATGGTTTTCAATTGTGGTGCTTTCAAATCGTATTATGCGCCCTATTCCATAATTTATGGCTTTGCTTTAGAGGAGAATTTCTGTTAATTTCATGTTGCTTTGGAATGGTAATTAGGTACTTGGATACAAAAGGTATGAGCTTTTGATTCAATGAGAATTTCTGTCAAATGCTTAGTTTAATAATAGTTACTGTGCAGTTGTCCGTCAGGGTGAGTCGAGGCCAGCTTAACCATTACTGTGGGAGAAGTAGTTGTTGATTATTTGGAGAGCTTAATGTTTCAATTAGTTTGAATGAAAAGAGCGAAGACTTACCTTCACTAGAATTGTTCCTATCACAGTCAATGGTGGTAACATCTAATGTACGTGCTGTTCTTCTACCATTTTTAGACTGTTACTCTGTATTTTGGTGTCTTGTACTGATATTATGATATTTTGGCTTTCAAATTGTATTCCATCAGAGTTTGAAATGCTTACTTGCTTGCAGGTCCATTCTGCTGCTACATTGCTGGACAAGAATAACTTGGTCAAGTATGATAGGAAAAGTGGATATTTCCAGGTGACTGACTTGGGTCGTATTGCGAGCTATTATTATATAACTCATGGGACAATTTCCACATACAATGAGCATTTGAAGCCTACGATGGGTGATATTGAACTTTGTAGGCTTTTCTCTCTAAGTGAGGAATTCAAATATGTAACAGTCAGACAAGATGAGAAAATGGAATTGGCAAAGCTTCTGGATCGTGTTCCTATTCCGGTAAAAGAGAGTCTTGAGGAGCCTAGTGCCAAGATCAATGTTCTATTGCAGGCATATATTTCGCGGTTGAAACTTGAAGGGTTGTCTCTGTCATCCGACATGGTTTATATAACTCAGGTTTGTGTTTGTTGTATCAGTAACCTGTTAGTTGGCTGCTTATTTATTTCTTTAGTCATTCTATTGTTTAGTGTTTTCTGATAGCGAGTTATCTAATCTAGTTATTTACTTTTGCAGAGTGCTGCACGTCTGATGCGAGCCCTTTTTGAGATTGTTCTGAAGAGAGGATGGGCTCAGTTAGCTGAGAAGGCCTTAAAATGGTGCAAAATGATAAGCAAGAAGATGTGGAGTGTACAGACACCACTTCGACAATTCCATGGCATACCAAATGAGATCTTGATGAAGTTAGAGAAGAAAGATTTGGCTTGGGAGCGTTATTATGATCTTTCGTCACAAGAACTGGGAGAGCTTATTCGGTTCCAGAAGATGGGAAGGACGTTGCACAAGTTTATTCATCAGTTCCCAAAGCTGAATCTTGCAGCACATGTTCAACCAATTACCCGGTCAGTCTTGAGGGTAGAATTGACTATTACACCGGATTTCCAGTGGGACGACAAGGTTCATGGTTTTGTAGAACCTTTCTGGGTGGTTGTTGAAGATAATGATGGGGAATATATTCTTCATCATGAATATTTCATGTTGAAGAAGCAGTATATTGATGAAGACCATACTGTGAACTTCACAGTCCCAATATATGAGCCATTGCCCCCTCAATATTTCATCCGCGTTGTCTCTGACAGATGGCTAGGGTCCCAGACTGTTTTGCCTGTCTCTTTCCGTCACCTGATTTTGCCAGAGAAATATCCTCCTCCGACTGAGTTACTAGACTTACAACCTCTTCCAGTTACTGCATTGAGGAATCCAGCGTATGAAGCAGTTTATCAGGATTTTAAGCATTTCAATCCTGTTCAGACTCAGGTTTTCACAGTTCTGTACAATTCAGATGACAATGTCTTGGTTGCAGCTCCAACTGGCAGTGGGAAGACCATTTGTGCCGAATTTGCCATATTGAGGAATCTTCAGAAAGGACCTGATAGTACCATTCGTGCTGTGTATATAGCTCCACTAGAGGCTCTTGCCAAGGAGCGGTTCAGTGATTGGAAGAAGAAATTTGGAGACTATCTGGGAATGAGAGTTGTTGAATTAACTGGGGAAACAGCCAGTGATCTGAAGCTGTTAGAGAAGGGTCAGTTAATTATCAGCACGCCTGAGAAATGGGATGCTTTATCTCGTCGCTGGAAACAACGTAAACATGTTCAGCAAGTCAGTCTTTTCATTGTTGATGAATTGCACCTGATTGGTGGTCAAGGTGGTCCAATCCTGGAGGTGATCGTCTCTCGGATGAGATATATTTCAAGCCAGATTGATAATAAGATCCGTATCGTTGCTTTGTCAACCTCCCTAGCTAATGCGAAGGATTTGGGAGAATGGATTGGGGCTACGTCTCATGGGCTCTTCAACTTTCCTCCTGGTGTCAGGCCTGTGCCACTGGAGATACACATTCAGGGTGTTGATATTGCTAACTTTGAAGCTAGGATGCAAGCCATGGCAAAACCCGCATATACTGCAATAGTCCAACATGCAAGGAAGGGAAAACCTGCAATTGTGTATGTTCCCACGAGGAAGCATGCACGCTTGACTGCTGTAGATCTGATGACTTATTCAAGCATGGACAGTGAAGACACACCAATTTTCCTGCTACGATCTGCAGAAGAGCTGGAGCCTTTCGTGGAGAGGATCAATGAACCTATGCTGAAAGAGACGCTCAAGTATGGTGTGGGCTACTTGCATGAAGGGTTGAGTGCCACTGATCTGGATATAGTGAAGACATTGTTCGAAACCGGTTGGATTCAAGTATGTGTAATGAACGGTACTATGTGTTGGGGAGTACCACTATCTGCACATTTGGTGGTGGTCATGGGAACACAGTACTATGATGGTAGGGAAAATGCGCACGCTGATTACCCAGTTACCGATTTGTTGCAGATGATGGGCCATGCCAGTCGACCTCTTGTAGACAACTCTGGGAAGTGTGTCATCCTCTGCCATGCACCACGCAAGGACTACTACAAGAAGTTCTTGTATGAAGCATTCCCAGTTGAAAGCCATCTGCAACACTATCTCCATGACAATTTGAATGCTGAGGTTGTTGTTGGAGTTATTCAGAACAAGCAGGATGCGGTGGATTACCTGACATGGACCTTCATGTACAGAAGGCTGACACAGAATCCAAATTACTACAATCTGCAGGGTGTTAGTCATAGGCATCTGTCTGACCACCTCTCGGAGCTAGTGGAGAATACCATCAGTGACTTGGAGACAAGCAAATGCGTTGCTGTTGAGGATGACTTTTTGCTTTCACCTTTGAATCTTGGCATGATAGCGTCATATTATTATATCAGTTACACGACAATAGAGCGTTTTAGTTCTTCTGTGACCTCCAAAACAAAGTTGAAGGGCTTGCTAGAAATATTGGCTTCAGCATCGGAGTATGAACAGTTGCCTATACGACCAGGTGAAGAGGAGTTGATAAGAAGGTTGATTAAGCACCTGCGTTTCTCCTTTGAAAATCCGAAATTCACAGATCCTCACATCAAGGCTAATGCTCTTTTACAAGCCCATTTCTCTAGGCAAGTGCTGGGCGGAAATCTTGCTTCTGACCAGCAAGAGGTGCTTCTTTCTTCTACTAGGCTCCTTCAAGCAATGGTTGATGTTATTTCCAGTAATGGGTGGCTTAGTCTAGCACTTCTAGCAATGGAGGTGAGCCAAATGGTGACACAGGGAATGTGGGAACGTGACTCGATGCTCCTCCAGCTTCCTCACTTCACGAAGGATTTGGCTAAGAAGTGCCAAGAAAATCCAGGAAAGAGTGTAGAGACAGTTTTTGATTTAGTGGAGCTGGAAGATGATGAGAGGCGTGAGCTCTTGCAAATGTCTGACTTACAGCTTATGGATATTGCCCGGTTCTGTAATCGGTTTCCAAACATCGATCTGACTTATGAAGTGTTGGACAGTGACAATGTGAGTGCTGGAGACGATGTAACTGTGCAGGTAACCCTTGAGCGAGATCTTGAGGGTAGAACAGAGGTTGGACCTGTTTTTGCACCTAAATATCCCAAAGCCAAGGAAGAAGGATGGTGGCTTGTTGTTGGCGATACAAAGAGCAACCAATTACTGGCCATTAAGAGAGTTACCCTCCAAAGGAAGTCTAGGGTCAAGCTAGATTTTGCTGCGCCTGCAGAAGCTGGAACGAGGACCTACACACTCTATTTCATGTGCGATTCTTATCTGGGTTGTGACCAGGAGTATAGTTTTACACTTGACGTTAAAGCGTCAGTGGGTGAAGATGACAGTGGAAGAGAATGATGATGTTTTCGTTTTTGTTTTTTGAGAACTTTCCGTAAATGCTTGTTTTTATTACTGTAGACAAGCTAGTGGTGCTGTTATACTAGATGCTTCCTTTATTATATGTCGAGTGAGGAATGGCAATTCTGCAGCTGCTTTATAGCTTCTAGTGATTGGTCTGAAGTGTCGGTAAAATGTTATTGCCATGTTTATTTGATACCACTATTGTATTTCTTCCCCGTTTCTTGATCCAATTCAAATAATAAAAAATATTTCATTTCCCATCCAGGGGGCAGGAATGTTGATTTGATCTTCGATCCTGAATGCTGTATCTTTAATCTATCGAGTTCCTTCTTGTACAATCATTTGATGAAGTCTTGTTGAATAGCTCTTCCCCTTCCAGAGATGTCTTTAAAGCCTACTTGAACTGTTAGGTTTTTGCAGTCCGATGGAAGGTTTAGATTGTCATGCTGTTTGTAGGAGTCGGAACAAGATTCCGTCGTTGGAATCATTATTCATTCTCCTTTTCTTGTTTACTTTTTTAAATCTTTTAAGATAAGATTTTGGTGTATCTTTGTTTTTTCTAAGACTTGTTCAATACGGGATAAAATACGAAAAATAATTCTTTGAGTTCCATATGCCGAGGGTTGTGTCGGAGTCTCTATTTGCTACAAAATTAATGTACAAAGTTACTGCAGACAGACAGGGAAGATGAATTGTACTATAAGTGAGATACTCATTAGTATTAGAAGGGAATAAGGGCCAACATGAGGGCTTTTGTTATAACCCCACAACAGTCTATACAAAGATAGATTTTAAGCAAATAAGCACAATCATCAGGAACTTGATTAGGCTCTTCACCATATATTCCACTTCCACCTTATGAGTCCAGAGTTGGAGACAACTAAAAAGAACTGTTAATTGTGGTTAAAGAAAAAAAAAGGAATTAACGGGAATGCTCGTGCGGTGAAAATAATTTACTGGAAATTCTATTAAAATATTATAATTTTCCCTATTTAAAAATTTACTATCAAATATTTTGGTCTGCAACTTCATTAAAACTTAACCTTATATAAGTTCTTTAATTATTTGATAAATTTTTTTATACTCTTATGAGATTTAAAATTGCTTTTAGAGTTTAATAGAAGCCAATTAAAATATTATTTTTTAAATTCTTAGCCTGAGGTATGGTATATGAACGATTGATGACCTAAAATGATGGGGCACCACCTATGTTCTTTCTCTCCATTTAACTTTTTTAAGAGTGGGATTTAATTTTAAGTATAAATATCTAAAAGTTTGAACTAACAGTGTAATGTTAATTTTGAAAAATAAATTAAGCTATAGCCATACTAGGTAAAAATTTAGCTACAATTAATATTTAAACTAAAAGTTAAGTCATATAGTTGGAACTTTGAAATAAATATAAATTTATCTTCCTTTTTAAAAAAATAATTTTGAAAATTTGTGCTCACTCGTCAGCACTATGAATTCATTAATAAATATCAATTTCGTCAATGGAAGAGTATTTCTCGAATCTAGGAAGATGTCCAAATTTAATATGGACTTTAATTCAAAAAAATCATATGCTTACGAATGTCCCTACATCAAGACATGCCGAAACGTAAAACATTTTTAGACCTAAGGACCGTGCTAGAAGTATTATTGAAGAAAATATACCTCGTTTCCTTTTATCTTCCATGTTTTGGAACCAAAATATGTCTTAAAAATGGTTAGAGCCTGTTTGGATTAGCTGATTGTAAATAGTTGATAAGGTTGAAGTGCTGAGATTGATTTTCTAAATAAGTATTTATGTGTTTAAATACGCGCTGAAACTGATAATAAACAGTTGAAGTGTTTGGTAGAAAAGTGCTGATAAGTTATTCTTTTATTAAAATGACTAAAATATTCTTAAAAACTTTGCAAAAATTATAAATTAAAAAGTTTCTTTGTAAAGAAAAAGATGAACAACGAATATGGAATGAAAAGAAAGTTAGAAAATTTATTTTGGGAAAAATATTTTGTGAATTGAAAAATATTATTAAGGATAAACTAGTAAAAAGTCTTGGTCAAACTCAAAGGTGTTTATAAGCTAAAGATCATAAGTTGGGGCAGGGGCGGATGCAACGTATTACATGTGAGTTTCCGTAAACCCAATAACTTTTGTACATATCCTGTATATATGTTAAAACATTCACTAAATATCCATAATTTTTTAACTATGAACCAAATTATTTATTGTATATTTAATTAAGGTCGATATAGGAACCCATAAATTTTAAATCCTGGATCTGCCTCTGAGTTGGGGTGACCAACTTATGATTTATGACTGATTTTAGCTTTTAATCACTTGGTTTATAAGCACTTTGGGTGTTCATCAAATGCATAAATAAGCCAAAAAGTATTTATAAGCCAGTTTGATCAGTTTATAAGTTTAAAGCACGTTTGGCCAAGCTTCTAGGAGGCCAAAAATATATATAAAAAAAGTACTTTATGAAAAATTTAAAGTGTTTGGCCAAAATAAAAAAAGTACTTCTTAGCAGCAGCAGAAACTGTTTTTCTGCCTCTGGAGAGAAGCTACAAATACTAGCTTCTTCCAAAAAGCAGAAGCAGAAGCAGAAGCAAAAGCAGAAGTAGTAAGTTAATTTATTCATGACAAAAATAACCTTACAATAAATTTATATTTTTCAAAAATATCTCTCATTAATTTAATTTTTCTTTTTATTTTCCTTTTTTTGCTATACATTTGTTCTCTTTTTTATTTTAATCTAATTTTTATTCTCTTTCTCCTATTCTTAAGAGTAGATTTTAAATTTATATTCAATGATGTATTTTGAAATATTTAAATTATTATATGAATAATAAGTAATATCTAACACTCAATTGTTGCTTTGGAATAAATTTATTTTATATTAGTTAGAGTTTTTATTTATATTTTTACTTTACATTTTATATATTACTTGAATTCTTTTCTAATAAATGTATAAATTTATTTTTCTTTTCTAAATAATGCTAATCGCTAATTGAAACTTTACTGTTTGATAGTGCTTTTTTATAAGATTGTCCAAACACGTTGTAAAAATCACTTCTCAAACGAATCAGCCAAACACAAACTACTTATTTTGTAAAAATAGTTTTTCATAAAATATTTTTGAATAAAAACACTTTTCAAAACGAGTAGTTTTTAGCAGCTTGGCCAAACAAATTCTTAGCTAAACACCCTGTTAGTCGTATAACCATTTTTGGTTCAAATAAATGAATTGTTCATGGACAAAAATGAAGCCTCATTATCGGTGGTGGAGGCATGACTTTTGCTCAGTAGGTCCAAAAAAGGAATATAAGTTAAAAAAATTTAATGAGATTGTAGCTAGTAAAAATTATTCTAATGATCTCATATCGTTTTGAACCTCCTTGATTATTAAGCTATGTTTTTGGATTGTGTAAATGAAACTCAAAACATAATATATACAAATAAAAATCACATTTTTCTTTATATATACAATTGAATTTTTTGCAAAAAAGGTTCTGATGAACGCCCTTGCGCCCCCTAGATCTGCTACTGCTCATCACAAAGTCACAGTGTTAATTATGGCCCAAGAAATGTTTCTTAGGAGAAGTAGGCTTCTGGTAGGAATTTGCAGTAAATCAAGTAGTTCAGCGTTTCAAAGAAAAAGCTTTATTTTAATCGCCATCGTTTGATGATACACTGACTGGTCAGAAATTTCGTTAATTCACATTACTGCTCAACAGAAATCTTGAAACTTTCATCTTATTCTTTCTTTTCTTCTTGACGATAGCAATTGTTTTAATATCATCTTTCATTTTCCTTCTCTAATAAGGACTTTGGTATATCATCAGTGTAATATATGGACCCAAACTTCAATCAACTGATATTTTGATTCTTACTTTCAGGTTCAAGTAATCCCTTTTGTTTTGGCTTTTACAGTTTCATCATAATTTTCTATTAAAGGCCAAAGGTCTTAATTCTTGAGTCCTATACATGAGTGCAATACGCGTTGATATAGGTACGAGAATGAGTATTATGTTGGGGTTGAAGTGGTAGTGTGAATAGAAAATAAGGGAAGAATGTGAAAAGGCAATTTTGGCTTTTGCACTTTGTCCCTCATTGATTAAAGATAAGTATTTTGTTGGATTTAAATATAGAAGCATTTCCTTAAGTGCTTAAAAGGAGCTAAAAGGAAGGGGCCTTAGCGTTGTTGTCGTCGCTCTCTTGGCTTTGACTTTAAACAACCACCAAAGAGAGAATTCATTTCAAAACAAAGTAAGTCTCTCCTGTACTTTACACCATTATTTTAGAAGTTTCGTTCTATTCTGCAAAGAATTTATCCGTTAACCGGTCAACAGTGAGATTTTTTAAGGACACACAAGGAAATTGTGGGCTCAGGATATAAATCTGTCAATTTCTGTTTATTCTGTATATTTATTTTTCTGTTTTAGTCACTTATAAATTTCAGAAGATCTAACAAGCTTAAAGAATCTTATTGTATGTATATCCTTGCTATTCTAATTTTCGAAGTCACTGAGGAGATTAAAACCTTTGTGGTTTTCTACTCCTAATCAGTTTGAAGAATAATCTCTTCAATGTGTTAAAATCAGTTTGAAGGATAATCTCTTCACTGTGTTGTCTTCGATTGAAGGATTAAATACTTCACCATTTACTGAATTTGTTTGTGTCATATTAACAGAAATGACTAACGGAGAGGAACAAATTGATCATGATATGACTGTTACTGCTAACACAGTTTCGGGGATGCCAGTCGTAGCCGTTCTACTGCACCTTCAATGGCTATGCCACTAGCGGAAAAGCCTGAGAAATTTTCTGGTGTTGACTTTAAGAGATGGCAGCAAAAGATGTTCTTTTATCTTACCACTCTAAGTCTGCAAAGGTTCATTCAAGAGGATGTACCAGTGCCTGAAGGAACCCTTGATAACGAGTGCTTCTTTGTTACTGAGACTTGGAAGCACTCTGTTTTTCTGTACAAAAATTATATTTTAAGTGGGCTGGAAGATGGCTTGTATAACATTTATAGCGTCATGAAAAAATTAAGAGAATTATGGAACACTCTTGAAAAGAAGTACAAGACCGACGATGCTGGACTAAAGAAGTTTGTGCCCGCCAAATTTCTGGATTCAAATGATTGATTGTAAATCTGTCATAACGCAAGTCCAAAAATTACAAGTTATTGTTCATGACCTCCTTGGTGAAGATATAAAACGAGTCAATATTTTTATTCAAGATATTAGTTATTTTACTAATTATATATTTATGATTGAAGGTATGGTCATAAATAAAGCATTTCAGGTTGCGACATTTATTGAAAATCTACCTCCGCTATGGAAGGACTTTAAGAATTACTTGAAATATAAGTGAAAGGAAATGACGCTTGAAGACCTTATTGTTCATCTAAGGATTGAAGAGCACAACAAGGCTGCTAAGAAGAAATCTCGTAAAAATTCAACAATAATGTGTGCAAATATTGTTGAGGAAGCTTCAACGAGTAAAAAAAAGAAAGGAGTTGTCTGCATCAAAGAATTATCCAAGCAAGAAGAGGTTCAGAGGTAATTGTCACAACTGTGGAAAGGTTGGACACAAGGCTACTGAATACCGTGCACCAAAGAAGGACAAGAAGAAAAGTCAAGCAAACATGATTGAGAAGAATGATGAAATAGACGACCCATGTTCCATGTTTTCAGAATGCAACCTAGTCGGAAATCCTAGAGAATGGTGGAATGATTCATGAGCAACTTGACATGTTTGTGCTAACAAGGAGTTGTTTTCTTCTTATGCTCCCGCTGGACCCAACGAGACAGTGTTTATGGTAAACTCTGCTACCACAAAAAGTGAAGGAACAAGCAAAGTGGCTTTGAAAAGGACTTCAGGAAAGATTGTGACTCTAAAAGATGTTCTTCATGTTCCTGAAATGCGGAAGAATTTAGTTTCGACATCACTTCTAGGCAAGACTGGCTTTAAGTGTTTTTTTAATTTCCGACAAGGTTGTAGTTAGTAAGAATAAAATGTATGTAGAAAAAAATTACCTGATTGAGAGCCTTTTTAAGCTCAATGTAATTGTTGGTGATATGAATAAAATTTCAGCTTCTTTTTACTTTCTTGAGTTAAATAATTTATAGCATGAACGTTTAGGCCATGTCAACTTCAAAACTTTATGAAAAATGATTAATTTAGAAGTATTACTTAAGTTTGAATGCAATAACTCGAAATATCAAATATGTGTGGAATCAAAGTATGTTAAGCATCCTTATAAGTCAGTTGAAAGGAATTCAAATCCTTTAGACTTAATTCACACAGATTTTTGTGACATAAAGTCAATACCATCTCACGGTGAGAAAAAGTATTTCATAATTTTCATTGGCGATAGTACTAGATATTGCTATATTTACTTACTTAATAGTAAAGATGAAGCAACAAATGCATACAAGCAATAAAAAAATAAAGTTGAAACACAATTAAACAAAAATATCAAAATGATAAGAAGTGATAGAGGCGGCGAATAGAAATATGTTTGGAAAATGGCATTATTCACCAAACAACTGCCCTTATTCATCCCAATTTAATGGAAGTGCAAAAAGAAAGAATAGAACGTTAAAGGAGATGATGAACGCCTTATTAATAAATTCTGGTTTGCCTCAGAACTTGTGGGGGAAGTTATTCTTAAAACTAATCAAATACTGAATCGAGTTCCCCATAGCGAAATACAATCCATTCCAAATGAAAAAGTGAAAGAAAGGAAGCCCAACTTAAAATATTTTAAAACGTGGGGGTGTTTGGCTGAAGTGCGGGTTCTTGAACCTAGAAGGGTAAAAATTGGTCCAAAAACCGTTGGTTGTGTTTTCATCATATATGCAACAAATAGTAAGGCATATCGGTTTCTAGTTCATAAATCATAAAATCCCGACATTCATATTAATAAGGTAATTGAATCAGATAATGCTGAATTTTTTGAGAATATTTATCCGTATAAAATGGAATGTGAGTCGTCTAATGAAAAGTCTAAGAGACCTCGGGAAGAATCAAAGGGAAGTACGTTTGATGAGGAAAATCCAAGACGTAGTAAACATTGAAAGACAGCTACTTCTTTTGGACAAGATTTTTTGGTCTTTTTATTGGAAAATGAGCCTCAAATGTTCAAAGAAGCAATGTATCTTCCTCGGAAGCACAATATTGAAAAGAGGCAGTCAATAGTGAGATAGAATCCATATTGGGTAATCATACTTGTGAATTGTTTGATCTTCCTCTAAAAATAAACATTTGGGTTCTAAACGGATTTTCAAAAGGAAAATGAAAGCTGATGGTATTATTGTCAAATATAAGGCAAGACTAGTTGTTAAAAGGTTTAGAAAACGAGAAGGTCTTGATTACTTTGACACATACTCGCTGTTAATAAGAATTACATCTATCTGGGTGTTAATAGCGTTAGCCGCCGTGTATGACCTTCAAATTCGTCAGATGGATATAAAGACGGCCTTCTTAACTGAGGATTTAGAGGAAGAAATCTATATGGAACCACTTGAAGGGTTTGTAGTTCCCGAAAATGAAAAGATGGTTTGTCGACTTGTTAAGTCACTTTACGGATTAAAACAAGAACCAAAATAATGGCATACGAAATTTGACCAAACAATATTGTCAAATGGTTTCAAGATCAATGAGTGTGAAAAATGTGTTTATATTAACAAATACTCCAAATCAAATAGTCATTATTTGTTTATATGTGGATGATATGTTGATAAGAGTAACGACATTTATAATATAAATGCTATTAAGCGCATGCTTACTAGTAAGTTTGATACAAAAGACTTAGGAGTTGCCGATTTAATTTTGAGAATTAAGATCCTAAAGACTACTCAAGGTCTAGCTTTGTTTCAATCTCATTATATTAAAATGGTTCTTGAAAAGTTCAAATACTTGGACTTTAAAGAAGCAAAAACACCAATTGATCTAAACCATATTCTTGTAAAAAATAAAGGTGAAAGCAAATCTCAATTGGAATATGCTCGAGTGTTAGGAAGTTTGATGTACATTATGAATTGTACACGAACTGATATAGCTTGTGCAATAAGCAATCTTAGTCGATACACAAGTAATCCCATCCATGCTCATTGGATAGGAATGAAACGAGTTTTGAGATATTTGAAATATACTCAAGATTATGCATTGCATTACAATAATTATCCGTCAGTTATTGAGGGATATAGTGATGAAAATTGGATCACCGGATTAACGGAAACAAAATTCACAAGTGGACACGCTTTTACCATTGGTGGATGAGCAGTGTCTTGGTAGTCGTCCAAACAGACATGCATCACTCACTCTACAATGGAGTTTGAGTTTATAACCTTAGATAATGCCGGTGAAGAAGCTGAATGGCTCCAGAATTTCTTAGAAGACATTCCTTTTTGGACGAAACCTTTGGCACCTGTATGTATACATTGCGATAGTCAAGCAACAATAGGAAGGGATGTGAGCGTTATGTATAACAAAAATCCTTGTCACATTTGATGAAGGCATACTACCATTAGACAACTACTCTCTGGTGGAATTATCATAATTGACTATGTAAAGCCAAAAGATAATGTATCAAATCCACTTACAAGAGGTCTACCTAGAGAGGTAGTTAAAAATTCATCAAAGGGAATGAGACTATGGCCGAGGACAAGTCACTATGACGGTAACTCTACCTAGAAGACTGGAGATCCCAAGATCTAGGTTCAAGGAGATCAAACAAAGTCATTAGTGATGGTTCAATATTTTCAAATAAAATTTTGGTCCATTCTCATGATGCAGACAATGTTCAGTACCGAGGATAAAACGTTAGGACTTTTTAGTGATTTCTAAGTTTGATACATGGTATATCAAATAATATATCTACGGGATAACACGTTTAGGAATCACCTACTTATACCGATGCAATTAGTCCTTAGTTGCGAATCACACAAAATTTTCATGCATGTTCATCATTCCCCATTCATGTGGGGATTGTTGGGGTTTAAGTGGTAGTGTGAATGGGAAATGAGGGAAGAATGTGAAAAGGCAACTTTAGGTTTTGCACTTTGTCCCTAATTGGTTAAAGAAAAGTAATTTTTTGAGGTTAAATATAAAAGCACTTCCTAAGATCTTAAAAGGAGCTACGAGGAAGGGGCCTCGCGCCGTCGTTGTCGTTGCTCGCTCGGCTTCGGCTTCGGTCAATTGATATGATTGATTGACTTAATTTTTTGGACCAATAAAATGAATATTAATATTTTACATTAATATTTTGAGTGACCGTTATTTGTAACGATAAATTAATTAATTTGTGTCTTTAATTTTATTCAAATATTCCCGTGTTAATTAAACAACCATCAAAGGGAGGTTGCATTTCACGAATAGCCACTTGCAGTGTGAACAACCACTTTCACACCCTTTCAATCAAGAAATTTGTTGACTATAACTAAGCAGCCATTTCTTTAGATTTTTTTATCCTAAAAACTTCTGCTTCATCTTCTTCTTCTTTCTGCATCATTGCTTTCAAAATAAAGTAAGTCTGTCGTGTGATTTACATCATTATTTTGAGTTTGCTGATAACTTAGTGGTTTATAGTGCCGCCACCGCTAAATTGAAAGTTCTGTTCTTTCCTTGGAAGAATTTATCCGTTTACCTTGGGCAACAACGAGGGGATAAGTTTCTTTAAGGACACACAAGGAAATTGTGAGCTCAGAATAAATCTGTCAATTTTTGTTCATTCTGTATATTTATTTTTCTGTTTTAGTCACTTATAAATTTAAGAAGATCTAACATATTACACCAGTTATTTTAGAAACAAGCATATGCATGATAACAAGGGTGAAGAAAAGACTCATCAAATAATTTTAACCCATTACATCATTTAAGTTAAAGACTTTATTTTATCTGAGGCACCCAAAGATTTTACCTTGCCTGAAGCGAAAATCATTACATTATTTAAGATAAGGACTTTATTTTGTCCAAGACAAATACCAACGACGACCATTATATAGTCTAACTTGTAGATTTTACTTTAATTTGAACTTTGATGCAAAGGAACGAAAACTCGTCCTCATTTCGAGATACACGAACTAGATTATATGAAGCATGATTTTTTTTGTTTTAAAAAATCTGACCACCAAGAATATCTCTTCAATATTAGTCTTCACCGGTAATTTTACAATCTCCTTTATATAAATATGTTTCTCCTTTTTTTGCAGGTAGAAGAAATCAATTCTAAAAATACCACTTTAGTAAAGAGAACGTCATAGTCGAAGGATCCTCTTTCTACAACATAAATCAAGTCATGCAAGCCAATATTTAAAATACTTTTAGTTGAAGATTTAAAGATATATTAAAATCTTCTTTCAAGAATTCAAGATATAAATATTTAAAGATGGTGCAGACTATATCAAAGAAGACTACCATATACTTGGAGTTTTGTTGAAGCTTCCAACTAAAAAATTGAAGGCTAAATCAATTTGAAGACTTCAAGACCATTATGGTGGCTTATTGGCTTTCATTTGAAAACTTGATGCTTGAAGAATTTAACTTGCAGATTTCAACTTGAAGACATGGCAAACTTAAAAGTTTCTTCTTCAAGATTTGGCAAATTTGAAGATTTCAACTTCATGTGGCATGTCTGAAGCCTTGGTATACTTGAAGATTTCAGCTTGAATACTTGGCGGATTTGAAGAATTCAACTTGAAGGTTAAATTCGAAGAGTCCAACTTGAAGATATAGCCAACTTGAAGAATTCGACTTGAGGACATGGCAGGCTTGGAGGCTTCAACTTGACGACTTGGAAAATTTGAAGATTTTAGCTTGAAGATGTGGCGATTTGAAAGCCTCAACTTGAACTTTTTGGATTTGAAGACTTCAACCTATTAACTTGGCAGATTTGAAGACTGCAACTTTAAGACCTAGGGGGCTTGAATACTTCAAATTTATGATGTAACATACTTCACAAAATCAACTTGACTTATAATTGGAGACTCCAGCTTGAAGATTTAGCCTCTTACTAAAAGGCTACAGCTATTCCATCTGAGATCTCAATGTGACAAAGAAGACTTTACCACATTGAGCCATTAATTTCTTATACATGAAAACCTAAGTTTCAAGTGTCAATTCAAGTGAATTATATTCCATCATACTTCATTCGCATAATGCCTTGCGTTATATATATTTTTAAACTCATGTGACTGAACTTAGAATGAAAATCTAAGCTACCTATGTACCTCGGTGAAGAGGATCAATTCATACGATTGTTCGAAATGGGTCAGTTTTTTTAAATGTCTTAACTTTTGTCTAAGCCACCTCTTTCGAGGTTTTTAACCTAGCGAACTTTTTTGGGGCTGTACACAGTTTATACTCTTGCGAGACATGAGCAACGTGCAATTTATACTCGTATGTTAAGGAGCACATTTGTTTTCTTCAAGGATAATATCTCTTCATGAACTTCCCATTGATGTGGCCAATACAAACACCTTCTAAGTAAACTATCTTGTAAGTGCCACTTAAGTATACCTCTTGTACACCATATGATCCATCCCACTTAGCAGAGAATTTGACCTCAAATTGATGAGATGTAATAATTGGACCACAATAAGTTGGATACCCAACTGGAAAGATCTTAGGCACACCCTTTTATTATAAGATCGACACATGCGAGCTTGATAATATTCAAGGCACTGTTGAGCTTCTAGACTCTTTTCATCAATAGCTTCCAATTCTTCAATGTGCAATCGAGCGTTTTCTTCATCAATGAGTCCTTCTTGAATGGCTAGTCACAATGATAGGATTTGACGCTCAAGTGGAAGGACTGCTTCAACTCCATAAACAAGTGAATAATGAGTTTTTTGCGGTGGTGTACGATATGTGATCCTATATGCCCAAATATCTTCTTCCATTCTCTCATGCTAATCTCTCTTAGATTTAGAGACAACCTTTTTCAACAAGTTGTAAAGTTCTTGTTAAATGCTTCAGCAATGCAGCAACATAATACATGGAGGAATTACGTTGCTTGAAGTAAAAAGGATCATATAGTTTATTCATCATTTTTTTATCAGATGGATTACCATTTTTCGTCAATATATATCGATGAATCAAATAGTGATAGATAATATTGACTCGAATGAAGTTAGTCACATTTTCCTTCTTTACCTCCTTAAGAAAAACAACTTCATCCCTCTTATAGAAGTAATCAGTTTCAACCAAAATATATAAATGTCCACCAAAAGAATTTTGCAATGAGTCAACAACATCCAAACCCCAAACATCAAATGTCCAAGAGGCAACAATTGGTTGCAATTTTTCAAGTGGTTGATGTAATAAGTTGGCATGGAATTGAAAAGCTTTACACATTCGAGCATAATCAAAAAAATATTTTACCATGGTTGGCCAATAATAATTCATTCTTTTTATGTTGAAATAATGTTTTGGCCTAGATTGATGCGCTCCATGTGAGCATGTAATTTTTTCCTCGCTTGAATTACTCCTATAGAATTCTTAGATTTAAGATTTTTTCTTTTAATTATTTAGAATTAATTGTGTAATTTTCCTGTTGATTTGCATTTTGTGTTTACATTTTTTGATTTAGATAATTCTTACAAAATACAAAATATGTTGCATGCACATTTTAAATTTGATTTGATCATTTTTTCAAGAATTAATTAGCAATTAAGCATTTTATAAAAGTTAAATAAAAAATAGGTTTAATTTTCTCTCTTAATTTTAATTTTTGAATTTTTAGGTAAATTTTCCTTTAATTTTGTTTTGTTAATGATTACATAGAATTGGTCTACATTTTAATAGGAAAAATTGGAATCTTGTGATTGATTTAGGATTTTAATAATTTGTGAAAATGAAATGAAACAAAAAATGAAAAGAATTGAAAAAAAAAAATCTGAAATTTGAGGACCCAAAATTTGGGCCACCTTTAAATAAAATCCCAGCCCAAACACCCCAAACCCATTCAAAACTACCCAAACCGGCTTCATAACCTGGTCTAGCCCCTTACCGCCCAAAATGACCCCGTTTCGCATCCTCTTGATCACGACCGTTGGATCTCATCAATCCAACGGTCCGGAACTAACGAGGTTTTAGGTATTTAATTGTCTGAATGACCCCCTTTTTTGTCATCTCTCATACCCTCAAATACACAAGTCCTATTGCCAGCGTTCCTCCACCGTTTGTCGCCGGCCAGAAATCGCTTCTGCCGGCGGCGAGTCATCAATGGCTACCAAATTTACACCCTATGTTCTCTTCTCCTCCACATTCCATATCCACCATCAGTTTCCTTCAAATCCCACCCAAACGCATCAAATATTCGAAACACTAGCCGCAGTCTCCGACGTGTACGGCGGTGCCGCCTCCAAACCTCACCAAAAGTAAACCCTATAGCCTCCTCACCCTCCTCTTTTCGAATCCACAACCCATAGTCTTCGAATAATCCCTTCGTGGCTCGAATTTTAATTCAAAATCCATCCTGGAACCCTAATTTTCTTAGGTTGAATTTTCCTGATTTTGGACTATAATAGCCCTTAATCATGTGTTTTCTCATGAAAACACATGATTAAGGACGGTTTTAGTCCCAATAATTCCAAGAAGTTGGCCGGAGTTCCAGTTTTGAGTTAGGTATTTCCTTTCGTCCTTCATTTTTGTTTTTCTTTCATTTTTCTGTTCTTGCGTGTTATGTTATTTTATTTTTGGTTTGATTTAGGGTTCTTGTTACTTGTCTACATTACAGCCGTATAGTTTAAATTTGATTTGATTGTTTGTTTGATTTTCGTCGCAATATTTCATGTTTGTCTTATTGTTTTACATGATATTATAGGTTCACTTTTATTTGTTTGTGTCAATAATAAATTAATCTTATGGTAGTTGTTAATTAGAATTAGTTTGGTTCTCTTTGCCTTTGTTAATATCTTCTGATTAGTAAGTAGGTATTTGGGCTTTGTTTGAAATCAGTAGTTTCATCGGAATTGGGTCACTTGTCCCAGACTTAGTTAGTTGACATAGGATAGTAATTCAGGGGTGAGGTTAGGGGTAGTATAAGTATTTTACAGTAAAAGAAACTTGCAGTAACTGAATTGGAACCCCCTAGAACCTTCTAGATTTGGGTTTTAATTTGAAATTCAGGAATTTGGTAGCATAACTTAGCCAACAAGTCATAAAATGAGGTGCTTAAGTAAGGACTAAAGGCTAAAAGCTTAAAATCTGAGCTTCCCTATTAACTTGCCTATAAAAGCATTGTTACTTAGAGCTTAAAGGAGAGATTCCAGGCATTGGAAAAAATTAAAAAGTTCTAAGAATCTTTAGGCAAAAAAGACTCCAAAGCAACACTATTCCATTAAACGTTTTGAGGATCCTAAAACTCTAAGTCCTAAATCAAATCTCTAGCTTGTTTAAGATTGAAAATGGCTTGAACTTTCCTTTTGTTTTGGTAGTTGAAGTTTCATAAGTTCCTGGGTTTATTGTTGAGTTTATTTTGGGTCATCAAGTTTGTTTTTGGTTGTTTGCTGGTGCTGTTCCTCTACAATTAACTCTTGGCTTGCTTTGATATTATTTTTCTGGGTTTTAAAATTTATCTTATTGTTGTTGTTCCTTGCTTCCTAGCTGAACCTCCATTTGCTATTTTCTGTTCAATCCAGGTACACTTCCTGAATCCACTTCGATGTAGCTCTAAATTTGGAAATGAAATGAAGAGTGATGCATATTTTCTCTGTTGATTTTTCTTTTAATGAGTTATTGTATTTCAAGTAGCTTCATGACTTAGTTAAATCTTCAGTGTAATTAAATTGGACAATTGAAATATACCTCATCTTACTCATTCATGATAGTTTTAGTTGTGTAAATTAGCTTCGCATGCTATTTTAGTTTAAAGGTATAAATGAGTTAGAATTTGTCAAATTTCATTACTGTCCGTAAACTTTCAAAGGATTGTTATCACGTCTCTAGGGTGGTTGGGATTATATGAAAGTTTGAAAGTACTTAGTCGTTCATATTCCTATTTTTCGAACCTGCTAATTAATGCATCTCATCTGTTTATTTTCCAATAAAAACAAAGCAGAAGAGTTTGGCTTACAAATTGAATTACTGTTAAGGAATGTTAAAGTTTGTTAAATTAGGAAATCAAATCCTTCAGCTTACTATCCACGTAATAGCACCGGTTTACTTGCATTACTGCCTGGACAGTTTGGGACCATAAGGATTGGGCCTGATGTGGCCCAGCTATATAATAGCTAGCTAAAACACCCAGCCCTTTTAAGTCAATTAACATTACCTGATTGAGAGCCTTCAGAGGCTTGATTTTGAGTCCCAGCTCCTGTCTGCTTTTGATTTGGGCCTGTTTAAAGGCCTGAGCTTTAGATAACTTTTACAAATTAAAAAAGAGGTGTGATTGCTCTGGAGACTATGCTGAGGATCCAAACCTAGAACTTCGGTTGAGGGTTTAAGAATTCGAGCTTAGAATAGCTATTATATTTGGCTTTATCTGATTTTCTTACATGTCTCATGCCTAATGTGCTAAATGCTTTACCACTTTGATATTTTGTGGATTGTTCATGGAGAAGGGTGCACTTCGTGTGACTTCTCTTCTGTTTAGAGTCTTTTCCCAATATAGAACGAGGTTCGGAGAAGCTGCTAAGCTGACGGAGCTTCTGTATCCCCAGTATGCTGGCCCCCTTTGGTTCGAGTTATCCACTCGGGTAAGCCAGGTCTAGAACAATAAACTCAGGTTTTAAACCTAGTATAACAAAACCTCATGCCGGATTTGTAGTAGGAACATTTGTTTGCATCACATGCATTTTACTTAGGGGACTTAACATAGGGGTTGGGTCCATCTAGAACAGGTGACCTGAATTGAAAAAGACCATCCTCATGCATCTTACTTTCTACTTGTGCATTTATTTTCTTCGGATCTGCATGTTGACCGGCTTGGAAAATAGCCGTGGATAAGGGTATCACCTGTTTTGAAAAATCAATACTCAAAATAGTGCTGAAACTCTGCTAGATTCATGAAAAATATAGAAGAAAAAAGTTTGTTTTTCAAATATTAGTTTTGACGCCCGAACTACGCCAGTTTGATTCTCACCGGACATGAGATACGTAGGCAGCCCCCATTGGGTCCAACTTTCTTTTTGCATAACTAACCAAAAACAATTGATTTTAGTCACAAATAAGTAGGTGATGCCATTCTTGTTTAAAATAAGTCAAATATCCCCAAAAGGGCGCCATAATGTTGTTTCTGCAAGAACAAACACCTTGATTCATTTCGAACGGTTGGCGGGCACAACCTCAAAATCTTCTCTCTCGAAGTGCTAAAAGTCCGTATCTGCAAAGCCAGGATTTTTGTCTGAAATTTTTTCAAAAAGCACTATTGTTTTTCTTTTAGAATAAAATAAGTCATTAAAATACCTAAATAAATGTGCAGGATGAGCACGAATGAAATTGAAAACCTTCACACTCCTTAATGACATCCCCTTGAAGCTTCATATGTGGTGGGATGATCTGGGAAAAGAAGGTAGGGAAACAGTGACAAGAGTTTTGGGAGGCCTCGTTGGATTATTAAACATCAAGCCAGGGTCGCACATAATTGAATCCTTAATACTACTTTGGGACCCAACTTGCAATGTGTTCCGTTTCTCTGACTTTGAGCTCACACTGACATTGGAAGAAATAGCGGGTTATGTTGGTCTAAATGGAAATCTCAGAAGTCGATATCCTCTATCACCGAGACCAGTGTCCCCTCACTGATTCCTAGATTTGCTAAGAATTAGTTGGGATGTCCAAGATAGAAATCTAGCCATAGAGTACTGCATAATTTAGTTTATGTATCTTCGATATGGTAGCCCTCGGGGTTTTGGAGAACCGAACACCGGTCTAACATGTGCTGGAAACAAAGATAAATGGGAGGCAAGACGGAGTCTAGCTTTCATGGTGGCCTTTATGGGTGTTGTGTTCTGCCCATGAAAGGACGACAATGTGGAGATAGGTCTTGTGGGAATGATCAACGTGGCAATCAAAAAGGCTAACAACACTGTGGTTCCTTTAATTGCGTCGAAAATCTATCGAGCCCTGACTATTTGTAGGGAAGGAGGAAAATTTTTCCAAAGTTGCAATTTGTTACTCCAGTTATGGATGCAAGTACATCTCTGTCACCGAGTTGGATACATGAATTATGGTTTGACCAGTCTAAACTGCATTGAAAAATTTGGAAACCGGGTAGCGGGCATTGAATTCCCTATAGGTACGGAAACTTGGCTTGCACATCTGAGGGCCCTGACTGCTGATAAAATTGAATGGGCATTTGGATGTCTCCCTGCCACTGAGGAAATATACAGAACAACTGAAGCATCTTACATCCTCTTAATGGGCGTTCAGAGCATCCAACCGTATACTCCCTACAGGTTATTGCATCAACTAGGAAGAATCCAACCGTCCACAATGACGAAGATCTGAGCAGACATGCCATTGTGTTGGGTACAAAAGTTGTGTTTCCCGAAGGAACGATTCGCCAAATGTGGAATGAATGTAAATTTCTGGAACCCACGACCATAGTGCAAGATCGAGCTAGATGTGAAATGGACCCAAAATATGTTGAATGGTTCAGCAAGAGATATCAAGTTCCTGAAAGACCCGCGAAAAGAGCACATGTCCAACAATTCATTGTTGAGGCTCAAACAATGGGACTGGCTGACTAAAGAAAATGAATACAAGGTCAAAATAAGTAAATTGGAAAGGCAAGTCATGGAGCTTCAATTTGAAAATGGTGTTCAAGCCGCTGCAGATGAAGGAGAAAAGAAGAAACTAGCCTAGGAAAATGAGGCACTCAAAGCTCAGATCGGAAAGATAAAAACAGCCGTCGATAACCTAGAAAGAATCCGGGCCGACGAAAGGCTTATAAGTGGGCTAAGAAAGAAAGTCCTCGAATACCAAGAGGACTTGGAGAAGTCCGAAGCTAGTCAGGTAAAACTACAGGAACAGTGGACAAAGAAAGCGGAAGAGCAGGCACGGTTTGTGCAACAAATGAAAAGAAATGATGAATGGACTATAACCAGTCTAAGAAGAAAAGTGATTAATCTTGAGTATGAAGCAGCCAAACGGGCTAACGAATTTAAGGCCGATAGGGAACATTGTTATAAGTTGATGGCCAAAATGCAAAAAGACATGCAATTGCAAAATTAGCACTTTCGTGACTCCCAAGTGCTGGAGGCCCGAAACCAGCAGATAGGGCGATTACTTCAGGAAAAGGGCAGGATCACAGAGAGGATCAGAGCCATCGTTGATTACATCACCATGAAATGCCAAGCATGCCGGGATATGACTCGAACCACCTTCTTTGCAGAAGTGATGATCATTGTCCGTCAAGTAAAGACTAATTTGGAGCGACTACAAGGGGGTCTCGCATATAAGCCCGTGGCGAGGCCGAATGATGCCCCCGCGGGCCCCGATATTTGAAGCTTTAATGTATTCTTGACTTTTCAAGCATTGAGTCTGCATTTTGTTTCATTTCGATTCTGTATTTATTTCCAAAAGAAAATTAATTAATTTAGCATTTTTGTAATAGAAGTTTTATTAATGAAATTTGAAAATCCTCAAAAAAAATGTTCATTATTTTTTCTATTTGTTTCAAAGAACTACGCTTAGTCTGATTCACGCGGGGTCGTGATACGTAGACAATCTCCATAAGATTCGACCGTATCCTTAAAAAATAATATAGAGGAATAGAAACAAAGAGAGGGAAAATTAGAAAACCAAGAGATAAAAATAGCAAAAGCAAAGGCAAGAAAAGAAAGAGTGAGGGAAAAGAAAAATAAAAAGAGAGTGGAAATAAAAGCAGGAAATAGGAAGGGACCAGAAAGAAGCCGGGATGAAGCATGCAACCGTTGCAAGACATGTAGATACCCGTTTAACTACATAGGTGCATCACACCCCAACGTGTGATCACCTGAATGTTATTTGTCTCTAACTAACCACTTGCTGCTTATCACATCCAGTCCAGGATTTTTATAAATGGTGGTTGGTTTTTGTGGTAACCTGGCTTCACATCCATACTTCACCAGATCGAAAGGAAGCATCGAAATGTCTTCAAAAATCACTCTGCCAGCAATTCCCATCACAGACGAGAGACCAATCTCGAGCATCCCGGCATCAGAATCAGCAATTGCCGAGGAAAATAGGCTATTGCATCTCTGCATGATGGAGATGTGGGACGCCTGGTAAAATGGAAAAGATCCACCTACTGCAATTCTCGAATTTTTCGAGCTTTTCCCTAGAATGGGAACTTCCACTGTCCAAATTAGTCATCCCAGTATCTCACTAGGACACCCAACCATCTCAGCTCATTTTTTGGGATCACCTTCAGAGGTTCACCCCCAGATGGCCATATTCAATACAGTCCCAAACATCTTTACTGCTCTTCCATGCTCAGCTACAACACAGGCTGCATTGCATAGGCCCACCTTTGATCCTTCACCTTTACATTCCAAACACTTACCCCCTAAATTGAGCCTCTTCAGTACCTCACCTATACTTATTCGCTACCACCTCCATTTGATTTCACAACAGGACAGGAAAAGACCCCCAAAACTCTGGAAAAAGAATAAATGGCAAAGAGGATGAGAAGCCTGGAGCAAAGCCTCAAAAACATGCAGGGGCTGAGAAGCCAGAAAAACGTATCATACTTATTTGTGCATGTTCCCTCACGTGCATTTGCCTATGGGATTCAAAACTCCAAAGTTTGAAAAATACAATAGGCATGGTGATATTATTGAGTACCTTAAGAAATACTGCAATAAATTGCGCAGATCTGGAGGAAAAGAAGAATTGCTCACGGCTTACTTTGGGAAAGGTTTGGTGGCTATCGCCTTCGAGTGGTACATGGATCATGATATTTCTCGATGGAACATCTGGGACGATCTTGCAAGAGACTTTGTTCGACAGTTCCATTACATATAGACATTGCTACAGATCGGAACTCACTGGCAAATCTAAAGAAGAAGCCCTCAGAAAGTTTTCAGGAGTATGCAACTAAATGACATGAACAGGCGTCAAGGTTAAAACCTCCAATGGAGGAAGTGGAAATGGTTACTGTATTTGTTTAAGCTCAGAAGGCTGATTATTTCCAGAATATGGTATCAGCTATGGGCAAACCATTCACGAAGGCTATTAAAATTGGTGCAATGGTAGAGAATGGACTAACAGGCAGAATTTTGAGCCAATCAGCTATTAGAGAAGCCATCCGGGGCGGGTCTAGAGTAGTGGCCAATGGTAAGAAGAAAAATGAAACAGTCATGGCGGCTTGCAAGGAGACACCGCGCTCCTAGACCAATGTTCTCATAAAGATCCCCTCAGCATTATTACCCTCATCTAGACATGGCCTATGCTTCTCAACCGTATGCAATCATGAATGCTCAACCTTTTGTACGACCGCAACAATACGTAATAGAAACCAAGCTCCATTTCCAAGAAATCAGCCTCCTTCACAAAATCACTATAATCCCCGCCCTCCACAGAATATTTTTCCTCCTTGTGAGCCACCCGGGAAGCAAAATTTTACTCTAATTAGTGAGTTTTACTCCAATCTATTACCAAAATTGTCCAAATGGCATGTTGCAACTAGTTCCTTAAACGAGGCAAAACCAGCATCGCCCGCTTACAAAGCCGGTGTCAGATGTGCCTATCATTCAGGAGCAGAAGGGCATGATACAGATGATTGTTGGACCCTAAAAAGAGCGGTGGAGAACTTGATAGAGCAAGGCAAAATAATGTTAAGGGATGAGGATGTCCTTAACGTGACTAATAATCCATTGCCAGCCCACAACAACGGGCCAGTTATTGGGATGATTTGTGAAAATAAAGAATTTGATCCGGAACTCAAGGCCATAATTTCCATCGCGGATGTAGAGAGAAAGCCAAAAAGCGCCCCGAAAAAAGATAAAGGGGAAAATAAAAATAAAGTCACCAAATCAGAACCAGAAAAGAAAGTTGAAACAAGAACATAGGTAATGCCTCCCAAAGATGGGATTATCTATGTCCCACGAGGCCGTAAAGAAAAGCAACGGACTTTCAGCCCTCCGAAGAGGCTTAATGTGAAGAAGGAAACCCAAATGTACGTGCCTAAGGGAACTTATGCGGTCGGGGTGGCTAACTAATCCACCAAGGCTTACTGAGCCCATGGTTATTGGTCGCGCACCACAAAATCCCATGACGGACCCTACTGCAGTACCATGGAATTATCATAAAACGATGGTTACATACAAGAGAAAAGAGATCTCGCGGGAGCTTCAGCAAAACCCTCATGTTGAGAAGTACTCCAACGTGGAAAAAGTAAACAATGCCACTAGAAAGCGTTTCCCATCTAAGAAACCTGTAAGTCCTGAAGAGGTAGAAGCTTTCGTTCAGAAAATGAAGATGGCAGACTATGAAGTGGTTGATCAACTGCGAAAGTAACCTGAAAAAGTGTCCTTGTTGTCATTACTGATGAAGTCTCACGAACACCAGAAGGTTTTAATGAAGACCTTGAATGAAGCCTATGTGCCAGTTGAAAATTCGGTGAAGCAGTTAGAAAGGATTGCGGAAAGATTCTTTGCTATCAATCAAATTTCATTCAGCGAAGATGACTTGCCCCCGGAAGGGGGTGCTCACAACAAAGCTTTGCACTTAACTGTCAAATGTAAGGGATACTATGTGAAGAGGGTCATGGTAGACGAAGGTTCTGCGGTAGACATTTTCCCACTCTCTACACTCCAGCAGATGGAAATTAGGACTGGAAGGATTCATCCCGACAAGTGCTGGACATAGACACATAATACAACTACCTATTGGGGAGGCCATGGATCCATACAGGAGCTGCACCTTCCACTCTTCATCAGATGGTAAAATTTGAACACAAGGATCAAGAAATCATGGTCCACGGGGAGGATGAGCAATCAATTTATCGGGATCCTTCTGTTCCTGCCTCGAAGCCAGAAAAGGTAGTGAGCACATAGTTTATCAAGCCTTTGAAGTTGTGGTGGCCGACCAGTATGAAGAGGGAAAACCCTACCCCCAACCCTTCCTTTCCAATACATCAATTATGGTGGCTAAGGAGATGATACAGCATGGATATAAGCCGGGTTGGGTTTCCACCCAACGCCAGATGATATAACTTGGGCAAATAATAGAAAGCATGATGGATGGGTTCTACCTCAACCACTGCCACATTTGTATAAGACATTTATGAGGCCAAAGTACAGTGAAGAAGAAGAGGATGAGGCCTTTACGCCCGAAGAAATTGAAGAAATATGTGGGGCGATGAGAGAGATGCTATATGAAACCCACATGGTTCATCCAGGAGAGCGCACAAGCACCGCTGAGGTGCTGTACATGGGACCAAGCGTTAATCTCCAAAATTGGAAGGATACGCCGTTTCCAATCAGGCGGGGTCCCGGTAGACCTGTCCTACTACTTTTTCTGCATCCCCAAGTTATTCAAGGTGTAACTTGGATGTTTTCTTTATTTTCTTGTCTTTAAATTTCCAAATGTAAACCCTGTTATCTTTAAATCCCAAGAAATGAAATTAATATTTCATCATTTATTTTTATTTATTCTTTCTGATTTTGCTGTTTTTCTCTTTTATTTCTTCTTTTCAATTCTAATAACGCGGATATAAATAACATGACATGCTTATGGACTTCACGCCCAGATCCAAACACGCTGTCTAATTGCAAAATAATAAACCAAGAACCGAAATATGATGAAGAAGAAGCTTTAGGGAAATAAATCGAGAATTAGAACAATTTGAGAATAAACCTAAGCCAAACATGATACTGAGCCGGTTAACATGGGAACCTCTAAAGAAATCCAGGAAACTATGATAAGTATCCACACAGACGAGAAATCTCGGGATGCCATAATCCAACTTTTGTTTGGGTTTAAATATGTGTTTGCCTAGTCGTATGACGACATGCTAGGACTAAATTTTGATCTGGTAGTGCGTAAATTGCCAACTTATCCTGAGTGCCCCCCAATTCAGCAAAAATAGAGAAAGTTTAAAACTGATATTAGTGAAAAAATCAAAGAAGAGATCTTAACGCAGTTGGGAGCAGGAGTGATTCGAGTGGTCCGGTGCACCACATGGCTAGCCAACGTAGTTCTAGTGCCAAAGAAGGATGGAAAAAATCGAGTATGTGTGGACTATAGGGAATTAAACAAAGCAAGTCCCAAAGACAACTTCCATTGCCCAATATCCACATCTTTGTTGATAACTGCACCAAACATGAGATACAGTCTTTCGTGGACTGTTATGCAGGATATCAACAAGTGTTATGGATGAAGAGGACGCAGATAAAACAGCCTTCACCACACCTTGGGGAACCTATTGCTACAGGGTCATGCCTTTCGGGCTAAAAATGCTGGGGCAACCTATATGAGAGCATCAAGAAATAGAAATGTATGAGGAAGACTTAATCGTCAAGTCTAAAACTCAAGATGACCATGTGCGATATTTGAGGAAGTTCTTTGAACGGCTGCGCAGATATGATTTGAAACTGAACCCAGCCAAATGTGTGTTCGGAGTCCCGTCGGGCAAACTTCTGGGATTTATAGTCAGTCGAAGAGGTATTGAGTTAGACCCGACGAAGATAAAGTCTATTCGAGATTTACCTCTTCCGAATACCAAAAAGGACGTAATGAGCTTGTTGGGAAGATTGAATTATATTAGTCGGTTCATCGCTCAACTGACTTCCACATGTAAGCCCATATTCAAATATCTAAAGAAAGATGCAATGACCAAATGGGTGGATGAATGTCAAGAGGCTTTCAATAAGATTAAAGAACCTGTCCAACCCACCAGTTTTGGTTCAACCTGAGCCAAAGAGGCCATTGGTTTTGTACCTGAAGGTCTTTGAAAGTTCTTTCGGTTGTGTCCTCGGGCAACATGATATCAGTGGAAAGAAGAGCAGGCAATATACTATTTGAGCAAGAAGTTTACCAGCTATGAGGCCAAGTACACTTTGTTGGAAAGAACCTGTTGTGCTTTAGATTGGGTTGCTAAGAAACTGAGGCATTATCTGCTGGCCTACGCCACTTACCTCATAACCAGGTTAGATCCTCTGAAGTACATATTTCAAAATCCAATGCCCACAAGGAGGTTAGCAAAGCGGAAGATCCTGCTCACCTAGTTTGACATAATCTATGTCACTCGTACAACAATGAAGGCCTAGGCATTAGCGGATCATTTAGCCGAAAACCCGATTGGTGACGATTACGAACCTCTAAAAACTTATTTCCCAGATGAAGAGGTGAAATCAGTGTAGGCAATATCTGAAGATACCGCTGATTGGAAGATGTTCTTAGATGGAGCGGTAAACGCAAAAGGTGTGGGAATTAGGGCAGTCTTAATTTCACCTACCGGTCAGCACTCTCCAGCCACAACTCGGCTTTGGTTCTTTTGCACGAACTATACAGCCGAGTATGAAGCTTGCATCATGGGTATGAACATGGCAGTCGACCGAAATATCGAAGAGTTGTTGATTATGGGGGATTTAGATCTAATCATCCGGCAAGCCCAAGGAAAATGGAAAACTCAAGATATCAAACTTATACCTTACCAACAATATGTGGAAGATCTTAGCAAGCGATTCAAGACAATAGAGTTCAGGTACATCCCTCGCTGTCATAATGAACTAGCTGACGCACTTGCCACATTGACCTCGATGTTTCCCTACACAGGAAATGCCCATATTGATCCCTTGAAATCCAAATCGGGGAAAGGCATGGGTATTGTAATACAACTGAGGAAGAACCAAACATCCAGCCATGGTACTATGATATCAAGATGTTTCTGATAAACCAAGAATATCCCGGGAAAGACACTGGGGACCAAAAGAGAACCATCAAACGAAAAGAAAGTGGTTTCCTTTTTAGTGGTGAGGTTTTGTACAAAAGGACCCTAGACCTTAATTTGTTAAGATGTGTCGACGTCGGAGAGACAGGAAAGATCATGCATGAATTACACGCCGGAGTATGTGGACCGCACATGAATGGGCATGTGCTAGCAAAGAAAATCATCCGAATAGGATATTATTGAATAACCATGGAAAAGTATTGTTTTAGATTTGTCCGGAAATGCCATCAGTGTCAAGTGCACGGTGATTTGATTCATGCACCTCCCACGAAACTTCATCCCATGTTTGCACCTTGGCCATTCGTAGCTTGGAGCATGGATGTCATAGGTCCACTCGAGCCGAAAGCCTCAAATGGACACAGATTCATACTGGTTGCCATTGATTACTTCACAAATTGGGTCGAAGCCATCACTCTTAAATCGGTTACTAAGAATGTTGTGGTCAATTTTGTGCATCCCAATCTTATTTTCCATTTTGGCATTTCTGCAACTATCGTCACAGACAATGCAGCAAATTTGAACAGTCAATTGATGGGAGAGGTATGCGAACAATTCAAGATAACGCACAGGAACTCTACCCCTTATCGGCCCAAGGCTAATGGTGCCATCGAAGCAGCAAATAAAAACATCAAGAAGATCCTGAGGAAGATGATTCAGAGCTCCAGGCAATGGCATGAAAAGTTGCCTTTCACACTACTTGGATATCGCACCACAGTGCGCACGTCAGTAAGAGCGACCCCATACCACTTAGTCTATGGAACTGGGGCTGTATACCCGCGGAGGTGGAAATGCCTTCTCTCCAGATAATCGTTGAAGTCGAGATAGATAAAACTAAATGGGTCAAGACTCATTTGGAATAGCTAACATTAATTGATGAAAAACGAATGGGTGTGGTCTGCCACGGGCAGTTATTCCAACAAAGATAAACAAGATAAAAACAAAACAAAATGAAGAAAAAAAAAGAAAACCAAAAACCAAAAGTTTCCTGAACTACGTCTAACTTGATTTCGAAAGGATATGTAGGCAGCCTTTTGTCTGGGGTTCAGTCACACCAAAAACAAATTCCCAATTTCCCGAAAGAGTGAAACTGGAGAAGATGATATAATGGCTCAACCATGATCCACCAAAATAGTTCCAAAGTTGTAATTCCGTTCAACTTTCTTTTTACCCAAAAACCTTGTCCAAGTCCTTCCGATCAATTGGCAAATGTGTGGGAGTTGAAAAACATCATTGTTAGAATCTGATGCAGACCAAATTGAGAGAAATAAAATGAGAGAGTCTTATCGGTGAAAACCTATGGGCACCATAAGGTGACGGTAAGTAGAGAAATTGAAAATGAGAGAGTCCGTTTGGTGAAAACTAGAAAAGAGAACTATCAGGGGACAGTGAGAAGAGAAATGAGAGAGGTTGATTAGCGAATATCAGCAAAAGGCGCCATCGGCTGAAAATAAGGCACCGCCCACCACTGAAAGAGTCCTGACAGGTCCTTGGTTTTGAAATACGGGTCAATGAGCTCATGAGAAGCTGTGGAAGTTTGTGCGGGTCGGAAATCCAGCCCAAGAAGCATGGCATGTCCATTTGAATCCTGCATTCACCCCTAGATAAGTCCTTCTCTTTCCCCGAAAAGGGACGCTTCTTTTTAAATTCACCTTCTTGCCTTTGTTTACTTTTTCCTTGAATCCCTTTCAGTTTAAATTTGATTTCGAAACTATCACAAAAAAAAGGTGGCAAGACTGGTTTTACAAGGCTCTGCCTAGCAAGAGCTAAAGAAAGGTACCCAGCCTCAGTGAGTGCATTAAGCCAAAATTTTTAATGGCCATAATTGTTGATGCTTTCAAAGTGAAGGTACTGAAAAGTAAAGAATGTCCAAATATAAAGGTCATAAGAGCAGAATAAAGTGAAAGGCTAGAGCCCCATGCGGGCGAGTTGTCATGAAATCATGAAGGTTGAGGCCCTTGGTTTGAAAGAGAGAATAATCTTCAGAACCAGCAAGCAACAAAGGTTATGGACAAAAATTGGGCCGGGATCAAGCAATCAAGGCCACAAAACCAACCACCGTTTTAAACTAAACATTGTTCTTTGTTTGATAATTGAAATAGGTGTGATCCAAGCAGCCATGCAAAAGCAGGTGCAGCCTATAGAAAAATGTGCAAGTGCTGAAACAGCTTTGCAGCAAATAATCAATGCAAAAGGGAAGTTTCCTCCAAGTTCTTTCCTGCATCTTATCAAAATAAAAAAAGGGAAACGAGATAACAAAAGAAGAAAATCCCAAAAGAGTATACTTTAGAATTCTCAATACCAACCTGGTACTTTTTGCCAACATTATAGCTCCAATCCCTGAGTTGAGTTTTTCACCTTTTAGCAAACATTAGGGCTCCAATCCCTGAGTTGCGCCTGTTAGACATAGGACCTCCATTCCCTAGTCGCCTTTAGCCAACATTAGGGCTCCAATCCCTGAGTTGATATTTTTACCTTTTAGCCATCATTAGGACTCCAATCTCTGAGTTGCACCTGTTAGATATAGGGCATCCATTCCCTAGTCGCCTTTTGCCATTATTAGGGCTCCAAACCCTGAATTGAGCCTTTTTACTTTCTAGCCAACATTAGGACTCCAATCTCTGAGTTGTGTCTTTTAGACACAGGGCCTCCATTCCCTAATCGCCTTTTTCCAACATTAGGGCTCCAATCCATGAGTTGAGCTTTTTACCTTTTAGCCAACAGTAGGGCTCTAATCCCTTAGTTGAGTTTTTTTACCTTTTAGCCAACATTAGGACTCCAATCCCTAAGTTGCACCTTTTAGACATAGGGCCTCCATTCCCTAGTCGTCTTTATCCAACATTAGGGCTCCAATCCGTAAGTTGAGCTTTTACCTCTTAGCCAATATTAGGGCTTCAATCCCCGAATTGCGCCTACAAGACGTAGCGCCTCCATTCCCTAGTCGCCTTTAGCCAACATTAGGGCTTCAATCCCTGAGTTGAGTTTTTATTTTTTAGCCAACATTAGGGCTCCAATTCCTGAGTTGATTTTTTCCCTTTAATCCAGTATTAGGGCTCCAATCCTCGAGTTGAGATTTTTACCTTTTAGCCAACATTAGGGCTACAATCCCTGAATTGAGCTTTTTACCATTTAGCCAACATAAGGGCTCCAATCCCTATGTTGTGCCTTTTAGACATAGGGCCTCCATTCCCTAGTTGCCTTTTGCCAATATTAGGGCTCCAATCACTGAATTGAGTTTATTACCTTTTAGACAACATTAGGGTTCCAATCCCTGAGTTGCGCCTTTAGACATAGGGCTTCTATTTCTTAGTCACATTTTGCAACATTAGGGCTCCAATAATTGAGTTGACATTTTAGCAACAGGGCTTCACCCCCAATTTTATTCTATCATAGACAAATACAATTCTTGAAAATGAAAAACAAATAGAAAATAAGTTCAGACTTATGTCCCAAATAACTCACAAAATTTTCCTAGTGAAAACTAGGGCAGAAAATTTTGTTCATTTGTTTGTTGTCTGAGCAAGTTTGATTTTGAAGCATAGGGTCCGAGACGACTGAAAGATTGTAGTCTCAATCTAGAATAAAAAAAAGAAGAAAAAGAAGAAAAGAAGTGAATTCAAATGTTGAAGCGAATAGAGGATACAGACTGCTCAAAACCTGACCGAAGTCACAAGCTCCACCTGTCCTGCTCTGATTCAATGCTGAAGAAAGAACCAACACTTACAACTTGCGAGAATCAAGATTCAGATCGAAGTCCATAACAAAAGCAGCTGAGACTCGAGATCAAGCTTCAAGAGTTTAATACATAGGAATCTTGTAACTCATAGTTGTTAGGCATAGTTAGCTTAACTTTGTTTTTCTTTTGGTGCAATAAGGAGGTCAGAGAGCAATAGCAGCAGCAACAATAGTGAATCACAGCTCCTGGTAGTCCCAACTACCAAAACTTCCAGAAATATACTGAATTGATTCTTTTATAGCCAATGATATGTGGGCAACCTCTGAATCAAGGTTTCGTCAGATGGTTTTCAAAAATGCTTCTCACGGAGTGTCAAGTAAGCAAAAATCCCTCATAATTGCTCATTTATCTTTGCCCGAAAATCCTTCGTGTCTCCTAGCAAAGAGGGGCAGCTGTGAGCACGTAATTTTTGCCTCGCTTGAATTACTCCTATAGAATTCTTAGATTTAGGATTTTTCCTTTTAATTATTTATGATTAATTACGTAATTTTGTGTTGGTTTGCATTTTTTGATTTAAATAATTCTTAAAAAATACAAAATATATTGCATGCACATTTTAAAGTTGATTTGATCATTTTCCAAGCATTAATTAGCGATTAAGCATTTTATAAAAGTTAAATCAAAAGTAGGTTCAATTTGCTCTCTTAATTTTATTTTTTGAATTTTTAGGTAACTTTTCTTTTAATTTTGTTTGGCTAATAATTACATAGAATTGGTCTATATTTTGATAGGACAAATTGGAATTTTTTGATTGATTTAGGATTTTAATAATTTCTGAAAATGAAATGAAAAAAAATGAAACGAAAATGAAAAGAATTGAAAAAAATCTAAAATTTGAGGACCCAAATTTGGGCCACCTTTAAATAAAATCCTAGCCCAAACACCCCAAACCCATTCAAAACTACCCAAACCCGGCTTCACAACCCAGTGCAGCCCCTTACCGCCCAAAAAGACCCCGTTTTGCATCCTCTTGATCACGACCGTTGGATCTCATCAATCCAACGGTCTAGAGCTAATGAGGTTTTGGGTATTTAATTGTCTGAACGACCCCCCTTTTCCGTCGTCTCTCATACCCTCAATACACAAACCCTAACACCGTCTTTCCTCCACCGTCTGTCGCCGGCCGAATATCGCCTTCGCCGGTGGCGAGTCACCAGTGACTCCCAAATTAACAATCTATGTTCTCCTTCTCCTCCCCATTCCATATCCACCCTCTATTTCCTTCAAATCCCACCCAAACGGATCGAATATTCAAAATAATAGCCACCGCTGCCGCCGTGTACGGAGCCTCCTCCTCCAAAATTCACCAAAATTACACCCTATAGCCTCCTCACCCTCCTCTTTCTGAATACACAACCCATAGCCTTTGAATCATCCTCGCATGGCTCGAGTTTTAAATCGAAATCCGTCCTGGAACCTTAATATTTTTTAAGGTTGGAGTTCCCTGATTTTGGACTATAATAGCCCTTAATGATGTGTTTTCTCATGAAAAGACATGATTAAGAATGGCTTTAGTCCCAATAATTCCAAGAAGTTGGCCGGAGTTCCAGTTTTGAGTTAGGTATTTCCTTTCATCCTTCTTTTCTGTTTTTCTTTCATTTTTCTATTCTTTCTTGTTATGTCATTTTATTTTTGGTTTTATTTAGGGTTCTGATTACTTGTCTACATTATAGCTGTATTGTATAAATTCGATTTGATTGTTTGTTTGATTTTAGTTGCAAGATTCCATGTTTGTCTTATTGTTTTACACAATATTATAGGTTCACTCTTATTTATCAATAATAAATTAGTCTTAGGGTACTTGTTAGTTAGAATTAGTTTGGTTCTCTTTGCTTTTTTAAGATCTTCTGATTAGTAAGTAGGTATTTGGGCTTTCTTTGAAATCAGTAGTTTTATTGGAATTGGGTCACTTGTCCCAGACTTAGTTAGTTGACATAGGTTAGTAATTTAAGGGTGAGGTCAGGGGTAGCATAGGCATTTTACAGTAAAAGAATCTTGAAGTAACTGAATTGGAACCCCCTAAAACCTTCTAGATTGGGGTTTTAATTTGAAATTCAGAAATTTGGTAGCATAACTTGACCAACAAGTCATTAAATGAGGGGCTTAAGTAGCTAAAAACAGAAAAATAAAAGGACTAAAGGCTAAAAGTCTGAAATCTGAGTTGCCCTAGTAACTTTCCTATAAAGGCATTGTTACTTGGCACTGAAGGAGGGATTCCAAGCATTAGAAAAGTTACTTAAAAAGTTTTGAGAATTTTAAGGCTAAAAAGACTCCAAAGCATCACTATTCCATTGAACTTTTAGGGCGATCCTGAAACTCTAAGTCCTAAATCTAATCTCCAGCTTGTTTAAGATTGAAAAAGGCTTGAACTTTCCTTGTGTTTTGGTAGTTAAAGTTTCAGAAGTTCTTGGGTTTATTGCGAGTCTATTTTGAGTCATTCAAGTATGTTTTTGGTTGTTTACTGATGTTATTCCTCTGCAATTAACTCCTGGGTTGCTTTGATATTATTTTCTGGGTTTTAAAACTGATCTTATTGCTGCTATTCCTTGCTGCCTAACCGACCCTCCATTTCCTATTTTCTATTCATTTCCAGGTGCACATCCTGAATCCACTTCGATGTAGCTCTCAAATTTGAAAATGAAATGAAGAGTGATGCATGTTTTCTCTGTTGATTTTTCTTTTAATGAGTTATTGTATTTAAAGTAGCTTCATGACTTAGTTAAATCTTCAGTGTAATTAACTTGGATTGTTGAACTATACCTCATCTTACTCATTCATGATAGTTCTAGTAGTGTAAATTAGCTTCGCATGCTTTGTTAGTTCAAAGGTAGAAATGAGTTAGAATTTGTCAAATTTCATTTCTGTCCATAAACTTTTGGGATTTTGGGCCTGGCAATATCTCCCTAGGGTGAATTTGTACTTAGGAGCAAGACCAGATGTATATCTGGAGGTCCGTAAGCCATTCCGGGGTCATTTGGCGAAATTAGAAATTTGAAGATTTTTGAGAAGTTTGATCGGGAGTGGACCTTTTGATATCAGAATTGGATTCCAATTTCTAAAGTTAAAAGAGTAGGTCCGTAATGTCATTTAAGACTTGCACGCAAAATTTAGCATCATTTCGGGTAGTTTAAGTATGTTTCGGGGCGTTCAGAGTAAGCTTGAAGAACTTGAAGTTCCTAAGTCGATTCAATTTGTTTTGGGGTGTGATTCTTAGTTTTTTTTGATGTTTTATGCTTTTTGAGGGTGCGAGGAAGTTCATTTTAGGATTTCAAACTTGTTGGTATGTTCTGGCAAGGTCCTAGGGGCCCCAAGTATTAATCAAACGAGGCTCGGACCAAGTTTGGACTTGGGAGCATCGGATGAAGCTTTTAGCTTCTGGTGCAATTGCACCTGCGGAGAGTCATCCGCAGGTGCGAGCTCACAGAAGCAAGCAAGTACCCGCACAAGCAGCCCAGGAAGGACAGCCGTGAAGCCGCAGATGCGTTCCACCCTCCTCAGAAGCAGTGCCAACCAGCTTGGGCTAGGACCGAACCTGTGATGGCCTTTTCGCAGGTGCGGTGCCGCAGATACAGCCCCAGGTCTGCAGAAGCGGAAATTGTTAGAAGCAGACCCTAATTTAATACGGGAGTTAGGCATTTTTGGTTCATTTCTTACACTTCTTGAGGCGATTTTGGAGCTGGTTAGAGACAGATTTTCACTAGCTAATTGAGTTAAGTAATTTCTATCTAATCTGAGTTAAATACATAGTTCATGTGTAGATTTAACATGTAAATTAGTGAAAATTATGAGTTTATATGAAAACCTAGGGTTTGGTAAAAATGGAATTTAACCACGAAAATAGTTATAGAATTTAGTGAAAATCATATATTTGAGTTCATGATATGATGGGTAACAATGTTTTTCAAAAATTTCTGAAATCCGGACACATGGGCCCCGGGAGGGGGGAGGGTGAATATTAGGAATTCTTTTGGGTTGGTTAATCACTTTAATAGTTAGGATATGAACTTTTGTACACGTATTAAATATTTTATATAACATTTGACTAGTTTCGAGTCGTTTGGCACCGAATTGAGGGTTTAAAGAATAATTGTAGACCGAAAAGTAATCTTTGAGACGAGGTAAATCTTTATGCTAACCTTGTAAGAGGGAATTTACCCCAGAGGTGACTTGAATTAATATGTGCTTCTATTTTTGGGGGCTACGTATGTATGGCATGACGAGAGTGCATGTGTAGTTACTAATTATATTTATGTCCGGGTAGTTTAGGACCGAAATCATGTTAACTTGCGATGCTTGTACCCTACATATAAATTTAAGTGCTTAAATCATATTGGAACTTGATGAAGGAATTGTGAAAGGTTGAGTTCCATTTACTTGAGTTTTGGGCGGACTACTTGTCCGTCAATAATAATTTGGTGCTTCTTTGAATATAAACCTCTTAATAAATATTTGAATTGGTGTTTGTAATGTATCTTCTCTTCTTGTGAAATGGGTCTAATACCTCGGAAGTAGAATAGATGCATCTATAGTTTGTGTCGTTCTACCCTCGGCAGTGCACAATTTATATATCGTATGTTAGATCGGGTCGTACGACCTCGACATAACTCGTGCATCATAATACTTGGAGCCCAATTATAATTGATATTTTTTCATCAGCTTGAGAGGTTAAACTGTTAAATGATGGAAATTTACTTGGAAATTATAGTCAATAAATAATGGTTTGTTTATTTCTTGTTAAGGAGTTTTATATTTTCATTATATAGCCCATGTCTATTTAGAATATTCATTTATTTGTTAGCCCATAGTAAGTGTCGGAGTTAACCCTTCGTTACTAATTCTTCGAGGTTATACTATATACTTACTGGGTACATGTTGTTTATGTACTCACGCTACACTTCTGCACCAAAATGTGTAGGTTCTGAGGCAGGTGCATCTGAATATTAGTCTGGCACACATCTTTGACTCCACGAGACCTTGCGGTGAGCTGCCTTCTGATCCTGTTCTGCAGCTGCCATAGTCTTCTTTTACTTGTATTTTTGTATACTTCACTTTAGACAGTAGTGTAGTATTCTTTTGTATATTCTATTAGTATCTCATTAACTTGTGATACCAGATGTTGAAAATTTTTCTAGTAGACACATGATGATTTTTGGGTTATTTACGTATAGTATTTGCTCTTAAAAATTAGTATATCTCATATTATTAAGTTTTTACTTCCTATTTATGCACTAATTAAGAATCCGTTGTTTTAAAAATAATAATTAATAATATTTTTGCAAGCTTTGCTCCATTTAAAAGGATCATCTTTCTTCATGAGGTGACTTAACGGCTGGCATCTTCGAGCCAGATTTGAAATAAATCTTCCAATTTATGCCAACTTACCTTATAAGATTTTTAATTCATGAATATCCTTGGGCTCAGATATTGTAAAGATAGAATCCACCTTAGATTGATCAATTTTGATATCTCGATGTGAAATATATAAAACCGAGGAACTTCCCAGAAGTAACTCCAAAAGGCACTTCAGCGGATTCATTATGAGTTGGTATTTCCGGAGTCGTTCGGATACCATCCTCAAATCTTGTATGTTACTATCTCTCTTCCTACACTTTACCACCAAGTCATCAACAAAACACTCCACATTTTCATGAAACATATCATCAAAAATATTTTGCATGTCATGTTGATATGTAGCTCTAACATTTTCCAAACAAAAAGACATTACGTTGTAGCAGTATATTTTTAGTTGTGCGAAATTGGGTAAGTTGTTCATCATTCGGTTCCATGCGAATTTTATTAGATGAACCATCCATGAAAGACGTTCTCATATCCAGTTATGGCATCAATAATGAGCTTCAGTATAAGAAGAGGAAATTCATCCTTGGGAAAAACATTATTTGTCCATTCTTCTTTATTACAGGGACGATGCTTGAAATCCATGTAGGATACTTAACATCACAAATGAAACCAGCTTTGATAAGCTTGTTAACTTCAGTTTCAATCAAAGAAACCATTTTGGGTCTGAAGCGATGTTATGCTTTTATCACAGGACGAGGAGTTTTTCTGACATCAAGATAATGAACAACCACCTTAGAGTCTAAACCGGGTATCTCTTTGTAACTCCAAGAAAACACGTCTTTCAACTCCTTGATTAGCTCAATATATTTTCTCTCTTCATTATCAATTAGAGAGGCACTTACATATGTGGTCCTTGGATTTTCAACAACTCTGAGATTGACTTCTTTTAGTTCATCAACCATTATTTTTACCCCTTCTTCAAGCTCAGGTAGTTCATCTCTAGCATCTTTATCCACTTAAGGATCACTATCATTAAAAGATATGTGATCCCATACATAAATATCAAGGCATTTTTCCTCGATTTTGTATGATACGCATAAATATCAAGGCATTTTGTTTGGCATGAATGGTCGTATGATATGATGACCCGGCACTATCTTCATCTTCCTCATGCTCTTTAGTATAGACTATAGTGTGAGCCTTTGCTTTGAGGAACTTTGCATGAAAGTATAAGTAGTGTCTCTCCCCTCATTCTAAAAGTAATCAGACTCAGGCAATCTCTGGTCAAAATCTCCTTTTTAGAAAAGAAAGGTGCTTCGATCCTTTTACTAATTCCATGACATTTGTGTTCCTTCTTCAATTATCCCAAACTATCAAAGAATGAGGTCCTTAGTTTTGTAAGTCGATCAAACATTTAGGGCTTCTCATTAAGTGTCGTTGTCACGACTCAAAATCCATCAAAGACCGTTATGGCGCCAGACACCTTAGTCAGGCAAGCCAACATCGAGTAATTAATTAAACTCTCATTTTAATATTCTAGGGATCATCATTTCCTTTAGTTTAACTAGTGAAAAGGTAATCATCACTGAATAACTAAAAATGTGTACAACTTTTAATATTAAATATCTCATAATCATCCTAGAACCTGGTGTCACAAGTATATGAGCAATCACTAGGAAATCAAATAAAGTACAATAACTGTCCGGAATATAGATTTGGACAGGAAGTAAATACAATACACTGAAAGAGACTATGCTGGCTTCGGGTTACCTCAAGAGATGCCGCTCGCCTAAGTCTCCGTATCATCCATGTTGCCGAGCCCATTAGGCCGTTAGAGGTACATGTGCCTATGCAACAAAAATGTACATCATGTGTAGCATGTGTACAAAAACAACATGTACTCATCTGCTTCTTCAGGTGGAACTCCAGGTTGAGTAGTGGTCCAATGATAATATACCAATAATTTAATAAATCAAGGATTTTCATAAAAATGACAGTAACTCAAATAGCATGAGGCAAGTAAGAAATTCTTTCATTTATAGGAATTCCCAAATTTATTTTCATCATTGTTTACATTTAACTCAAGCTAGGGAGAAACAAATATCAACATCTATGAATTTCAAGGAAAGCAATACAAGCATGCGCAAATCATGCCGAGGTACTACGGTCCGATCCAACAAATATTTAAACTGTACACTACCAGAGGGACGAATGGCGCAAACCATAGATGCATCTATTACCCCGCTTGCAAATAATACATGCGACGCTGTCAAATATAAATAAACAATCACCAGCTCGCCAATCACGCATGCGACACAGTTACACATAGAAACGCGCATTCAAACAATCAATCATGAATTCATCAGAGAAAACAATTACCCAAATAAATATCAGTTCTCTTTAACGGTCAAGAAAATGATGTTTATTTCCTTTAGAAATTCATTTACCAATTCAATATGATTTAAGCATTTAAATCGACAATATGATTCCAAATATTACAAGTAGAGCATGTTTTTAGGTCCTAGACTACCCGGACTTATGTATAATACTACGGACGGATTCTCGTCACCTTATGCCTACGTAGCTCCCACAAATAGGAGTACATATCCAATTAATTAACCAATCGGACAATTCCCTCTTACAAGGATAGAAGGGAGACTCACATTGCTCTAAAGTTCGATAACCGGCATTCCACGACCTTCCGAAGACTTGAATCGAAGCAAACTGCTCTAAAACTAGCCAATAATTATGTAAACACATTAATATGAGATCAATTAATCATTATAATCTAATTTATAACAATTCCTAACCTCAATCGAAACGTTGACAAAAATGCCTTCGATCACACGTGCCCGGATTCTGAAATTGTTCGAAGATAAAGTTTATCCATAACCTCATGAACTCAAATATATAATTTACTCTCATTTTCATATTCAAAATCATGGTCAAATTCCCAGAAATACAAATTCTAGTTCTTTCCACCAAAACCCCAAGTTTCTACAAATTTTCATACTTTAATCCGTAATAACACCATGTATTTAACTCACAAGGGGGGGATTTAACTTACCACATGTTTTATGATGAAATCCCCCTCTTCAAAGTCTCCAAAATCTTCCAACCAAGAAGAAAAATGAAGAATAATGGGCAAAATACCGATTTTTAAAGAACTCACTGCCTCCAACACTTCCGCACCTACAATCACTTGACCATTTCTGCGGTTCCGCAGGTGCGACCCAACTACTGCACCTGCAGTCATTCACCAGGCCCACCTTCTGCTTCTGTTCTTCTACTTCATCAGGTGCGGTCCCAGCCTTTTCCCTTCTCTGCACCTGCACCCCTTTAGCCGCTTCTGCGGCTCCGCACCCGCGGCCAAGACCTCGCAGGTATAGTTACACTAGATGATAGTAGGCTTCATCTCTTCCTCCCAACTCCAAATCAATCCGATAACCACCCAGAATCCACTCGAGGCCCTCGAGACCCCATCCAATCACACCAACCGATTCTATAACATAACACGGACTTGCTTGAGCCCTCAAATCACATCAAATAATGCTTAAACCATGCATCGCCCTCCAATCCAACCTAAAGAAACTTAAGAATTTCAAACTTCAACATTCAATGTAGAAACCCATCAAATCACGTCTAATTTATCTACAATTTTGCACATGTCACATTCGACATTATGAATCTACTCCAACTTCGTGAATTGGATTCCGCAAAAGATATAAAAAGTCCACTTCCGGTCAAACTCCTAAAAAACCTTCCAATTTCTATCTTTAGCCAAAGACTCCAAAATGACCCATGGACCTCCGAATTCACTTCTAATAACGCTCCCACTACTAGAATCAATGGAACTATTCCCAGACTCACAATCTCTAAAGGAAATCGATAGCATTGAAATGCACTTCAACCTAAATTTATGAAATTCTTCCAAAAATGTTAACTTCCACAATAGGCGCCAAAATGCTCCCGCGTCACCCCAAAACCTGATCCGCGCATATTTTCAAGTCTGAAATCATCATACGAACGTGTTGAACCTTCGAATCCTGATTTCAAGATTGTTTACTCAAAAATCTAATTTTAGTCGATTCTTTTAACTTAAAGCTTCTGAAAGGAGAATTCTTATTCTAAATCAACTCTGAACTTTCCGAAATTCAATTCCAACCATGTGTACAAGTCATAATACCTGAAATGAAGATGCTCATAGCCTCAAATTGCTGAACAGTGCGCTAGAGCTCAAAATAACTAGTTGGGTCGTCACAGTCATAGATGCTTCTTTAGCAGTAATGTAGTTACAACTTGCCCTTTTATGGAGGTACAGCTTGGCGCGGTTGTTTGAAACCTAAACAGTCACATGATTGCTTAAGGGGTACCCTTTCTCCATCATCATCTTTTGAGTAGAGTTTGAAGCTTCAAGTGTGAGCTTTCCCAACTGTTATGGTTCATTGGGATCATATCCAGCTTTCGTTAGCAACTTGTAGGCATTTGGGTTAAAGCCCTCATTCGTGAGATAGCGAATTGTGGTTTGATGATTTGACGAACCCTTTAAGCAACTCTATAGACGGCTTAATTGCACCAATTTTCTTGATAGGAAGGGTCAAGTCTCCTAACAAATTACCCTGTAGTTTAGAAGATGGATTTTCAACCTTCCTTGCCTTTAGGAAGTGAAGAACATGAGTCACTTTCTTACTTGAAGATGCCCCATTTATCTTGTTCCTATCATAAAGCACTTGATTCTTTTCAATCGTAATCTTTGACTTACCATTTGTGAAATCAACCTTCTTTGCAAAACTTTTGGTCAACATCACATCATAAACCTTAACCTCCTTTGAGACATAATTCCTTAAGTAGATCTTTGCATTGGCAAAGTATGATTCATCCTCAATAAAGGGCTTACGATCATCAACTATCTTCTTTTCGACCCCATCTTCACAGTACTTCAAGCATTCATGGTATGTGATGAAACCACTTTGTTCTCGTATATCCATGGTCTTCCTAACAAGATATTATATGAGGTCTTTGCATAGATCACATGTATCTATGCACTCGAATGCAAATCTCCCATATTTATTTCTAATTTGATAGCCCCTATAACTCTTTACCCCCTTGATTGAATCATTGAATCATCAAATGACTTTAACATAGTTCATCCATTAGTAAGCCAAATATTTACGCCAGATCTATTATCATCAAAGTTCTATTTTTCTCTACTATTGCACAAATGCAAAAATAAATAAGGGACAATTATGGCATGTTTCACCAAGAAAAATATCATCATTAGTAAATGTTATTTTTGCATCACAAATGTCCACTTGCTTAGAGAGATGGTCACTGAATTTTTCAGACAAGGAAGGTGGCAGCGATGATCAATCTTCCTTCTTTGTTTCTTCATCATATAACTTACAATATGAGGCCTCGATATCTTCACAAAAACTTGCGTGCATAACCAGCTCGACAAGAATTCATCCAATGTCACTAAGACGATGCAGCCTTTGATAATTATCCCCCCCCCCCCAATTTTTGTTTTCTTTCAATTACTCTTTATCATTTTCTTCTTGGGTCTTTTTACCATTTTTCCCCTGGTCAATTGCTTACTTGAATCCCTTTGTAAATTTGTCTTGCAGTGTCTCCGGAGTCACAAGAACCCAACCTTCATGTTAATTTGACCATCATGTGATTCACTTTTCTCTTGAGACCTTTTCTCCACTATTACTTTATTCACTATAGGGAGAAGCAATGGTTTTCTCACATCTATAGGTTCAAAGTCACCAAATTTAATCATACTGGTGATGATGTAGTTTGGATGCCATCACATTTGTGTACTTTGACAAAATTGCAAAGGAAAATGGGATAATGTGAACCAAAAATGACAGAGACTTGATTTCAACTTTTCTTTTCATCTTCAAGCAAGATTTTTCCTTCGGTGGCCAAGTGCATGACTTTCTTCTTGAAGATAAAGCATTTCTCAATAGGGTGGCCAATCAACTGATGCTTCTTGCAATAATTTTGATCATTAGTCCTTCAAGCTTCATCTAGCCGCTTCATTTCAGGTAACTTGATGAGTTTCAACTCAAGGAGTTCTTTAAAAATCACTAGAACATTAGAATCCGAGATGGATATTCTTTCACTTTCATTTAATTCAGAGTTAGCTTTTGGCCAGCTTTATCCTATAAGGACATTTTCTTCAAACTTTGCTTCTTACTCACTTTTGTAATGACCTTTAATGGTGAGGTATTAACATTTATTGATTCCCTGCTCTCAGAATTCGTCATAAACCTGCCTCCTTTATTTATTTCTTGTTTATCCTTCACTTTGCGAGGTTCATAAATAGGTAGCCTTTGATTTCCACTTGAAGACATGCTTAACTCCATATCATGAACATGTGTGGACAATTCTTCAAAAGGCTTAGGCTTGATACCCTGTAGGATGTAGCAAAACCCCTAATGCATTCCCAGTATATACATTTTTTATTTCAGAAAATTCACTAAGTCTGTATTTATAGTTAGGCTCGCATTCCTCCATCGATTCATGAAATCATCGACACGGCTCATTCTTCCATTGACGCATGTTTGTGAGTTCAACCATACTTACAGTTCGCCTTGTGTAATAGAAGCTATTGAGAAATTCATGTTCAAGTTGCTCACAACTATCTATGAAACTAGCCTCGAGATCTGTGTACCAATCAAAAGAATTTACTTTTAAAGATAGACAAACTGCTTGAAAAAATAATCTCCATAGGTTCCATCACTATTACAAGTTTCGATGAAGTGTGCAATGTGTTGCTTTGAATTTCTTTTACCATCGAATTGTTGAAATTTTGGGGGTTGATAACTTGCATGCATTTTCAAACTATCAATTCTCGCAGTGTATGGCATCACATATGCGAGAGAAGACATGTAAACAACATCGTACTTATATTTGATGGTTCCCATGATGAAGTCTTTCAATTGGTCAATGAGAATAACCCCATCAGATGAAATCTGAACTTCTTTAGGAGTCGTTGTCTGCCTTGCAGATGAGTCTCCTTTATCTGGCATCATAGAGAGCTTTCTAGGTGCATGACTTGAATCTCTCTCCATGATGCTTTCAACTCTATCTGTCAGCTTGACATCGTGCATATGCTTTGTTAACCCCCTCAATAGATTTTGTTAAATTTACGAGTTGTTCTTTAACAGTCAAAGTGTTAGTCACTATTGCTTTGATAACCGTCCTGAATGGTGGATCAAAGCATGAATTTTCTCTTCCACCATACTTTGAGTGTAACAACTCACATGGAGTGATTAGAGAAGATCCAGTGATCAAAATATCATCTTCATCTCATATGATGAGAATCTTACATCTAGATGGGATAAGTAGAGCCAATATCTTTTCAACGATTTCAGCAATGTTTCTTCTTCTTCTGATTTAGTTAAAAATGATCTTTCTCCATTTGAGGATTGAAAATCAAAGATAGGAACTGATACACACGGCAATTGAAATGCTTGTTGCTCCAACATGTTTTCTTTATTCATGGTGACATGTCCTATGCTTTCAGTGGTAGCATCCAGCAAGTTTTCAACATCATAGGAAAACTTGAAATACATAGCCCTTATAATAGTGAGTTTGAAATTGATCTTCTTAGGAGCCATTTTAGTGTTCTTGAAATTTGTTAACTTGAAGAGATGAGAGGTAGATATGGCCTCACTAGGCGTGCGAGAAGAAAAATAAATAATCAAGACTAAAAAATTGTGCAACAAATGTAGTATTTGATTTCAATAAATATTGAGTGTTACAATATCTACAGCATTCCTCCGATTCTTCAAGAATATAAACTATCTTGATGAACTTAATTTTGATTTTGATTCAAGAGCTTGTAAACTTGGTCTTGATTATTGTTGTTGAACTTGAATTTGAATTTGATCACGAACAAGTAATCTGATCTCGAACGCCTTGATATTTGATTTGTCTTCGTTCTTGATCTTGAACATAAACTTGAACTTGTAGCTTGAGTGCTTGAAATTGTACCTTGTAGAAAATATATGGTGTTCGATCCACGAGCTCGTTGCTCGGTTCTTGTTATCACTTCTGGTGTCTTGTATCTTTATAAAGAACTGTATTTATAGTTGTAGGAAGTGGTGTGGCTCTGTGATTTAATTGGCCCGTTCGAATCACCCAATACCATCTAGATACTTGGCACAACTTTATTGGTTGTTGATTTGACTTGGTATGCCACCCTTTCTTGACAAATTGCATAATTTCATTGGCTTAGATTTTCACATCACTTGACACACTGTAAGCATTTAAATTTTATTGGATTTAAATCCATAAAATAATTTAGGCCATATTAAATTCAAGATATTAGTCCAAATAAATATTATGGCTAGATTGGGATAATTATTTAAATCCAATATATGTGTTGGGCTAATCCATTTAATTAGTCTACAAATTAAATGATAAGCCCACTTTGGTAGCTCAAGGTCTAAATGGTTGTTAGCCCGTCTTAAACGACCATGCTCACACCACGTGTCAAGCGACATGGCAATAGAAGAATAATAAATGGGCTAATGAAATCATTCCATGTGTTAAGTGATGTGGCAATCCAAGCCAATTAAATTATGCCAAGTGTTTGAATGGTATTGGTCAGTTCAAACGGACCAATTAAATCGCAGAGCCACACCACTTCTTAAAACTATAAATAGAGGTCTTCATAAAGCTAAAAGATACCAGAATTAAGAACAAGAAGCAACGAGAGAGCTCGTGGATCAAAGGTTGCAGATTTCTCTACAAGCTACAAGTTCAAGAAATTAGGCTACAAGTTCTAGTTCAAAATAAAGAACGAAGCCAAATCAAATACCAAGGCGTTCAAGATCAAATTACATGTTCGTGATCAAACCCACATTCAATTTCAAAGAGGAGATTCAAGATCAAGCTTTCCAAGCCCTTGAATCAAATCAAAGTCAAGCTCATTAAGATACTTTACTTTCTTGAAGAGTAAGAGGAATTCCATAGAGATTGTAGTACTTTCATTTATTTAAATCAAATACTATATTTGTTGCGCAATTTTCCAGTCTTGATTATATTTTTATTGAAGCAAAAATTTGTCGTTACAAATTTCTGGCACGCGCAGTGGGACCATCTCTACTTCTCATCTCTTCAAATTACCAAATTTCAAGAACACAGAAATGGATTGCATCAAAAGGAGTATATCGTCTATTGTGATAGCCAAAGTGTAATAGACCTTAGCAGGAACTCTATGTACCATGCAAGGACCAAACACATAGATGTGAGATATCACTGGATTCGTAAGAAAGTGGCGGACGAATCTTTACATGTCAAAAAGATTCACACAAGCGAAAATCATGCGGATATGCTGACCAAAGTGATATCAAGAGACAAGTTTGAGCTATGCAAAGAACTTGTCTACATACACTCAAACTAGAAACTGCGGTGTTATCCCCTCTAGATAAATGGGACTGGAGGGGGAGATTGATGGGGTCCAATGCCTTAAATTAAGGAAGAAAGTTTCTTCCTTGTCTTTCTTCATTTGTCAATATTGGCTGCCCAGCAGCCCATGTTTTGTTGTATTCTGCACTTGTCAATTTTGGCAAGCTTGCAGATGAAAAGTTTCAAAGTGTTTGCACTATAAAATGAGAGCTTCGGCTCTCATTTTGAACACCAACAAAAGAGAGAAAAAAGAGTAAGGTTTCACAGATAGGGTATAAGAAAATAGTCTGTGAGGAAAATAGAGAGTGATCGATATTGTAGTGAGGTGGAAATATAAAAGAGGGTTATTTTCTTTTGAGTGTTGCAGTGGTCTTTGAAGTATTTTAGTCGGACCTACAAAGTGTAAAATTCCTTACTATAGTGATATCAGTTGCTCCTCTCAGGGCCGTGGTTTTTCCCTTATTCAGAAGGGTTTTCCACGTAAAAAACTTGGTGTCATTGTTACTCTTTTATTCTTGTTAATTACCGTATCTCGGTGCTACATTATTATTCCGCTTTTATTACCGTGAATATTATTTTGGTAGGGGGTTTATTCCCAACACGGACTATATATGTGCGTCTGAAAAAAAAAAGTAACGAGCAGATCTCAGCTGACTCTGAATCCTAGATTCACCACTGCTGCATGAGATATATTCTTCAACTTATAATAAGAACTCAACAGTGTTAGATCTAGATTAGATGCAGCGAATATATATGTGTGAAAAAAATATAAAGAGCAGAACCCACTGGTAAGTCAAGGATATGCTACTGTTGCATTAGAACATGTTCTGTAACTTACAATCCTAAATTACTGATACAGGCTAAGTAACAAGAGGGGATTGGAAGCTGCAGTGGATGCAGCAGTTACCTTTCTAAGCAAGGCAGTGAAGCCAGTTATGATTGGAGGACCAAAGCTAAGAGTAGCCAAAGCTTGTGATGCTTTTGTTGAATTTGCTGATTCTTCTGGTTATGCAATGGCAGTGATGCCATCAGCAAAAGGGCTTGTCGCAGAACAACACCCTCACTTCATTGGCACTTAATGGGGTGCAGTAGGCACATCCTATTGCGCAGAAATTGTTGAATCAGCTGATGCTTACTTGTTTGCTGGTCCAATATTTAACGACTATAGCTCTGTTGGATATTCACTTCTGATCAAGAAAGAGAAATCGATCATCGTGCAGCCTGATAGAGTTGTAAATTGGCAATGGACCAGCTTTTGGTTGTGTCCTAATGAAAGATTTCCTATCTGAACTAGCAAAGAAAATAAAGAAAAAATGGAACTGCTTATGAAAACTATCGTCGGATATTTGTGCCTGAAGGAACACCTCTAAAATCAGAGCCTAATGAACCACTAAGGGTAAATGTTTTGTTCCAGCATATACAGAAGATGCTTTCAGATGAAACAGCAGTGATTGCTGAGACAGGGGATTCATGGTTCAATTGCCAGAAGCTTAAGTTACCAGAAGGATGTGGGTATGTGACTAATAACAGCTTATCAGCCTGGTATCCATTTTATTTACAGACATTAGAAGAAAAAAGTTCGTGTTGCAGGTATGAATTCCAGATGCAATATGGCTCCATTGGTTGGTCTGTTGGTGCTACCTTGGGCTATGCGCAATCTATACCTAAAAAATGTGTCATTTCTTGCATCGGCGATGGAAGTTTTCAGGTACTAAACGACAAACACTTTCCTGGGAAATGACTTCTTTCATTACCAAAATCAGTACAACAATATTACTCGTGTGTAGAACTAAATGGTATTTGGATCACAGGTTACTGCACAAGACGTGTCAACAATGATCCGTTGTGAGCAAAAGAGCATAATTTTCTTGATTAATAATGGTGGTTACACCATTGAGGTTGAAATCCATGACGGGCCATACAATGTGATCAAGAACTGGAACTACACTGGCTTAGTAGATGCTATTCACAATGGTGAAGGCAATTGCTGGACCATGAAGGTGAGTGTTAATGTATAGAAATACGTATCCATACATAGACAAATATGTCATTGTTTTCAAATTCTTTCTGACTGGATTGCAGGTAAGGAGTGAAGTCTCACAGAAGCAATTGCAACTGCAACTGGAGAGAAGAAGGATTGTTTATGCTTCATTGAAGTTACTGTTCACAAGGATGATACTAGCAAAGAGTTGCTCGAATGGGGTTCCAGGGTGTTTTCCGCCAATGGCCGTCCACCAAACCCTCAATGAGTCGAGAGCCTGGTTGTATCTTATCTAGAATGATAACGGAGTTGTTGAGGCCAACTTGCACGCACCCTAGCTAGCTCTTTCTTCATTGTCTCCAAGAGAGTATTAGATTTCTTTCAAGTTTCGAGTAATTAGAAAGCTGTTTACCATTTAATAAAATGGGATTTTGGTATTATTACAAGGCTCTATTTGCTATAGTTTCACTCGGTTTATTAAACATTCTACTCAGTGTTCCTGGTCATGCTAAAAGATGTACTCTAGCTAACAAACAATAACAAGACCCTGAACATCGGATGGAAGCTTTGAAAACTGGACCTGACCAAGTTAAAAAACGAGGCTTTTCATAGTTACAATAAATTTAAGATCTGACATTTTAAACAGTTAGTAAATAGGTAGCGGTGATGAGTGGAGTAGAACCTCCAAGGACAGACATAATTTCTTCGGTAATATTTACTCTTCAGCATACATGAGATTTTGAAGCCTAAATTATGGGTTTAATGCAGTGAAGAAACAAAATCAACCACTAGACATAAAGGGCTTAAGAGTGGCATTTGCTTACAAAAATATTCAACTGTTTATACTATGTTATGAATTAAGGCATGATATTAGGTCTTGGAATAAACTAAGCAATGCATAAAATAGATCAAGTCGGAACCATTCGAGACACCTATAATCCAAATCCCCATTTATCCACAAACAATATTAACATGTTGACCATAACGTGCTGCTCATTTTCCTCCAGATGGCACAAGAACTTGACTATTTTTTGCTTTGACAGTCTCTCATGCATAGCTTCAATAAAAAGCCAAGAATCCATCTACTTTCGAATTCAATTAGATATAGCTTCTCTTTACTTAAATAATGAACGCAAGAGAAGCTCTAAAATAGATATCATTTATCTACCTCAATTTTATCTAAAATTTAGAATCCACAACTTGTGTATATATAAATTTGAGCCAATTTTCAAAATATTACATGAACGCCAAGAACATAAACTACAGATGCAGCAAATAAATTGAATTTAACTATCCAACCGTCGTAATTCAAACTACTGTGGAAATTGCCACATATTCAAAACAACAAAATTAGCAGACCAAACGGAAACCACTTGATGCCGTGAAAATAAAAAGCATTAAGAAGAACAAAATAAAATAAATCGGGTGAAGTTCACTAAATTAAGGAGGAAATATCATAAAACTATAAGCGAAAATGGCTATGAAAGTTTCAATATACCTCAAAAGCAGAAGTACATTAGGTGCCATTAGCACAAAAACACTAGAGAAATTAACTGCAAAGTTCTGAAAAGTCACAAAAAAAGACGCAATAACCTAAGGCAATGAAGATACGCCAAAATCTAAGAATGCTGAGACGTGCGGAATAAGCTTTTACTTAGATCTCTGCCTCATCTTTCGGCGCTTCCTCTTCAACCTCCTCATACGCTTCTTCTTCCACTAAAAATTAAAAAGAACGCACCCGTTCATAAATGAGTAACATAAATGAACACTAACTAGCAATGTAAACACACACGCAAAAAAACGATCGCACACACTGTCATAAATCAGTAAGCAGTTGCAGTATCATTCTGCGTCGATTGACTTAAAATTCTAGATTCATCTGTATAAAAATGAGAAATGAAAACAAACGGACAAACAAAAACAGAAGAAGAGATGTATATGTCGACACACCTTGGCTCTCATGGTGAATAAGCTACGACTTAAGGGACGGCTCTTTACTTCCTAACCAGAACAAACCTGTAGATTTGATGAAGAGGATACGGCACTAAATTGAGAGAAGGGAGGGCTGGTGGAATATAAAGGAAGCCCTAGAGTAGTGTGATCATGGGCTTTGGGTCTTTGATTCCGGTACGAGTCATGGGCCCAACCCGCGGGCAAAGAGTCCAAACCTGCGACGATTAGATTAGATTGTATTTTTTTTTAAAAGGAATTTTAACATTCCTATATCATATAGGAAACACTTTTATCCTTTATGTTTAAGGTTTAATTTAATTACAAATCCATATAACAAATTATTAATTCTATGCCATAATTAATTAAGGATCTAATTAATGGGCAGATTTTATTTATTAATTAAAGATATCCATATATCACATATTTCTCTCTCCCCTTAATTCTTACATTTCTTTCTCCTAATCCCAACGTCATTTTCTCCCTCATATTTTTTTTCTTCTCAATTCCTTCTTCTTCTCAAAAATACAAAAATGAGACCGATTAAGTATAATCAGATTTTTAGCCAAAGAGATTCAATATGAAACCCATTGTTTCAATTATTGTAATTTCTGGTAATTGTCAAATATTGTTCTGAAATTTAATAAGTACGAGATCAAGAGTAGATATATGATACAGAAGACTTCCTCAATCGATCAATCAACAATTCTCAATCGTAAATTTGTGGGGTAGCCATATGAATCTTCTGTAAGTGTGACAGTGTGTGTGCAATTGTATTTATTTGTAGTTTTTTGTAGAAATTTTGTCCATGAAGAGCAAATTTTATTGTCAACTTTTTTTTTTCACATAAGTTTGTAGTTTAATTTGTAGTATAAATATAGTAATTTTGTAGATAGCCTTAAAAACAATACAAATTTATACAATACGTAAACCGATTTGCAGTTTATTTGTAGTTTTTTTTTTGTAGAAATTTTGTAGATGAAGAGAAAATTTTGTAGTCAATATTTTTTTCAACATAGATTGTAGTGTAATTGTAGTATAAATGTAGGAATTTTGTAGATACCCTTCAAAACTATACTGCTTTATACATACGTAAACTGATTTGTAGTTTATTTGTAGAATTTTTGTAGATTAGGAAAAAAAATTTGTAGTCAACATTTTTTTTACAATATAGATTTCAGTTTAATTGTAGTATAAATTTAGTAGTTTGTATATACCATTAAAACAATATTGAAAAAATATTTAGTCCCAAATTTTTAGCAAACTAATTTGGAAGGAATAAGCTATTCAAATATTTATCCCAGATTCGTAGGCGCCTAATTTGGAAGGAATCAATTTTTAATATTGGGAATTTAATGAATGGTATAAATCATCCAGATTTGTAGGCGCCTAATTTGGAAGGAATCAATTCTTAATATTGGGTATTTAATGAATGGTATAAATTTTGTAGCAAAAATATAAACATGGCGAATAATAATGAAAATATGTACATTTTTAGCAATAAGATTTCATATATGGTATAAATAGGAAAAAATTCTTTTTTAAAAAGTGACCTTCCTGTACACTATTTTGAAGCCTTATTATCCTTTTTGGTTTAGGGGTATATATAATCGAACTAAAATCGAAAATTAAAGTTTGATGGCTTATTGATATCGGATTAACAGTTTAACGGATGGAGAACATATTAAAATTTTTCTATTAATAACTTTTTAAATTTGGGAATAAATTTTTTTTTTCGTTTACCCATTAAGAATATATATACACATATAAAATTTATTTTTATTTATATATTTTACCAATATAATAAGTGAAATTTTCTTGAACTACGAAGGGTATAATCGTCAAACAATCGAAAATGTTGGAATTATAGTAAATGACTTGCCAAAGGATCAGTTCGTGTTCATTGCACAGAGACCCACGTGACTGACTTAAGGCTTCAGGTTTCCATTTTGTAATTTTGAGAACTACATTTCTCAATTTTCATCTCTCAATTGTTCTGTTCCTCAATTGCATCTCCTTTCTGGTGAGTTTCATCCTTCTCTTTGCTCTTTTACTTCTGCTCGATTTTTAATTCCCACTCCTCTGATTTAGTCCCTCTTCTTGTTTTGCTTTTTTTATGTATTTCTGTGTGACATTTCAGTTCTTTCGCTACTGAGGAGCATTAAAATGGACAAATAGTAAGAAACAGTAATCCGTTTGTTTCTTTGCATTTTCTTCTGGTTTTTGGAAACGTGCACAGCAAGTTTCCATGGAAATTATTTTTTGTTTGTTCCATTGTATTCTCCTCTGGATTTTCAAACATGCAAAACAAATTCTTTACAGGTTGAAGTTGATGAGGATCCGGCAGAAGCCAAAGGAAGGAGAAGATGCAACAGCTGAACTCAAAGAGCATCATGTTCAATATAGATTGAATTAGGTCGATAAATCGCTCGATAAAAACTAAACTAATATCAATCCTCTGGATATCGTATCGGGTGGCTAGCGAATTAATATATTTAAAAGCTGATAGTCAAACCGTTAAGAATATATTGTAAAGAATAGCAGAAGATGAGATTATTTAGAGACATTCTGTTAGCCTAAAATTGTTAACGAAAATATGAAGATTGGAAGAAGTAGCTTTCAGAAAAGAAGAAAAGTTTTCGGATAGGAGAATTTGTTTATGAAGAAGGTTTTCTGGATTTTTTAGCTTGCTTACAAATGGAAAAAGATACCCCTTATTTATATTAGCCTATGGATGATTCTAGATAATGTACAATGAAAATTCTAGCAACCTTATCTTCTAATAAAATAACGACCCGACCAGTCGTTTTCTGAAGTTGCTACAGATTTGGAGAGTAGATTTGTACTGGTAGGATTTATAACGTGTTGAGACTACAGAACGGGGAGAAGTTGGTGGTAAATATAAAAAGGGAAAAGAAAAAGAGAGCAAGGGTTCTATGAGTGTTGTGAGGAAAAAGGGTAAAAGAGTAGTTGATTCTTCATCCATTCCTGTTGGTCTGGCAAAGAAACTGGTGCAATGGTCGTTTGGGGAGAGGAATTTATTGAAATAGAAGAGAGTGTGAGCAAAATAGGGAAAGTGGGTCTATCGAAGCTGCTGAAGGGTTGGTTCAATTTGGGAAAAATATAGATGAACATGTTCCATTTGAATAGGAAACCCTCACGGACCTACTGATAGGGTTATAAATGGATTCAAGGCTCATACCATTTCTGATGGCTTTATTCTAACAATAGTTCTTGCACATTTGGAGGTACCTATGAAGAAGTGGGAGGTTAGTACAAGAAATCATCATTTTGGGGTTAATACTCTGCTTGTTTGCGATTATGAAGTCAATGTCATTCCTAAAGAACGTGGTTCATCCAAAAGGTACTAATGAATAGCAAGGTTAGAGCCTTGGTGCAAGAAAGTAGGGTTAAGGATATTGAGATTGAGAGGCTGAAGAAGAGATTGGCAGATGTGGAGACTGAGAGAGGTGCTCTCAAAACTGAGCTGGAAAGAGAAAAGAAAAGAATGATAACATTCTTCAAGATATGCTGAAACTCCTCCAAGTCAAAAATCAAGCACCTAGTTCTTCCCAGTATTAAGCCTTCTATCCTAGTGTAGATCAACCAATGACTCAGTTCCAGAATTTTGTTTCTGTTGCTCATGTTTTCGGTATTTTTATTGCTTCTTATGCTTTTTTGGTATAAACTTATCGATCATCAATGAAATTCACAGTCTTTTGCTCTAACTGTTTATTTATATTTCGTTGATGGTTAAAATTCTTAGCTTGATCTATGATGACTAATCTATGATTGTATTTGAAGTAAATCCAGTAGCCATGAGTAAGGTTTAAAATCTGGTTATCTCATATTTTTATGCAACTTCTCATTGATGCCAAAAGGAAAAAAAGGTTGTGCTTTACACGCTTTCTACTTTGAACATTGATGTTTATAACCTAATGTACATGGTCCTTGATGATAAGTAATAAAAAGGAAAAAAATTTATAATATTGTATTGATGTTGAGCTGAGTTGACATAGGGCCTAAGCTTATGAAAAATTACATAGTTTGTCATTATCAAACAGGGGGAATTTGTTGGCCAGGCAAAGGTTTGTTTTGAAGATTGACAAAGGAAGCTCACGCATGAACTAGGTACATCACTTAGGTTCATAAAAACGGGAAGATTCTAGCATGTGGGATGCACGTGAATGAGATCATCTTAAATTCGTATTTACTATCTCCTGATCGAAAATGTTGCATAATTGATAAGGAGAAGGACTTCGTACTCAAAGAGAATACTATTCAAGATAGGGAAGGAGTTAGAAGTTGAGATCACTAGAACTCTTCCACCAAGGAAGAGTAGCATTAGTACTCTAGTTATTCTTTTCATCTGCTAACTCTATACAGAATATTATCACTTTACAGGTGTTCCACAAACACATAAGTTAAACGTGAATTGAGAGCAAAATGATAAGGCAATTTTGCAAACAGTTCGTATGTGATTCAAATGTGCAAACCTGAAGCTACATGAACCAGATAGAAGAACCAGCTTCAAGTGTCTATCTTTTATTCTACTTCAATTGTACTAGGTGTTTTCATATTGTGCCTTTCAGCTTTATATAGAGACAATTGTAATAAGTACTCAGAGTTTTCAAGTTAGAGTTAACTTGAAGTTGTTGCAGCAGTTAGATGCTTTTTTCCATAACGGGATTAGAGTTAGTCCTAGGTTTACAAAATTATTTTTGTAAATGCAGTTTTTGACTCAGTGATTGTAGTGGAGAGTTTGGGAACGGCCTACTGGGAAGTAGGTCGTAGTTATTCAATTTTGAGCGATGTGTTTTCAACGTAAACTACTTGTGTTCTTTACTTTTCGCATTTACTATTTATGCAATAGTAGGTTAATGAACACTTAAAAGAACGAGGTCCTTCCATAATCAGTTTAAGCGAAGAACCCTTCTTGTGTGGTATTGAAGTGTAAACCATCAGTATATAAATTTTATTTAATCAATTAATAAATTGAAGGTAAATTAAGTAGGCGATTGGACATGACTTCCCTAAAAAAATCAAATTTGAAAATTCACTATAATTTAAATTGAAGATGAAGTTGTGTTTGGTTATATTTTTTGTAAAATATTTGGATGTCTTTTTTTTCAAAATCATAAAACATAATTTATACCACACAACTTGTAAAAAAATATCAAAATCACCCCAGTTTAATTATCCTACTTTAAATAAACAATGAAACATGCTATTATTTAACTGTTATCATATTTTATGTTACTGCAATACGCAGAAGATGCAAAATCAATATCATATTTTCTAACATAGTCCGCTTCCCACTGCTACTACCACTGTTATCATACATGTAGGTTAATAATAGATGGGGTCATTTTGATAAATTTTTAAAATATAAGGTAAATTTGTAAAATTAAAAACTAACAAATTCTCATTTTCAATTGAAAAACTAATAAGAACCAGTTTTTCAAATTTGAAATGTATTTTCAAGTGAAACTGAAAAATTGGAAAGATTTTGAATTTTGGGATTGTTTACAATGGGGTAAGACCCCTCTATTTATAGGAAGAGAAATGGCTTAGCCTCAAAGTAAAACTCTCTACAAGATAGACATTCACTCTAATTAGAATTCTATTCTTAACACTCCCCCTTGAATGTCTACTCAATAAATAATGTGCCTCGTTAAAACCTTAACTAAAATAAAACCCAATGGGAAAAAAATTCTAGAAAGGGAAAAAGAGTACACATGTTTAGAAATGAGCCTATTGGTTGCCTCGTTAAAAACATTGCAAGGAAAACCCAGTGGGACAAAACCTTGTAAGGTAAAAAGAGTACAACGCACATTAACTCCCCCTGAAGAGAGCATCAATTCACATCCTTGAGCATTTGCATTCCAATCTTGTGCACCATCTTCAAAAGATCGTTGGTAGAGATTTGGTAAATAAATCAGTCACATTAACTTGAATGAATATTTTGCACCTTGAAATCATAACTCGTGATAGATATATAATGTCTTCACAAATATCGTGGAATGGCTCTTCAATATCTCCATAGAAGTATCCTCGCTATCACATTATCATGCTTATAGTTATAGCAAGATATATTTGTGCATAAATTACACTGAGGAAGTGGTAACTCAAGATCAAGAATGGTAGATGCTTCAAGCAACTTAAATCCTTCATGGATTGTCATATAAGTTAAGTCATATAAGCCATATTATAGACTTTAGATGCAAATCAAGTTTTCATGTCATGCTAGACAAATAAGATATCGAACACTGATTACATATACCATTGGCTTTATACTTTCAAGTGTTTGAACTACAGGTCCAAAATTACATGCCTTTCATATGGAATCAATTCTACTTGAAGTGTATCTCTTCCATTTGGCCAATACTTTTGTGTCTATATTCGATAGACTTAAGATCCTCATCTAAACTTAGCGCTATGATAGATGTCGACGAAAAAATATTTTATATCGGTTCCAAAAATTTTCCATAAAGACATAACATAGAGATCTCTTCATTCATATATTGAGGTGCCTAAATCTCTCATGAGATTTTATGAAGTGTTATGTCATGTGATCTTCTAGATCACTTGCCTCCTTATTATGATCAGTTGATCATTTGCTCATCCTTTTTATCTGAAACTCATTTGTCTATATGCTTTAAGCGTATCATAGACTTTGTCCTTCTAGGACTTAATATGAGCATTTGCAATGAGAATATAGTTACTTTACTTGGGTCAGCAAAATGCGTCTAGCATACTTTGCAATAAAGTGCAGATGAATTATCTTTTTATGAACTTCAAGTTCATAGTATCTTATTCGAGGATCTAGATATACAAATGATAATTCATTCCAAGTAACATTTTCTCAATTGTTTATCATGTCTCTCCCTCATGTTAGAAAAACCAACTTATTTCCTCAACTTTGAGGATCCATCTTTGTGCATTATGGTGTTAATGAGAATATACACCGCACATAAATAATAATAAGATGGAGTTATTTGGTTCCTGACCCTGAACCACTTGTGAGGGGAGAATGTAATATACTATCGTATATAACATATATCAAACAGATATAGATAACTTTGTTCTCATAAGCAACAGTTTAGCTATTAAGCAGAGGAACTCAATGAATTATTTTTGCTAAACCAATTTGATGTAAACCAACTTATCAAGATGAACTTTTTGAATAGAAAATCTGGAAATTATGCTCGAAATTAAATTACTGAGCAAGTTACCTCGCAAGCACCGGCCAGGTTGCAGGTTAATAATAATCGCACATGTAACCATCTCATAGATGCATCTTATGTGGTGTACATGGCAGGTGAATGGGCCCATATTTACCTTTGATATTTCCAGCATTCATGGGATTCAATCCCAATTTTAGTTGGTCAATTAATTTATAAGAACAAGCAATATAAGAGAATTCTTAAAGAACTTTCTAGTTCTTTAATATTTACCCATGTGAATTCTCTATTATTTTTGCATATCATATTCAAATTGATATGGCTAAACTGATTGTGTCAACTGAATAAATTATCAATATCGATAAGTTCATGTTTATACCATGACATGTGCAATTATCAATAAACTCCATGTTTAATATGATATGGGTTTTTATATCAATAAATATCCACTTTATTGTAGCATTCTTTTGTTTGTGTAATACAAACTGGAGAACAAAGCAGGTAGCTTTTCACATACAGATTATCCCGCTACAAGTTGTAGTAATAGAAGATATCAAATATTTCCTTTATTTGTTGTCTCAATATAATCAACCGCTTTCGCGTATACTTTGAAAACTGAATAAGTTTCTTTGAGACTTACTACAACACAATACCTTATTGGTAATCAATTGTGTTTTTCCAAATAGTATAATTGGCTCTTGCAGAGTTCTCAATTAATTTGGTACTACCACATGTTCATCAATATCCATATGGTGAATATCTCTTTCAAAGAGAAAGTTATACCTTTATGACCATAGTCAAAATTATATGCAAGATATGTTTCTTGCATTATTGTTGTCCTTTAATAATCACATTGCCAAAATATTTTGGCGTACAATAGGTACGTGATCAATGACCATTCATGTCAAAATAATGATATTATTTTCTTATTTAATCTCAAACCTCCTTCTAGAGGTGAGTGTGCTATATTCACTACCACTAGCACATTCATATTCTTCCAAGAATTAATATGTATTCATAAATTGGATGTTGTCACACTCACACCATGAATGGACCATAATCATCTATATGTGCTGTATAAAATCTCATGTCAAATCGATGGGAGATATTACTTTCGCAAAGTGAATGATTATTTTAAGAATCCTTATTATTCTCATTATCACAATGATGACGATTATAATTTCGTCTATTGCCACGTCCACATCCATTGATACCTTCACGGTAATAATTTTGTCTTCTTTCACACTTATCACATACTACGATCACATTCTCTTAAGTGAATGAGAATGGAGCAAATTCAATTGGACGAGTTTTCAATTCTTTGCCCACAATCATACATGAATTTAATCATGGCAAATCATAGAAATTTTACCACTTCACGTGGTTATAATTTCTTACAAACTCCATTAGAGTTATAATCAAACTTTGTTGTCTTTGTTTGTATATGAAATCAAATCGAAGAATTTCAAGAATTTGAAAGAGAAAAGTAAATTACTTACCTTAAATCCATAATTTAATCATGAAGGAAGTTCATGGAACAACGTACAATCATTTTGCTCAATCCCAAAGCTTCTACCCAATTGGTTAGAGTCTCGTGCTGATAACGTGTTATGAAATAATAAAATAACAAGAGCAATATTGCAGAGAAAGAGAGAGATGAAATTCTTATTGAATTTGGGATTGTTTACAATGGGGTAAGACCCCTCTATTTATAGGAGAGAAATGACTTAGCCTCAAAGTAAAACTCTCTACAAGATAGACATTAACTCTAATTAGAATTCTATTCTTAACAATAACTAAACATTATTTTCAAAAAAAAAATTGAAAAAAAGGAATCTGTACGTCCAAACGGGATCTAAGACACCCAAAAAATGATATTGTTTGGCCTTAGACTCGCAATACCGTCATTCTCTTTTACATATATATAAAAACAACAAGAAGAGGAGAAAACCTCCATAGATTTGAAGCTGAATTAATCCAAATTGGAGTTGCAATCATTAACCTGCAGGCTGCAACTCCAATCTATTACTCCTAACAAAAAATACGTTAATTTCATTATTAAATGACCAAATTAGATGGAACCGTGGATAGTTTTCAATCGAAAGTTTTATTTTGTGACTCATACAACTGACATTAGTTGTATAAGACTCTTTTTTATCTCATAAATTGGTGGATTCCAATCTTACATTTTTTGGTCCATAAAATACTGGATTTACAAAACTGTGAAACAAAAATGTTGCCTCATACAACTAATATCACTTATATGAGACACAAAATAAAAATTTTCGTTTTCAACCTGCATTTACCGAATAAAAATAACCTGGAAGTCTAATTATCCTAGTAATAACACACGTTACTTTAAAAAAGTTGGATGTTGGGATTATTCATTAATGGATTGCCTTTTTTGGATGAGGTTAGAAATTCATGATTTAATTAAGTAAATGTTTGCTGCTGTTAAAGAGGGCAATTTTCATCCCAACAAAAAAATATTAAGGATAATTTCAGTTCAATAAGTGATGGAAGGTATTTTTGAATTATTTTTAATAGGTTAAGGACATGCTTGAACCTTTTCCTTTTCTTTTATAATATTAACTCTGATATTTTATATTTTATATTTTTTGAATTAAATTAATTCACATATTTATAATTCACGTTACAGATTTAATTATACCTTTTTACGTATAAGGAGGATCCTAATCTAAATGGAAGCGTGCTTTTAGAGCAAGTAGCTCAGCTTGAGAAGAGATAGTGCATAAATATTGCTGTAGAAATCGGCCACCCAATCTCTTGCATTACTTTTTCTTTAAGATTATATTGTAGAGATAATTAATTTAGGTCTACATTATATATAGGAAAGAAAAGAGATACCGAAAATTTATAAATATTTTAAAAAAAAGATTTATCAATCGACGTTGGTCCCTGGCTTCCTGAAAACTAAAAAAATGCATAAAATAAGGGGGACTTATGCAACGGACTATGCCAGCTGAGGAAAAAATACGTTTACTGGCTAATGACAAATTAAAATACGAAAATTAGAAATAGAAAATTGACTAAGCATTATTCCTTAAAAATAATGCTCATAGATTCCAATTTATGCGGCGGGATTCGAAATGATAACTATGCTTAACCATCTTGTCAATCTATTTGACAGAAACTATAACAAATTCACAGAAATTGTGGATACGATTATGAAACAATAAAAGAAGAAGAGCAATATTGTAGAGAGAAAGAGAGAGAGAATTTTTATTGAATTTTGGGGTGATTTACAATGGGGTAAGACCCCTTTATTTATTGGAGGAAAAATGACTTAGTCTCAAAGTAAAATTCTCTACAAGATAGACATTCACTCTAATTAGAATTCTATTCTTAACACTCCCCCATGAATGTCTACTCAATAAGTAATGTGCCTCATTAAAACCTTAACTAAAATAAAATCCAATCGGAGAAAAAATTCTAGAAAAGGAAAAAGAGTACACATATTTAATAATGCGCCTATTAGTTGCCTCGTTTAAAACCTTGCAAGGAAAACTTAGTGGGACAAAACCTTGTAAAGGAAAAAGAGTGCAACACGCATTAACTCCCCTGAAGAGAGCATCAATTCACATCCTTGAGCCTTCGCATTCCAATCTTGTGCACCATCTTCAAGAGATCGTTGGTAGAGATTTGATAAATAAATCAGCCATATTAACTATAATGAATATTTGTACCTTGAAATCATAACTCGTGATTGATATATAATATTTTCACAAATATCGTGGAATGGCTCTTCAATATCTCCATAAAGGTATACTCGCTATCACATTATCATGCTTATAGTTATAGCAAGATACATTTGTGCACAAATTGCACTGATGAAGTGGTACTTCAAGATCAAGAATTGTATATGCTTTACCCGATTTAAGTCCTTCAAGGATTGTCATACAAGTTAAGCCATATAATAGACTTTAGATGCATATCAAGTTTTCATGTCATGCTAGACATATAAGATATCGAAAACTGATTGCACATACCATTAACTTTGTACTTTCAAGTATTTGAACTACATGTCCAAAACTACATGTCTCTCATATGGAATCAATTCTACTTGAATTGTATTTCTTCCATTTGGCTAATACTTTTGTGTCTATATTCGATAGACTTACGATTCTCATCTATACTCAGCGCTATGATAGATGTCATCGACAAACATTTTATATCGGTTCCAATAAATCTTCATAAAGACATAACATAGAAATCTCTTCATCCATAAAATGATGTACATGAATCTCTCATGAGATTTTATGAAGTGTTATGTCATGTGACCTTCTAGATCACTTGCCTCCCTTATTATGATCACTTTGATCATTTGCTCATCTTCTATATCAAGAAGTTCTATTTGAAACCGATTTTTCTATATGGTTTAAGCGTACCTTAGACTTTGTCTTTCTAGAACTTAATATAAGCATTTGCAATGAGAATATAGTTACTTTCTTTGGGTCAGCAAATGCTTATGGCATACTTTGCAATATATTGCAAGCGAATTATCTTTTATGAACTTCAAGTTCATATTATCCTATTCGAGGATCTAGACATACAAATGATAATCCGTTCGACGTAACTTTTTTCTTTCAATTGTTTATCATATCTCCCCCTCATGTTAGAAAAACTAACTTGTTTTCTCAACTTTGAGAATCCATCTTTGTGCATTATGGTGTTAATGAAAATATACACCGCACATCAATAATAATAAGATGGAATTATTTGGTTCCTAACTCTGAACTACTTGTGAGGGGAGAATATGATATACTATCGTATATAACGTATATCAAATTGATATAGATAACTCTATTCTCATAAGCAATAGTTTAGCTATTAAGTGGAGGCACTCAATAAATTATCTTGCTAAACCCGCTGTGATGTAAACTAAATTATCAAGATAAACTATCTTGAATAGAAAATCTGAAAATTGTGCTCTAAATTGAATTATTGAGCAAGTTACTTCACAAAACACCATGTTGCGGGTTCATAATAATCGCATATGTAACCATCTCATGGATGCATCTTATGTGGTATACATGGCAGGTGAATGAGCCCATATTCACCTTTGATATTCCCAGCATTCATAGAATTCAATCCCAACTTTAGTTGGTATATTAATTAACGAGAACAAGCAATATAAGAGAATTCATAAAGAACTTTCTAGGTTATTTAATATTTACCCATATGACTTCTCTATTATTTTTGCATATCATACTTAATTTGATATGGCTAACCCAAATGCCAACTGAATAAATCAATATTGATAAAGTTCAGATTTAGACCATGACATGTGCAATTATAAATAAACTCCATGTTTATTATGATATGGATTTTTATATCAATAAATATCCACTTTATTGTGGCATTATTTTGTTTGTATAGTACAAACTGGAGAATAAAGCGGGTAGCTTTTCACATACAGATTATCCCGCTACAAGTTGGAGTAATACAAGATATCAAATCTTTCCTTTATTTATTGTCTCAATATAATCAACCTTTCGCGTATACTTTGAAAACTGAATAAGTTTCTTTGATACTTACTACAATACAATACCTTATCGGTAATCAATTGTATTTCTCCAAAATAATATAATTGGCTCTTACAGAGTTCTCAATTAATTTGGTACTATCACATATTAATCAATATCCATATAGTGAATTTAAAGAAAAAGTTGTACCATATGGTCATGGTCAAAATTATATGCAAGATATGTTTCTTGCATTATTATTGTCCTTTAATGATCACATTACCAAAATATTTTGGCGTACAATATGTACGCGATCAATGTTCATTCATGCCATAATAATGACATTATTTTCTTATATCATCTCAAACCTCCTTCTAGAGGTGAGTGTTGTATGTACCACTAGCACGTTCATATTCTTCCAAGAATGAATATGTACCCATAAGTCAGATGTTGTCACGTTCAATTCATGAATGGATCATAATCATCTATATGTGCTTTATAAAATCTCGTGTCAAATCGATGACAAATATTACTTTCACAGAGTGAATGATTATTTTGAGAATCCTTGTTGTTCTCATTACCACAATAATAACGATTATAATTTCGTCTATTGCCACGTCCACATCCATTGATACCTTCACGGTAATAATTTTGTCTTCTTTCAGACTTATCACATACTGCTATCACATTCTCTAAAGGGAATAAGAATGGAGCAAATTCAATTGGACGAGTTTTCAATTCTTTGCCTACAATCATACATGAATTTAATCATGGCAAGACATAGAAATTTTACCACTTCACGTGGTTATAATTTCTTACAAATTCCATTAGAGTTGCAATCAAAATATATCGTCTTTGCTTGTATTTAAAATAAAATTATAGAATATCAAGAATTTGAAAGAAAAAAGTTAAATACTTACCTTAAATTCAGAATTTAATCATGAAGGAAGTTCATAAAATAATTGACAATTATTATGCTCAATCCCAAAGCTTATACTCAATTGGTTAGAGTCTCGTGCTGATAACGTATTATGAAATAATAAAAGAAGAAGAACAGTATTGCAGAGAAAGAGAGAGAATTCTTATTAAATTTTGAGGTTATTTACAATGGGGTAAGACCCATCTATTTATACAAAAATGACTTAGCTTCAAAATAAAACTCTCTACAAGATAGATATTTACTCTATTTAGAATTTTATTCTTTACAGATAATACATTAATCTTCCAACTTAATTTTTAATAACTTGTTCCGATTGAAATATGACTTTTATACACCTTTGAGTTATATATATAAAATTTTATTTAAGCAATTAAGAAACTGATGGTAAATAAAGGCAAAAAATGATATTGTTTGGCCCTTAGACTCGGTACCGTCATTCTCTTAAGTAATTCTTGTGGAGAGGCATATATATATATATATATATATATATATATATATATATATAAAACTATGAATAAAGAGGAAAACAACAAACCTCCATAGATCTGAAGCTGCATTAATCCAGATTGGAGTTGCAATTGTTAACCTGCAGGCTGTAACTCCAATCTATTAACATAAAAAATACGTTGTAACTCCAATCTATTAACATAAAAAATACGTTAATCTCATTGTTTTATGACCAAATTAGATGAAACCCTCGATAGATTTAAACCTGCATTTTCCAAATATTATTAACCTACAACTCTAATTTATTATCCGAGTTGAGTAACATCACCTTTTTTCCGCCCCACTCCATTCTTATCGAAACTGGAAAAAAGTCAACCAACCATTCTTTTTGTTTCTTCCACATCTTGCAATCTCCGTCTCTCTTAACCTATCCACAACTCACCATTATTTTTATTATATTATAATATACTACATTTATTAAGAATTTTTTTACAAGTTTTTTTTAGGTTGAGCAAAATGGGCACAGGTTCATCAAAGAACCCAGACTGTAGTTCACATGGCAGCGAGGACCATGGAGGAGGACAACTCTACGTCTCTCTCAAAATGGAAAATTACAAACTCAAAGGCGAACTCATTCCTCATGTCTATGGCTCTGTCCCCCTCATTGGTTCCTGGGATTCTTCTAAAGCTGTACATTTTATTAAGCAGCTCTGATTTTTTACTCCCCAATTTGAACTACTGGTATTAACTAATTCTAATGCCAATTTCATTTTTCATCTTCAGCTTCCTATGGAACGCGAATCCACCTCTATGTGGGAACTCAGTTTCGTCGTTCCTCCTAATCACGGTTTGCTCCTTTTTGTTACTGTTGTTATTTCTTCAACTCTTTGATTTCATAGAATTTCTTCCCCTCCTAATTACTATGCAATGACGGTGTAAAAAAAAAAAAATTTTATACTATCAGGATCAATCAAAAGATAGATATGTATGGGTAGTCGTGAAAAATGAGATTCTAATAGTGAGTGTAAGTCAAGTTACCTACTAGAACAAGTAAGGTGACCTAATAGTGTAGAAGAATCTTTAGACAGTGTCAGTGCATTTAACTTGTTAAATACTTTGCCCTGATGGTGTAAATTTTCTTTTCACTATTAAGTCAATAAGAGATATCTACAGATAATACTCCATAAAAATTGAGATTTATAATATTGAAAATAAGGCACCTGCAACTATAGGTAAGTTAACCTGATAGTTTAAAGAATCTTTACACTTACAGTGCATATAACTTAAATCCTATTGATATAGGAGGATTAATATAGCCGACCTCAACTAGCTTGAGATTGAGGAGTTGTTGATCAATTGACTTTTCTTTATGAAGAGACGTTGGACTTTAAGTTCCTGTTGAAGCCAAAATACAACCATGAGCCTTATATAGTGGAAGAAGGTCCAAACCGTGTACTAATTGCTGGAACATTACAAGGGGACGGCCATTCAGCTTCGTTTAAGCTGGACAATGAAGAGATTATTGAATATAGAGTGTTTGTTAAAGCAGATAGAGTTTCACCATTTGACCTTGCGGCTAGTTGGAGAGCCTTTCAGGAAAATCGCAAGCCTTCCACTGTTCGAGGAATACCGGATGTTAGCATAAACTCAACACCAACGATGGGCGCAGAGGTAAGATGTTGCCATTGTCAGTTAAACTGCTAATCATAAGTGCTGCTTTATAAACCTTCATGCTAGAAGCCTGTCCTTACTATCTTGTTGGTGCTTTCTCCATGTCAATTAGTGTTTGTCTAACTATTTTGGAGCCAGGTGCCTTGTGCATGTTCATTTGGAGCAAATGCGATAAACTGTTCTACGTACACGCTATTGGATAAACAAATGTCGTACAACTAAAGGCGGAAAACTTCCTTTATGTTAGGAGCATTATGGGGTTGCAGATTTTGATATTCAATAGGTTTAAATTTGAATATAGATGCTTAGCCTATGCATGTTTGTTAGTATATGTGTATTTTGAGGAAACTTTTGGTCTTTGTGTTTTTAATCCGTGCTCCTCATTGTTTTGCTATTGTCTACTGGTCAAATTGATCATGTTTTTAGCTTCTGCTGATGCTTGGGGATGAATAGTGCTTACTAGGGCCTGTCTTCTATAAATTCCGGTTGTTGGATATGTTTGTCATATATGCCTTTAATACTATTAATTACATTTTAAACAATTTTTCTCGACAGAGTGGCTCTTCAGCTAGTCTAGAGCTTGATCTTGAACATTATGTTGTCCCTGCTCCAACAACATCTGCAATGGTTTACGCAGCTAACTTGACAGAAACTCCCAGGTCACTAAAACGTACAGGGGTATTTTCTGGGACAGATGGCACTACCATTCCTAGGCCTTCCTCAAAGGATGGTCACACTTCAAATGATCGTCCTGCTACAATAAAGGTTCTCTTGGTGCCTGTTGTTTCGGTTTTTGTTCCATTCTTATCAAACAGAATAAACTCCCAAAGTGCACTGAGATTCAGAGTTTTGCTAATTCTTCCTTTTTTTTCTTGATGAAGTGTTTAACTGTAATGCATTCCCATAATTTAAGCGAATTCAACATTAGCATATCTTTTGTACATGATAGTGATCATTATTATACTCAGTAAAATATTAAAACTATTCATCTCTGGCACTTAATCTTTTTCATTCCCAACTAAAATTCTTGTGTAATGGGCATCTGTATGTGCTGATCATATGACCAATCGTAGGCGCTATTTAAAATTATATCCCATGTTATGTATGGCAGGTATCACATTTGCTGGTGACATGAATATTATGTTATTAATGTTCTCCCTACTTACTGTACCAACCTTATGCTCTTATCGTTCTAAATGTATTACCATTTGCTTTAAAATTGTTCCTCGTAGGTTAGGAGCTGCACTTGATTCACATTGTGCTGTCTTTTTATTATTCAGGAGATAGAAGTGATTGTCCCAGATCTAAGTAGAATGCCCTCAGGGTCTGCCATGGCTGAATCCAAGTCCGTGGGAACGTTCTCGTCTTTGCAAAAACAAGATAGTTACAGAGGACTCCTTGTAGATAGAGGTGTGGGATCTCCTAGACTAGTCAAATCACCCAGTATAACCAGTTTTACTCTTGATCTCAAGCCTGATTCAGATGCCAAGGTGTGTAGAAATCTAATGTGTCCATCGTGATGAATACTATAATAAAATCTCTGCTGTGGCGTGGTTTACACACCTGATATATCTTTCTTTTTAATTTTTTAGAATATGATGCCAGCTGCTGCAGGAGCCGTTGCGGCTGGAGCTGTAGCAGATCAGATGCTTGGGCCAAAGGAAGACAGGCATCTAGCAATCGTTTTGGTATTTTCATTTTCTGATGAAGAACTGATAAGCACTAATTAGCTTTGAATTGGCTTTCCCTATTCTTGAAGTAGTATCTTATGCAACAAATGATCTTAGGATTTGCATATGCTGCCTGCAGGTTGGCTTACCAGCTCGTGGAAAAACTTTTACTGCTGCTAAGCTAACTAGGTATCTTCGATGGTTAGGTCATGATACCAAGCACTTCAATGTTGGGAAGGTAAATTATAGCAGTTGTTCTTCAATGTCTTCCTAAATTTGCAAACGTAAGGTAACTAACCACTCTTTTTCTGTGACAGTACCGCCGACTCAAGCACGGAAGTAACCAGGTAGTTTAATTGCCTGAATTGAACTGTTTTTCTAAATTGCTCCAGTCAAAAAGAACTGCCGTTTCATATATACTCCCCCCCCTCCCCCCCCCCCCCCCCCCAAAAAAAAAAAAAAAACACACACAAAAAAAAAGGGGGGGGGGGGGGGGAAGAACTGGTACTACAATTAGCAATTGCATCAAGAGATCTAAAAAGTTTATGTTCTGAAGAGAGTAGAGACAAAATGTCGTAGTCCTTGGACATCCTTTTTGTAGAAAATATACAACATGTGCAGACATCCACACACAAAATGCAGAAATTCTAAATTATTCCTGGTAGTAGGTTCTGCATGCTGATTTACTTTACTCTGATCTATAGAGTTGAAAACTCATTTCTCCCAATAAGATATTAAAGAATTCAACCTCAAGGATGACTTACAGTCCAGATGCTGGGCATGCTGCTTCTGTTGCACTGTTTTCTAATTTCACTACTGGGCTTATATTTTGAAGCCACCAAGATTAGATAAAGTGGCTGCTTATATTCCTTACATTTGTTAGTAGTGTGCTGATATAGCACAAATTTGAAGGATGTCATGCCTAATTGTGAGCAGGAAAATAGTATTCTAGGGTTTGTTATGTGGTGGAAAGAACAGAAAAAAGTATTGAGCTTTCATGGTATCATAGGGAAGAGTCCCAGAGAAGATTTTGGGACTGCTTGGCATTATTACGACATAACAGCAGAGACTAAGAAGAACCATGGAGGAAGGTGTTGGAATCTAATCCAAAACTCCTAGGAATAGTTTCTTCTGAGGAAGGAAAATTCTTGGGAGATGAAATGAATGTGTTGTACTCAGAAATTATCAACTGTTCGGACCTGTACTACCATGTAAAAATTATGAGAGAAGCCAGAACTTGAAAAAGGCATCGTTAGTAAGTTTGTGCAACTCCTGCTGGGCCTTGCCAACATTTGGTTAATATCCTAAATGCTTACCAATATTTGGTTAATATCCTAAATGTAATTACTGGCCTTTATGCAGCTCTTGCCAAATAGTATTTGGAGAGCATTTGTGCTTAGAGGCTTCCATGAGCACTCTAGTTGCTACAATTTATATGAAGAGTTAGATTATAAGGGTAAGTGAACTATGGTGATTCAAGGTGGATGAGGGGTCTGTTAGAGAACATTAAACAACTTCCTCCATGATTCTTGGAGAACACAACGTTACCTATATGCCTCACTTCCAGAATAATAATAAAATTTCTTAAAATTGACAAATGCTTATAGAAGAGAGAAAAATCTAATTCTTAATGTAAAACAACTGAAACATGCTCGTACAGGTGGGCCTTGTGGATAAAACCGGTTTTCATCTAGATGTCCCAATTAATTTGTTTTTTGTCATGACAATTTCTGGAAATGAAACAATTTAACAACCTTCCTTTTCAGAGGAATTTGTCATATGTTGCTTGTCAAAACTGTTTCTGTTCTTGATTTTGTTGTTCGTCAGACTGATAGATGATTCACTTGTAGCTATCCTTGAAAACTCAACTCTTGAATGAATTTTACCAGTTGTTGTCATCCTTGACATTTTCTTCTTTTTGGTGCTATTACTTTCTACCTTTCTACACATAGTGATGAACTACAGATGTCTTGGTGATGACTTATTGGATATTTTCCCTCTTGGATCTTTAAGTTCATATTAATTGAAATAGAAACTTGAAACTTCTTTTTCTTGTGTATCTTGTTGATGCAGTCTGCTGATTTCTTCCGAGGTGACAATCCAGAAGGCTTGGAGGCTCGCAATGAGGTAATGTCTGTCAGCATAAAGAAAAAGAATAGGTGTTGTTTATTGTCTGTTTGCTAGAAGCCTGAAATCATCTTAATTAGGAGTGGCAATGAGGCAGTGGTCAGGCAGGCATACCACATGCTATCCCTGTATTGACCCAATTTTGGCCTCTATTCTCTGTCGTTTCCACAGTTATCCAATTGGCAACGGCATACGTATGATTTTGACACTTACCTATTGTTAGAACTCAGCTAGTACCATGTTTGGGTTTGAGGTGGTGGGTTTCAATAAGGCTTTACTTCTATCCCGAACTGATGTTTACTTTACATTATTTTACAAACGGTGTTAGTCTATCGTGTGTGTGTGTGTGTGTGTATTATGTACACATACATTTAATTGTATTTTTCAGGGAAGTAGTGTCGGATGACACCACTTGAAGCAATGAAAGATTTAGAGGAAAGAGGCAAGACGAGTAAGATAAGAGGCTGAACATTAAAAGGGCAGTACATTCAGCTCTGTGCTTGTGTATTTTGCTAATATGCAAACAGGTGGATTTTGGGATTTTTAATTGGAAGTTGACAAGGAAGAGTGCATGTCAAACATGATAGATAGAGCTGTAGAAATGGAGATGTAGGCGCCCCCTAATGTGGTCAGAGGAGGTCACCGTCCGCCCTTTCCTTGTCTGTTGTTCAGCATGATTTAAAACTGGGGTTAAATATCGGTTTGAGATTGGGAAAGAGAGGGATGGGGGAAGATAGAGAGAAAAAGTGAAATCCGAGAGATGCAGTCATAACTAGTAGCACTAACGATGGCTTTCTCTCCTTTCGTGTTTTGTGTTCTGTTGGGAAATTAAGGTTCTCTTATGTTCACTCTGTCTTTTGTTCTGTGTCCCAAAAGAGCCATAAGGAGTTTCAGACGTGTTCTTATGTGTCTTGAGAGACAGGAGAGATCAATGAAAGAGAGTGGAGGGGTGTTATCTGGTATGATCTGTTTTGAGAAACGAGGAATGAAGTTAGAGTCAGAGGGTCTGGTGTGGAGAGGTAAGGTTGTGCACTAGCTAACTTGAATCTAAACCCCAGATAAGTTATGAAAAATTACGTATAAACTTTTGAAGTCCTATCTCCGATCCCGCACAGTGCTATGAAATAAATTCCCTGAGAGTGCTCCAATCCCCATGTAATCTATAATCTCTATCCAATTATAGACATGCTTTGATTGCGCTGCCCCAACATCTTAGTAGCCCCTCCTGGCGTCCCAGAGAATAGAACATATGGATAGGGATTTTTCATATACCATGCATGGGAAATTTTCAGTTTGCATCAATATTCGTCATTGCCAATGCAGCACCCATTAATTGGTCGTTGGACCATTCATTTTAGGAGAACATTACGGAAAGGAAGGCGCGTGATCTTGACCAAGTTAGGTGCATCAAGGGCGAGGATGGTAGAGTTCTAATGGGGGAGTCTCAAGTCAAGCAGAGGTGGCAGGCGTACTTTCGAGACTTACTTAACGAGGAGGGGGATCGTAACATAAAGCTAGGGGAGTTGGGGCATTCAGAGCATCATAGAGACCTTGGGTACTGCAGGCGCATTAGGGTGGAGGAGGTCATGGGGGTTTTGCGTAGGATGAGTAGGGGTCGAGCGACCGGGCCTGACGAGATCCCGGTGGAGTTCTGGAAGTGCATGGGTAGGTCAGGAGTGGAGTGGCTCTCCAGGTTGTTCAATGCGATCTTTAGGACCAAAAGGATGTCGGATGAGTGAAGGTGGAGTACAGTGTTGCCCTTCTACAAGAACAAAGGAGACATCCAGTGCTGCAACAACTATAGGGGTATCAAATTAATAAGTCACACCATGAAGGTCTGGGAGCGGGTGATCGAGGCGAGGGTGAGGGAGATGACATCTATATCTGTGAACCAGTTTGGTTTCATGCCGGGTCGCTCCACTACAGAAGCTATCCACCTTGTCAGGAGGCTAGTGGAGCAGTTTAGGGTTAAGAAGAAGGACCTGCACATGGTGCTTATCGACTTGGAGAAGGCGTATGACAAGGTCCCAAGGGAGGTGCTATGGAGGTGCTTGGAGGCGAAGAGCGTGCCGGAAGCCAACATCAGAGTAATCACGGACATGTACGATGGAGCTAAGACTAGGGTTAGGACGGTGGGTGGCAACTCAGACCATTTTCCAGTGGTTATGGGGCTCCATCAAGGATCGGCGCTTAGCCCCCTCTTGTTTGCCTTGGTGATGGATGCTCTAACCCGACATATTCAAGGGGATGTGCCTTGATGTATGCTATTTGCTGATGATATAGTCTTGAGAGACGAGACGAGAGTCGGTGTTATTGAGAGGTTAGAGGTATGGAGACAGACTCTCGAGTCTAAGGGTTTCAAAATAAACAGATCTAAGACAGAATGCCTGGAGTGCAAGTTTAACGCTGAGCCGAGCGAAGTAGGCAGGGACGTGATGATTGGATCTCAGGTCATCGCCAAGAGGGACAGTGTCAAATATCTTGGGTTGGTGATTCAGGGGGATGGAGAGATTGACGGGGACGTCACTCATCGTATAGGAGCGGGGTGGTCAAAGTGGAGGCTTGCATCAGGAGTCCTGTGTGACAAGGAAGTTCTACAGAAACTCAAGGGAAAATTTTATAGAGCTGTGGTTAGACCTGCAATGTTGTATGGGGCGGAGTGCTGGCCAGTGAAGAACTCTTATGTTCAGAGAATGAAGGTTGCGGAGATGAGGATGCTCAGGTGGATGTGCAGGCTCACCAGGTTAGATAAGATTAAGAATGAAGTTATTCGAGAGAAGGTGGGGGTGGCCCCGGTGGATGAGAAGATGCGAGAAGCGAGACTGAGGTGGTTCGGGCATGTGCGGAGGAAAAGTCCTGATGCCCCGGTGAGGAGTTGTAAGCGGCTGGCGATGATCGGTGTTCGGCGAGGCCAAGGGAGGCCTAAGAGGTACTGGGGAGAGGTGATTAGACATGACATGACTAGAATGCGGGTTTTTGAGGACATGACCGTTGATAGGAAAGTCTGGAGGTCTAGTATTAGGGTTGTAGGATAGGGGCTCCTAGAGTTTTTCGTACTCCTCACCCGGGGTTGGGTGAGGCTTGGCAGGGCTATCCACAGATGATTTGTGTTTTGGATTGTGTCTCCCTTATGGTAGTTATTTATGGTAGTTACTGTATGATATTATTGCATGCTATTTTATTTATGGTTCTTATGTTTAAGATAATTATTTAAGCCATTTCTGCTGGAGTTACTAATACTCTTTTGTTTTTGTTTTTGTTTTTCCTTTCTTTCACTGAGCCGAGGGTCGGTTGGAAACAGCCTCTCTGCCCTTTCGGGTAGGGGTAAGGCTCGTCTACGTATTACCCTCCCCAGACCCCTTTTTGGGACTATAGTGGGTAGTTGTTGTTGTTGTTATTTGACTTGTGTTATATCTACTTTATAAGAGTTGTAGATAGGGACAAATTGCTTTCATATCTTGCTGTAGAAGCTACTTTCTAGAATTTGTGGTTTAGATATGGATATTGGTTGGCCATAGGTCCATAGATTTACAGTCTGTCTGTTAATATTTGAGGAAATTTCTAATATTCTTGTTGTTGTAGTCACGGTAAAAATTCATTGTTACATTATCTCTAGGGCTAATGTGCAGAAAATTTTGAGTTTTAGTGTATCATTAATCTCTCATATAGTTACATTGCACTTAATTTATTCGTCGGATTAACTTTCTTCTTTTCACATAGTTTTAATACATCACATGCTACTAGGTAGCAGCCCTTGCAATGGAAGATATGACCGCTTGGATGCAAGAGGGTGGTCAGGTAAGTCTTCTGTTATTTTTAATGAACAGTACCTGTTTCTGAGTTTCCAATAACAATATCCATCACTGAATGCAGGTAGGTATTTTCGACGCCACAAATAGCTCGAGGCAAAGAAGGAATATGCTTATGAAAATGGCTGAGGGAAAATGCAAGGTGAAGTCTCAGCAATGGACATGTAGTATTACTGCTCTTAGTTTCCTTTAATAGTACTGTAAGATGTATTTCTCAAGCTTCGGTCTAGTGGTAAGAATGCAGCATGTGATGCGTGGGTCAGGCGCACGTCATGGGTTCGATTCCCCGTGCAGGCTATAAAAGCCTGGTATTTAAGTGTAGAGGGGCGGACCCATTATCCACCAAGTTTCTTACCGTGCGCCACGTGCCTCTGTGATTTCTTGGTTATCAACTTAAAAAGAAAGAAAGAACTGTAGGATGTGTTTAATTCACGCCTATGGAAGTGCAAGTACTGGATTACTAGCAAATAGTATTTGTCAGCTAATACTATACCTTATCTTGTTTCCATGGGTGGGAGGGGGGAGGTGGAGATAACATAGAAGTCCTGAAAGTGGTGAAGTCAAAATGCCCTTATTTTTCTTTGGGCAGTTGCATGTTTCTGAATTCTAGGTTGAAACTATCAATTCTTTCTGTCGAAAGAGTATTGAAATTCACAGAGGACTATTACATATGGATCATCAAGGCTATGTTTTTAGTTTCTTATTACTTCAAATATTGCAGCATCGTGAAGTCACCCCGGTTTGTTGGCTGTAGTGCTTATGTATCTCAGTGCTTTAATTCATCTAAGTACTTTCTTTTAATAGATTCCTTTTATTAAATGTACATCGTATGGTGATACTTGTTGGTGGATTTGATGGATCCATTTGCAGAAGCTTGATTTTAGCTGCTCTTAGTACTTTTTCTTGATGTCTGTAATGATTTACTTGCAGATTATTTTCTTGGAAACAATCTGTAATGATCGTAAAATAATTGAAAGAAACATACGTCTGAAAGTTCAACAAAGCCCAGACTATGCTGAAGAGTATGATAACTTGCTGTATCTTTTGGTGTTTCTCATATTAGTTAGAAAAACTTACATTGTTGGCATTGTTGTACAGGCCAGATTTTGAAGCTGGATACAGAGACTTCAAAAATCGCCTTGATAATTATGAAAAGGTGATTCTTTATCATGGTTGTTATTTTTATATTCAGCTATGAATGCCTGACATCATGTTATGTAATGGTTATCATTTTTTTAAGGTTTATGAGCCAGTAGAGGAAGGTTCTTACATCAAAATGATTGATATGGTCAGTGGTAATGGAGGACAAATACAAGTAAGTGACCGTAGTTCATTTGTTACGAAGTTCACACTTACACATTTCATGCATTGTTTATTGGAGGACACTTCAAAAAGTTTGTGATGCAAGCATTGGTAGCAAACACTGCATTTTCCATCCAAGGAATTAATTCCAAGGTGGACTTTAGTCAAACAAATTTGTCCTGATTTCTTCATGATGATTTTGAGTAATTCCAGTGACAGCAGACCACCTGTGAGGCTGGCTCAAGTGGTAGATTGTGCCTCTGAACTCTGAAGGGTTTTAGGTCTTAGGTTTGATTCTTTTAACTAGGGGTTTTAACTTCTTTTACCATATCTGGCAAAGTTTGTGATTAGTGATTTGATTTTCTATATGCTCTATCTTGTGAAGGAATATGAAGTCCCCTGGCTACTTCAGGTGTTCATCGCATTTAACTTCTGTGATAGCTATATATCTTTTGACGGTCCAGAAGGACTGTCTAAACTCTAAAGTTATTCTAGATGCTTTCACAGGCTGACATAGAATTTGTATGCCAATTTCATTTTCACACGGGTCGAATTTTAGGAGTTGGAGAAAAGGTGTAATCCATGGAGCAGACGATGTTTAGATTGGCTTCAGTAAGAAATTCAAAAGCTATTGACAGTGGATTATTCAGTTAATTAAAGAGAAAAGAGAGGTCGGAGCAATTCAGAACTGGCTATAGGACTTTCTCATTCTTTCTTAATATGCCTGTGCAGAAGTTCACAAATTTGTCCATATTTTTGGCTATCCTTGTTTTGAGTTCATTGTCAGTTGCATTTCCAGTAGAGTATGGAGATAGGCTTATATAAGTAAATGACTTAATTTCCAAAATTGATGGAAAGTTTGTGCCTCTGTCAAGATTCTTCTAGTTTTATCTGTGTTACTCTGCTCTACTATAATGCCAGAGACATGCATGCACTTATATAATATTCTACTTTCTTTTAAATAAATTGCAGCTAGACTTCCTGCAACTATAGACTAAGTTTCTGTGCAACTCAATTCACATTCTAAGGAGGAAATAGAATCCTACCAAATCAGTCTCTAGAAATTATATGTACAGCTTCCCACTCCTTAAAGAGTCTGTTTGATTTGTGCAGGTGAATAATATTAGTGGGTATCTTCCTGGGAGGATCGTCTTCTTCTTGGTAAGTTACTGCTCTCCTACTAAGTGGTCTCTTTTCTCTTCCAACAGACTACTGTGTCTTTGAGGCATCTCCTGAATCCTGTTGGGTAAAATTGTTAGCCATGAAGGAATTGCTTTTATTTCTTGTAATACCTGTAACCTCTTTGGTATCCTTCCTCTCCATGGAATACGGACAAAAGCAAAGACTGCGATAAGACGCATCCACAGATGGTTGCTGCCTTAGTTCAGTCTTCAAGATTTGGGATCTGTTCTTGTGGTTCCGAGAGAAGGAGAGATTAACAGTTCATAGTTTGGCAGCAGTGCCAGTATTCTTGCTACTGTCTGATTTCACTACTGGTACAGACTGGTAAATGGAAAATTTCCATGCTTTACAGAACGTATCCTCTTTACTGGTGTTCTTTTCTTCATTTGAATGTATAACTAAGATACGGAACATTCCTGTGGGGAAAGATGGACTAAGAGTGAACTTCATATACATCATGGGCACTCTACTTATCCCAGAAAAGTAAGGAAGGAAAGATAGAGATTTGGCCACACACTAGCAGTCATTGCAAGATGGCAATTGGCTTGATCTAGACATCTTTTTGTTTAATTTGCTTCTCTCATTTGCTCTTAAATTTTGTTGGAAGTGCCCAACAGATTGACATGATATGCAGGTCAATACACATCTGACACCCCGTCCAATTTTTCTAACAAGGCATGGAGAGAGTCTATACAATGTTAGAGGCAGAATTGGGGGTGACACTGCCATAAGGTTTTTATCCTCTTAACACCTTGAAAATGCTATATGTTTTTGAGGAGTCACACATTGAAATTTCTCTGACAGTGAAGCTGGGGAGCTCTATGCTAAGAAGCTTGCCAATTTTGTTGAAAAACGACTAAAAAATGAGAAGGCCGCTTCTGTGAGTTCCATTATTGATGATTCAATTGTATACTTTTTTCTTTTCCTTTTCGTTTGTGACTCTGACTTGTGCTTTTATTAAAATTGAAAAATGGGGGTTGACCTACAGCTTCTGTATGGGGTATCACATGTAAGTTGAGGGAGGGCTGGGAAAAAGATGGGCTTAAAGCAATTGAGAAAGCAGTAGGAGTGACTCATACATCTAGGAGAAAGCATTAGGATTGGAAAAGCATTAGAACTTAGAAGCCACATGAATTAGATGGGTACAACCTTGGGAGTGTAGCTTTCTGCTTTTTTTGGCCTTTTTTTATGTTACTGTTAACATATTTAGAAAAACTAGTTCTTCATTTTGAAACCTGTTCTATATTGTTTTGTTCTCTGGCTAAAGAAGAAAGCTTCCTCTAATTGTTCATGAGAACTTTCTCAGAGTGACAACAACAACAACAACAAAAAAAAAAATCCAGTGTAATCCCACAAGTGGGGTTTGGGGAGGATAGTAAGTATGCAGCCTTTCCCCTTGTGCAGGTAAAGAGGCTATTTCCGATGGACCCTCGACTCAAAACAAGCATACAAAATCACAACAATATGTAGAAGAAATACAGTACTGTAAAAGTCAAGGAAGCAGTAAAGATAGTAGAAAAACCAAAACAAAAGCAACGTCAGGCAGTAATAGAATTCTAAGAATATGGAGATACTAGAATAACACTACTACTACTGTAATGAAAGTTGTAATGGAAGGAAAGAGGCTCAACTGCCTACTAGCCTTCTACCCTAATACTCGCCCTCCACACCCTCCATCAGGGGTCATGTCATCGTAAGCTGAAGATGCGCCATGTCCTACCTAATTACCTTTTTCCAATATTTTTTTGGCCTACCTATACCTCTCCTCAAACCCACCATCGTTAATCTCTCACACCTCCTCAATGGGGAATCCAGACATCTCCTCTTCACCAGCCTGAACTATCTCAACTTCGCTTCTCGCATCTTGTCCACGAATATCTTCATTTCTGACCATGTCTCTCCCGGTATGTCCACACATCTATCTCAATATCTTCATCTCTGCTACTTTCATCTTTTGGACATGAGAGTTCTTGACTGGCTAAAACTTCGTCCCATATAGCACAATCGGTCTAGCCACCACTTTGTAGAACTTATCTTTAAGTCTTGGTGGCACGTTCTTATCACACAAGATACCAGATGCTAGCCTCCGTTTCATCCATCCCGCTCCAATACGATGTGTGACATGATCGTCGACTCCCTATTAACCTTGGATTACATACCCAAGATACTTGAAACTAACTCCCTCAGGGATGACTTGTGAATCCAGCCTCACTTCCACGTCTACCTCCTGAGCAATGTCACTGAACTTGCACTCCAAGTATTTTGTTTTAGTCGTGCTCAATCTGAAACTTTAGACTCCAGGGTTTGTCTGAGTAACTACATCTCAATCATAAAAAGCTACATCGACTACACCTCAGTTCCAAGCATCTCAATAGTTAAAAAAAACAAAGTTTAAACTTCCTGCTATGGATAGTAAACTGTGCCAGGAGCAGGAACCTTTGGCCTTTTCCCCCAAGGCGAGCATGCATGTTTTGTTTTCTTCTTTTTCTCAACGTTTTCAACTGGGAAATTAGCTCTCTAGAGGAAGCATGAGCACAGCCCCTCTGATATTTGTAACTTCCTACTCATGTTAGATAAAGTAGCAAACTTTCTTTTTGATGAGTAATATTATTAGTGTTCTAATACAGAGGAGGTACAGAATATATATAGAGGTGGACGAACATTCAATTCCTGTTGTACACTTAAGGTGTCAATTAAGTCCAATAGATGGGATAGTTCCTTCACAATATCCCCCTGTTCCAAAACTACAAGTGTTGAAGACATCTATATATATTTACAGCAATATGTTCTTCTTGCCCTTGACTTCTGCTAAGAGATTGCTTCAGAGTGCCTGGCATAACCCATTTCACTCCGAAAGGGCACAGGAACATAGCCCATATTTGCCAATTCTGATTGCAATGCAACAACAAATGATAAATATATTCTAGAGAATTTTCGCATAGAAAACGTCTGTTGCGCAACAAATACCCTCTTCTTTGTAGATTTGTTGTGAGTTAAACATGCACCATGGTTAGCAATCCATCCAAAACATGTGACTTCTGTTGGAACTTTCACTTTCCAAATCATCTTTCAAGGCCATTGGTTTTCTGCTATATTATCCTGTTGAAGCAGAATTGCATAACAAGATTTAACAGAAAAATACCATCCCTTCTTCCTGTCCATATAATGGTATCTTTTTGATCCTCCACCAGATTCTAAAGCAGTAGTAGCAAATGTCATATGTAGTTTTGAACTAAAAGAATACAAAGCAGTATTTATACTTCTATCATTGCTTACACAAACTTGAAGCAGAATTAAGGGTAGCTGAAAATTACGAAGGCAAGTGTATGAAAACATTAGCTGCCAACTATTTTCGAACATATGGGAAGTACCATTTTAGGTTGCTTCCAAAATTTAAATAATTCGTATTATCCTTAACTGCGTTACTCCTAATTAGTGGGGTAGATGCCAAACTTCTATACCGATCTTAAGATATAAGGAATTCCTCTGTGGAAAATGTGATTTCAAGCTTGATACTCCTGTTTGCGCAAAAGAGGCCCCGGTTTCTCCTCAAAAAAGAAATCAAAGAAATAATAAAATAGATTTAGGAGCTATCTTCTTTTGACTTTTTGTATGGTTGCAGTCATGCGGCTGATCTTTGGGATTGTGCCATGTTATAGTATATTAAATTTCTTGGTTTCAAGGAATTAAAAGATTGCTTTTTCTGAAGAATATAATGCACATGAAGAAAATAGCATAAAAGCTTAAAAGTTTCAATCTTTTTTTTTTCCATTTCTCCATAAACCTTGAAAAATGCATTTTTAGCTCCTTAGTTTTTTGTTAAGACTTTTAGTAGGTGGTGCTGACCCTGCATAATGCATTTGTAGTTGAAGATAGCTGGTAGTGCTTATTCTGCACAAATTGTTAGATATATGCTAGAGAATGTTGTATAAAAGACCCTATGTTTTCTTTGGCTTAGATATGGACCAGCACATTGCAAAGAACAATTCTGACAGCTAGTCCAATTGCTGGGTTTCCCAAGGTTAGCTTGTTGAACTTTTTGTTTTCTTTTGTTTGGTGAAGTATGGTTCTTCCTCTTTCCTTACTCCTTTTTCAGATACAATGGCGAGCCCTTGATGAAATAAATGCTGGCGTATGTGATGGAATGACATATGAAGAAATCAAGAAAAATATGCCTGAAGAATATGAGTATGCTGTAACTCTTCTTTTACCTTCCGTGATGCACACTTATCCATCTGGCTGTGACACAGTAGGATTTTATCCAAGTAGAATTTTATATAACGTTTATAGAAACATTCAGCAAACTATTAATACATACCAAAGGGGAAATAAGCGTCACCAGTTACCAAAAGGTGATATTGCTATGACAGGGAATTGACCATAGAGTTAGTTTGGTGTCTACCTAACGAGTTTAATATGATATTGATTGGGCCCATTGCTTTGTTTTTTATTTTGGCAGAATCTATCTGTATAGGCAATGCAACTGGATTAAACTGCTTCGAAATGTAGTAAGCTAAGGTCTTCCATGATGTCTCAGGACTAGAAATTCAAATATTAAGCAATTAACACGAACCTCACCTTCCTAGTTTGTGAGTAATTTGTGGAACAACTGATCTGAAAGACTCATGTATGGAGTAAGAACACCTCCATGGAATCAACACACTCATCTGCTTCATTATCTTTTAACTTCCTGTGATTTACTCTTCCTCTTTGTATGCTTTTATAAATAGTGCATCGTTGACTTGTCAGACCAATGAAGCTGGTCTGCACCATTCTATAATGATCAATGCTCTCTTTTTCATCTTAACTGCAATTACTCGTTAGTTGTCAAATATTGCTTGTTACTTGTGATAAGAATGGACCTTGGGCCTAACTCAACCCCAAAAGCTAGCTTATGAGGTGAGGATTGCCCAAGCCATATAAGGAGACCAAGGACCTCAAATCCCTCCGATGTGGGACAACTCAACACCCCCCTCACGCCCAGATCTCTGGAGCGTGGACAACATAAATGGGGGCCCAACATCGGTAACAATAATTGGGATGGGCCTGGCTCTGATACCATGTGAGAAAGCACGGGAGAAAAATATATATTTTATATTGAACATGGTACAATGAGCCCTATATATATATACACATAACTTATCCTACTCCTAATACACATTGGATTAGGGTTCTACGATTTACATATTCTAACAACTTGTTTATGCATACAGGTCACGCAAAAAGGACAAGCTGAGGTATAGATACCCTAGAGGTGAATCTTATCTTGACGTCATACAAAGGTTTGTTATTTAAGCGTTTATAATGTATGATTTGTTCCTTCAATAAATTAAGTCTAGGTATCTGCAAATTTCTGATCATTCTAATGAACAATCAACACGCAGGTTGGAGCCGGTGATTATTGAGCTTGAAAGACAGAGAGCACCAGTGGTGGTGGTATCTCACCAGGTTGGTAAATGAGCTGATACTGTGATACATGAAGATTAGCTTGCTGCCATGTCAATAGAGCATGTGCTTGACTTTGAATATTTTCTTTCTAAATTCTCTTGTAGGCAGTATTGAGGGCTTTGTATGCTTATTTTGCTGATAGGCCTTTGAAAGAAGTCCCACACATTGAGGTAATTACTTGAAATACTGGTAACTTCTTTCTTTCTGAGCAGGAAAGCATATCCATTCCTGCTGATTGGCATATTTGAAGTGTATTTTTTACGTACATGATATATTTGAGATGCTGAAAGAAGTTCATTAAGGCATTCATATGAAAATATGCACCCAGGTTAGATGTTGAACATTAAAAAACATGTATTAGGGGTGTTATCTTTTCAAGATTGTGGGAACGGCTGGTGCTAAATGATAGTTGAGGGTTTTATCAAACTCATCATTTAATAGGGAAAATGGCTTTGAACTTGGACTGCTCTCCTGATTTTATTATAGTGGCTGGAAGACAAGGTTAAAACATGTAGTTGCTTTCGGGGAAAGTTTGTTCATTTATGCTTCATTTTAGTGAACTTAAAGCAGAAACCAATGCTATTTGTTTTCCTGATCTGGTATAAAAATGGAACTGTCATTTTGTTTTACCATTTTCCTTCTTAACTTCCAGACGCCACTTCACACAATCATAGAGATACAAATGGGGGTTACAGGAGTGCAGGAAAAGAGATACAAGCTGATGTAGGTCATTGCAATTTGACCTGCTAACTCATAGCTGCAGCAATTGCCTCATTCTTCAAATTGTAATTGATACCAAAAATTGGATATCAACGAGACTGACATTAAAGTGTATAATTTTGGAGGGCTTCATCTTCGTCTTCTTCTTCTTCTTCTTATTGCCTTCTCCAGTTCCCCTATTTCTCTTTTCTTTGTGATTTCACGAGCAAATAATCTCTCCAAAGTTGTGACATATCCAGCTTACTGGGACTAAAAATACGGTCAATTTTTGAAGAGACAAACTTTAGAACCTCTTTTCCTCTCCAAATTCACATGGTACCCCTGAAGCGACTAACTCAGGTAACTGGGACCCTTTTATCGTACCAGAATAAGACAGGTTATTCTCATCACAATTTATTACTGTTTCTGGTAATTCTCTCTATGTTTTACTTAAATACATTTATGTATTGGTTCTTGGGACTTGATGCAAGCTCGTCATAGGAATTGGAGCTTTTTTAACCCTGTCTCATTTTTGTGTGCTTGCTTATTGCTTTCATCTTTTGAATTTATACATTGTTAAATACTCGCTTGAGATGTTTTGTATCAATCTCCACATGCATTAGTCTAGGTGAATGAAGGTGTCAAAAAGAGACCAAGTAGACCTAAAATCACAGTTGTCTCAAAAGACACATACTTTCTTGGAATCAATTCAGGCTTCCATAAAGTAGGACATGCACAATGAAAGAATGAGATTCATATGGGTGATATTTACTAATTGGGAATCAATTTTGTCTTGTTAGTACTTTGACTTTGGTCCTATGCTTTTATAGGAGTATTTTGTCCTCCGCATAGATTAACGAGGAACTTTCAAAAATTACTATGTTTTAGTGGTTATTCCCGTTACTGTGATACTATTCTGGCAATAGAAGACAAAGTTATGCGAGAACAGACCTAACAGTAACTACTTGTAAATTCAATAACAACTTTTGTTTAGTGTCTCTATTTTTCTTCCCCATTAACATATTTTACCAAATCCATCAAGCATAAGCCTGCCTTCAATGGCAACTTCTGTTTAGTGCCTTTTTTAACCTCATGAAAGCAGCAATCGAATTATTCCCCAACAATTTCTCTGTCGACTCATTATTATCGACAAATAGCTGCTGCTTTGATAAGAAGACCTTGAGATTCGGAAAATGAGGAATTCGTCGGAAGGAATTAAACAAGGTGGAAGGGGAATTAGAGTTGAAATTTGAAGCAAATGGAGATGGAGATGTTGAAGGGAGTACAGAGAGAGAAGTTTCTTCTTCGACGAGTTTATCTTCTATGGAGAAAGATTGGCATTGAGAGAGATAGGGTGGAGAAAATTCTGAAAGAATGAGAGAGAAAAATAATACAAAAAGTATTGTATGACTTAAGGGTATGAGATAACCATAACTAGATATTTGGCTATAAAAATCAAAAGGTAGCTATGGAATATAATTTTTTAAGAAGGTATTATTTAAAATAAATAAGGTATCAACCTTCGCTATAGGAGGTAAAAATTCGTACTTTTATATGCAAGTAAAATATAGAGAATTTCCAATATATTTTTTATGTGTATATGTATATATAAATATATATTTTTAAAAAAATTTTCACTTTTGTTTTTACTCCTATTTATTATGATGATGACTTGAGATGAGCTTAAATGGAGAAACTTAATCAGATGATTCATACAGCCAATCCCAACTTGTTTGAGATGAAAGCGTTGTTGTTGGTGAAGTTAACTAGACACGAAATTTAAAATAAAACAAAGAGCTTTGAAACTTATGATGTTACACCCGCCATGAGATTTATGCGGTTATAAATAAAAGCATGTCATTAAGTGTAAATAAAATATTAAAATTAAAATTATTTTTAATATATAAGGATGACATTTCTTTCTTAACGATCTAATAAACGATGAAGAGGTGTGCATGCAGCAGGAAGTTAAACACCTGTGCGGATAAATTTTTACCGGAAGCTTTTTATTTTTATTAGCATGCATTCTGGTGCGGACTGCATTGACATGTTGCCCTAATCTTGAATGCTCAAAACAAGAATACTACGTGGTGGCAAGTAATTTTTAATTTTGGTTTGGGGCTATGACTAAAATTAGCTGTACATAAAATAGGACAAAAAGCACAGAAAAAAAAAAAAACAAAACAGTTTTCATTAACTGATGGTGAAATATTCCAATCTTGGTGTTGATGCATATGAAAGAGTTTATGTTTGACATTATAAAGAAGTTGTATACTATCAGGTTAAATTAACTTATCACAACATGTAAATATAATATGGTAACCTAGAGAATAGAGTATAATAACTTGCCATAACAAATTAAATCTCACTAGTGTCAAATCTCTAACTTGCTATAACCAGTTAAATCTCACTATAGTGTCAGCATATATAAGTTGACTCTTCATCGAATTAATAAGCAGATTTTACAAATTGGGACATTAATTACACGCAAACTAAAGAATAAAAAGAATGAGTTTACAATTTATCACTTCATTCTTGGTTCCTGGTGCAACTCATGCAGTAACTAGTGAAATTGTAGTAGAGTTGAGATGAAGAGAAGCTCGGCAAAGAGGACAATTTGAGTGGGATGAGAGCCATTTATCGATACATTCAGCATGATATGTATGGCAGCAATCAGGCAATAACTTAACCATTTCTCCATCTCTAAATAACCCCAAACAAATTGAGCACTCACTTTCTTTGACAGTACCTTTACAATATGTCTCACCAAATAAGAAAACTGGCAGCTTTTGAATAGTTTCTTCATCAAGACCCTTACTGATTTGGACTAGAACTGCATCCCCAGGTACCGGTACGGAACTTAATATTCTTGCACTGGAAAAGCAGCTACATTTAGAAACAAAATAGAAGAAAAAGAAGGCAACAAGGAGTATTAAGAAGAAGAAAAGAATAATTGAAAGGCCATGGTTGTAAAAGTGTGAGGTGATTAAGTTGAGGTCACTGCTGTACCAGTTGGAAGTTTGGGGGTCCTGTAAAGCCATGGACATGATCCAACAATGACTATTCGTAAGTTCGGCAGAACTCAGTACTCTTTAATCGAGCTCTTTATATATATCTAAAGAAAAAGTGTAAATAAAGATAAGTGTATAGATTTCAAAACCGGCCTTATCAATTCAAAACGTTGTCTAAATTCTGAATCTACCACTAAAGCGTGATAAGAATGTTTTAAGGGAGTTAGAAGTGATGGCAAAAGTATGGGCTTCTGCTGCCTACTTATTAAGTACAAGTTATTACTACAGGAGGAGCCACTATATTACTACTTCGGAGCAAACAGATTTATTGATTTCTTTTTCGTCGTTTCTCATAGCATTAATAATATATCCAACAGCCAACTTACTCTCATATTTCTCTTTCATTTGCTATACATCAACTACTTCATTACACCTGCCCTAGCAGCCATAAGGCCCATACATCGTGAGGAAATCAATGACCTACATACACTGACGACGGTACTGTAAAAAGTATTTTAGTGTTCTAATATACTCCCCCTATTTCAATTTATTTGAACTTTTTTTTTTGATTCGTTCCAAAAAGAATGACATCTTTTTAAATTTGGTAACAATTTAACTTAAACTTACTATTCTACGCTTAATGAGAAGCTTTTATAACTACTTAAATACTTTGGTCCCCTTTTTGACTTGTTTAGGACCACTAATTCCAAAGTTTTCATTTTTTCTTAAACTTTGTGCCTAGTCAAATAGATTCGCTGGAACGGAGGGAGTAACTTTTATTATCTTTTAAGTGATAATAATAGTGCAAAAAATTCTTTTATATATTGTATACATGTTATATATGTATACAAGTTAAAGTCTAAATAAATGTGAGAGAATTTTATGGTGAAGGTCGGAAAATTGAACAATGATGTATTTCAAATCGTTACGTCCTCCTAATAGATAGGTAGTGATCGAGACGTATGTTCTGAAATGCCAAAAGCACTTGTTTCAAGGAAATAAAGATGAGGGATCATGAAGAAATTAAACCCTTAGTGATTCACTCACTCTGGTTAAGTTTCTCCATATATGATCCGTTGTTTACTTTGATTAGTAGAGAAAATAAAGAGATTTATCTTGTTCTTTTTTGTTATAAGATATTGCAAAATAATCTGTCCATTTTCTTCTTCATTTCTCATTTTTCTCCATTATTGGTCAGATGTTAACCTATAGTTGATATTCAGAAATGGCAGAAATATGAAGGTCAAAATTTCAAGACCAACTCCTTTCAAGGTGATGTGTAACTCAACCGTTGAAAATCAATAAGCTAGGCAGTCAAGAGAGTCTTACCCTTGATAAAATACAACGTTCTCTTTCCTTTTCATTTCAAAGAAACATTAATTAAGCCTTTCAAGAATGAAGGTTTCGTGCCACACTTGTGTTTTCACTCCCTAGTTTGAAAGTCTAATCACAGTTTTTATAATGACGCGAGCGATATAAAGTATACCAAGATAGATAGATAGATTTCTACTGGAGCAAGGAAGGTAAATGATTTGATTGAGATAGTTACCTCATAATCCCTAGTAATTACGGGATTAGAAGGCCAACGGTTTCACATCCTTTAGGGACAACTTGATTTTATTTTTCCTTTTTTAAGAAAATTATCATACTACTAGTAGTATTTTTCATGTATGGGATGAGGCATTTAGAACCCAGAATAGGCATATAAATGCATTAATATTATTGCTTTAATATTACGTTTTTCGTCCTAATTTTGTCTTGCATTCAGGCCTAAAGTAGAACCAAAATTAGGGATAGATGCATACATGTTACTTTTCTCGTTCTAACTTTTCCCTTAATTCAGGTCCAAATAAAGCATATACATACATATATATGTTACTACTTTAATATTAGGTTTCTCGCCCTAACTTTGTTGTCCTACATTCAAGCCCAACATTAGAACCCAAATTAGTCATACGTATGCATACAATGCATGCATGTTACGACTCTAATGTCACGTCTTTCGTCCTAACTTTGTCCTGTATTCAAGTCCAAATTAGAGCCCTAATTATACATCTGCATGCGTATATGTTATAACCACACTAATATTATCTCTTATCCTAACTTTGCCCAGCATTCAGGCCCGAATTAGAATCCAAACTAGGCATATACATGCATACATGTTACTGCTCTAGTTTTACATTTCTCGTCCTAATTTTGTCCTACATTCAAGCCCAATCCTTCATGATGAGACAGAGGGAAATAGAATTGTTAGATTTTTTAACTTTAACTTAAATTAGTGTCGCAAGGAAACAGAAGACATAGGTGTATAGTGTTCTTTAATTATCCAAAGTCAACAAATTACCACATGTCCAAGCAGCCAAACACAATTAATTAGGACTCAAGACAAAAGTAAATCAACAAGAGACAAAGTTAATGAAAGAAGAAACAGAAAAAAATGAAAAGAAAAAGACAACCCATTTAATTTGCTAGTGCAGGGGCACACATCTCATCCGCCATTTTCTTGGCGAAAGGTATGTCCACTTTATTTTCATTAATATGATTATAGTTTTCATGAAGTCAGCCTGCGAACATCTGTTACTTTTCATTTACCTTCTAAAATTAGGCAGAATAGAATCAATTGAGACAAATTAAAATGCTAGTAGAAGAATCAATAGAGGATCTACAAAGGGGACAAGTTGAACGATTACCAAGCCACTTATTCAAGGCATGGAGAATGAAATCCATGGTGACATTTAGGCATAACCTTAACAATCTCTTGATCTTCTTAGGATCCCAAACATATTGAGCATTCACTTTCCATGTTCTTCACATGAAAATAGGCAAAGCACCGATTATCTTGGCATCAAGACCAACATGTTCTTGTGGACTTATTACCAATTCAGCAACATGTCTAATTTGGCCTCTTGACTCTTCATCATCAACCAAATGTTGCCTATTTATTCTAACGACAAAATGAAAGTAAGTAGGAGAAAGATGGGCATGAAGAAAATGAAGGAAAGAAGAAGCTGGGTACGAGGACTTGCATGGGTGAAGTACCAGTTTAAGGTTTCACACTTTAGTACTGATGACCCCATAGAATTATTGGAAAGTGGAGCTAGATATCAGACTCCAACTAGATTTATGAATAAAAGTGAAATCTGGCTATTGTAGAAAGGATCTCAAATTTCTGAATATAAATTAGTGAAAATGCTAATCTAGTTATAACTTCTTGAATTCGGCAGAACCCAATATTTCAGGATCTAAACTTAAATATGTGTGTAAAACAAGTGAAGATAAACTTAGATACATATTTTAAAACATATATTCACTTAATGTACTTCAATATTCTAAATCCATCAACTTGTCTTAGTATGAAATCAACTACGTCACGCAAGGAAAATGGTGGCTATGACTATTTCTTTCCATTTTCAGGAATTAAGCCAAAGTTTAGTAATTTATAAGTAGTCAGCTTATTTAGTTTGTTTTGTGCAACTTTAGCTATAGCCGTCAACCGGGCCGGGTTGACCCGGGACCGGACCGGCCCGGATTATAGGGGGCCGGGTGGGCTGGGTTGGGGTGGGAGAGGGGGTTAGGCAAGTTAGGATTTTTAAAAACGAAACCGGCCCGGACCGGAACTGGTAGCATCTACAGTGCCTTGCACCGAGTCGCTCGGCCCGGCCCGGCCCGGTTCAACGGTAAATTTTTTTTTTTGATTTTTGAATATGTGGGGCCCACATTACCGTTGGGCAACGGACAATTTTACAAAAATGGCCATTTTTTCATTATTTTTTTGTATTTATTAATTTACAATATTAACCCTTCTTAAAATCTATAAATACCCTCATCTCTTCTTCATTTCTTCACTCAATCTTAAATTCTTAATTCTCAAATTATCAATCTATCTCTCTTCCCTTCAATTTGCAAGATTTCATATTTGATCAAGTGATTAATTTATTCTCGAATTCGGTACACTCCATCCAACTCTTTCTCTTATTTAATATATTAATTGCATATTTAATTTAAGCTTATATTTTATTTTTACAATATGTTTAATGATGCTAGTCCTGTAGCTTCTGGTAGTAATAGTAATGACCCGACTTCTAATCGTAAAAGAAGAAGTCCGGTATGGAATTTTTTTGAAATAATAGAAGGTACTAATAGTGTTAAGTGCAAATTTTGTAACGAAACTTTTCAACATTTGAACGAAGGAAATTTAGGAGGGACTGGAACACTTACAAGACATATGAGAGCTGTCCATCCCATAGAATGGACTGGAACATTGTAACTTTGTAAGTTTTAGTATGTTTGTTTCAGAGATTGGATTAGATAGATCAGAACGAAGAAATCAGGAAAGGAAGATGTTCACAGTTCATAGCCCAGAAGACGAAGAACTTTAACTTGGAGATATTGATTATGATGAAGATGAACTGATGAAGTGATGAACTTGCTAAGGCGATGCAAAACATTTGAAATTACTACTTCACTAGAAAAAATGTAAACATTTCATTTTCTACTTAAACATTTGAAATAAAGTAGCACTTGCAATAAGTGCAATTTTTTTCCATCTTTCTTGTATTCATTCAATTATTATAAAGTTGAAAATATACTAAACCCGGCCCGGCCTCTTTTAACCAGTAACCCGTATGGTTCAATTTAAACCCGGAACAACCTAGCGCGTTACAACCCGTTACTGTTCCGACCCAGCCCGGCCCGGACTGGTAACCGGACGGGTCAAATTTTTTTGACCCGAACCCGGCCCGGTCAGCCCGTTAATCAGGCTTAACTTTAGCTCCTTTATCGGAACACAATTGGTATTTGCTCAAGTTCCAGTGCAAACGCAACTATAGACGATTGGAGGATGGATTTATTATTTATATATACACGGAGTACATAATATCTACCCAATCAGGTCACATATATGATAATACTTAATTGATAATTTGATAAAAAATATTAATTAGTCTAACAACCACATCGAATATGACGGGCCGTGACGGGCACCCATTACTTTATTCAATCGAGTACCAACATAACGTATCTTTTCATGTCATCATATCTTAAATAACTGAGTTGGAGAGACTACCGTGAAACAGGTAAGATACATGTAATACCAATCTATACATAAGACATACGGGCCTACAAGTCCAAAATAACCACTCGTACCCTGAATGTAGGCCGACAAGGCCATACAATATCTTACGTACATGATATCTGTCTACAAACCTCTAAGAATATAAAATTTTCATAAAGGCCGGGACAAAGTCCTGCCATACCAAACAATACACGTCTAAATCATACCAATCAAACAAGCAACTCCGAAGCAAATGGATTGCATCAACATCTTCCGTTGAGCTGATAGCCTACTTTGAGGGCTCTCGACCTGTCTATCGGGACCTGCATGCATGAAACGCAGCGTCCCCAGGCAAATGGGACGTCAGGACGAATAATACACCGAGTATGTAAGACACATAAATAAGTACATAGCAGATATGAAAGAAACATAGAGTAATTGACTCAACCTGTAATTGTGGATAACTCTGTACATGAAATACTTTTAGCGTCATGCATATGCGTCTGAATGTCATGTCGTGCCTAGGTACATGTTTCATAACATCATCAGCCTGTGGGGACATCCCATCATATCATATCGGCCATGTGGCCAAATCATCATCATATACCAGCTGATCAGGTGGCGGTGCGTATATAACGATCTAACCTTTCCCATATCCCATATACATAAATATACATACATATATAACACCATCTGGTTATGGGTAAATACACATGAATACAATGTATAAAAAGTACGTTAATAAAATCTCCAGAATTTCATAAGACCATTTGCCTTTGAGTAATATTATAAAGTAAACTCTTTTCAGCTTTTGTATTTATCTGAGACCCATGAACAAATGATAAAATATTATGACACATGGAAATCCAAGAACATAAATATCTCTAATACTTTTATGAAAAGAGTCATTCATGGAATTTATGCATTTGCACGTTCCGTTCATATCGTATTGATCATGCCAAAAGAAAGAAGGGATAGCCTTAACATACCTGAATCGATTCTCTTGACAATTCCTCTTATATACGTCAATCATGACAAATCACATGACGATAAGATCAGAGCAGGAGAAAAATTCATATGATATTCTTGATAAAGATTATACCGGGCTTCGTTAGAATTATAAAAATATCACATTGCTAAAATGCATAAGGAATTTTAGCTTGAATCCTTAAATTCTTGCTTGAATTATTATTGAAACAGAATGTCAAATTACTAAGACAAATTTCCTATCAATTTTAATATAAGCAACTCTCTTTAGAGAGGTTTATGCCTTAAATGGTGTGGCCCCCACATGTTAGGTGACTAAGCCCCATAATCTACCTACATTAGCCACCTTTTATCATAATTTAAGCATCAACATTCTGAAATTAAGGGGGCTGCCGCCATCTCCGATCTTTATTCCATTTTGGAAATAACTTACTCCAATTATTTTTCTATTTTTTTTCAAACTTTTCTCTCTCTTTCATATTATCTTATTATCTTTCATTTCAATTTTATTTTTTAGTTTTAATTAAACAAATTTTATCTTTTATATTTATCAATTTATAATTTCCATAATTAAAACAATTTCAGAAATTTTTAAATAATATAATTTGTAAGTAATTATTATATATTAACTAATAATTCAAATAAAAAAAATTATTGCAATACGAGATTAATTAAATACATATTACATAACGATAAAATTTATTCGAAATACTAGATAAATATTCAACTTCAACCTTAGTATTCTCCCATAAATGATCTATTAATATTTTATATTTGCACCTTTTAATTTTAGCAACATCTAATATTTTATATTTGCACCATTCATTTTTGAGATAATTATATATTTTTTTGTACAATTATAATTTATAATAAAATTAATTTATAATTTTACATAAAAATAATAAATGCAAGAATGTTAATTTATCAAAATTATATACCAAAGTTAAGATATAATATTAATATGATAAAAATATTACATAAATATAATTAAGTGTATATAAAAAGATAAAATTAAAAATTAAATAATAAAATAATAATAAAAAAATAATGAATAGCAATGGGGAGATGAATAGTGTACCCCCATATTTGAGGAAACACTATTCATCCCCCATTTTGGGGACAAAAATGGAGGAGGGTTGGAGTAAAATTTTTTCAAAAAGTGCCCCTATTATGGGGGATGGGGGCAAGGTTGGAGATGCCCTAAGTCCCTTAAACTATCAAAATTTTTATCCTTTTTTCTTAATTATCTTATTAATCCTCTATTGATCCAATAATTAATCAATTATTCATATAATTAAGAATTTTTATCAAATTACTTAAAATACTACTCATTGACACACTTTATATACCCTACTATATATCATGTTCATGTGGTACTTTGAATGGGAGTAGCACATACCAGGTATTATAGCTCGGACCAATTTATCATAAAATGTCAAACTTCGACGAAACTCATTTCCTACAATTCGTTTACCATCTAACCTTCACGAATTTACTTATCACTAGTTTGGAATAGAGTAATACTTATAATCCCCAAAATAATCTCATTTCCGAACTTACGTCGATTAACTTACGCCGAAAAGTTAATATATGAAAATGCGGGATGTACCATCTCATTTTCGAGCTTATATCAATTTACTTATGACATACTTTCACATTTAAAAATATGGGGTCTAACATTATTCCCCCTTTGGAACATTCGTCCTCGAATATTGACTGATGCACTTATCATTTTCGTAACTTATATCTTCCGAATACTTTAGTACTCTCCTTGCCATCTAAGAAATTGCTGTGTGAATAAATTCAAAGGCTAGTGACATTCCCCCTTTAGGCATCTTTCTCACATCTTGACTTGTGGTCGAAATCCTTCCAATCTCGTAACCGTTTCTACCTTCTTTCACGTAGCATGTACGACACTGACCTTATATGTGCGCATATGTGACTCTTCTTCCCTTTTTCTGCAGCTTTTAGCCAATCTCCAGTTCTCACTTTGTGAACATATACAAAGCTTGACAAGATATCCCTCTAGGCATCCACAGGTACATTGAAGGTCTTTGCTTGGTACTTTATTGAACTTACCAATATTGCTATATCTTGTTTCATAGACCTGGTTATCTATTCGTATGATTTTACTTCATCTAGGTAGGTGCATGATTCTTACTTCAATTTATCGTTGTTGAGGTATGCTACAAAATTCTGGCTTACTCCTATTGCTTATCCTATATGAATAAATCTAAGTCATTTAGTGCTTCCTCATTACTGTTCATCCTAAGAATGACGACTTAATCTCATCTCATACTTTGTGACCTTTGTTCATCTATTGTTGATTCACCTTAATATTTATCTATAATATATCATAAATAACTTGAAACTTCTTACGTAATACCTTGCCGCTAAGGCTTATCTTGCATGGAGGAATATTTGAAGTGATTTTCCTGATCCACTTAGCGGCTATATTGTACTTCAATAACCGTATTTTATAGCACCCCAATATGATTCATTTATGTCGTTATTTTAATCCCGTACAATTTGAGATATCCTCGTCAAATCATTTCTCAATCGAAGGCCCAAACATCATATTTTATGTATCACAATTATATCTTCATTGCATGCTCAGGGCAGTATTCCATCTCTTCTAAAAGCTACTAGTCTTAGACTTCATTGAGTTCATACAGGCTATATTAAGCTCTCTATAACTTAGAGAAACATCATCTCTCTAGTTTTCATGGGCTTAATCTCGAGGACTTATCCATTCTCATCACCTTCTCACTTGCGTTTCCTTATTCTTACTCATGACTTCCTAAAACCTTGTCTCTTTAACTTACGACCTGCACATATCTATTTATATTACTCGCAACCTTCCTTCAACTTGCTTTCACCATAGATTTCCATGTGTTATTTTTAAACATCAAGCAATGCATCATATCGTCTCCAACGTTTCTCTACTCTCTTAACTAGATTTATCAGTACTTAGAAACCATAGGCTGGAAGACATGTCACCGACGATAAAGCTACCATTCCCGATTATTGTATCCCCGTACTTATAGCCTTCTATCCGAAGTATGGACTATTCACGATCTTCTTCTACCTTTGAGTATCTCATACATTGTTCACCTTTACCTTACTTACCTTAAAATCTCGCATCATATATTCTATATCTTTCCTGACCTCCCTTCCACCTAGGTGTAATTCACGTCCATAACTTGAAGCTTTATTATAATACTCACACCACCTGGTACATACAGCATCTGGTAGGAGCTTCGTACTGGCTTCTTATGAGGCTAGTACTTCTTCTAACTAGTTTCCTTGTAGAGCCATTATAGATTATGGTTGTTGTGTTATTTCTCTTGAACATATGATATTAAGAGTGATTCTGTCATGTTCTCAAGCACAACTTCTATAATTTTTCTAGGTCCAATAATCAGACTCCTGATTTACTTAGTTGATGTAACTCTATAGTTTTCTCTTCCTTTTGATCAGCCTTTATGTAGGCTTAAGTTATCTTCTGATCTGAGGCTCCTGGTATTGGTCATTACCTTATCCTTTCATGGGGGTTAGTGAATATCCAGGATACAATCTTCTAACAATTCAATCCTTTATCTATGAACTGGACTCAATTCTTTCTTTCAACTTATGCCAGAGTCTTCTACGGTTGTATGATTTTCAACATATTATACTCTAAAATATTAAGTGCGTTCAAAACATAACAAACTATGTATCATTGATCGAATAATTCCTTCCGTTCATTCTCAGCTTCTTTTAAACGTAAGCTATTACTTTTCCCGGTCTTTCTGTCCCTTTGTTGCGTGCATACTTAACTTATCTTAGTTTCCATGCTTGCTGAAATTTTTGTACAACTCATATGATCTCGAATATTACTTTTGGTTTTACTCCCCACTCATTAGACATGGTAGGTGACACTTTCTTTTGGAGTGCATACAACTTTGTATTGTGACTGTTGTTACACGACCATTTCCTCTTTAGGTCAATGTGCTTAGGTTGAAGCCTTCTTCCTCATGTTCTCAGCTAATGTTTCATTGTAGTACTTAGGGAGGATCCTTTAACTCTTGTAAATCTGCGAGCTTATCATATCACATACCCAATAAATTTTTTGATGTCCTTCCTCGCCTACAATTTTCGTAGTTACAAACCTCCACGCCCTTGTGCTTGTAGGGTTGCTTCTGAACTTGATAGACCATCTTCCCGTTGGAACTCTCTTTTATTTTCGTAACACTCATATGGTACCTTTAATTACCCCAATTCCTATTTGAATATTTCTCAAGTATTACATTGTCATAATTGTCAAGTTGAATTCACTATACTGGGTTTTACTATATTTATCTTGCACAACCTGCTGATTTGTTTATATCCTCTTGGTTAACCATAGCTAGGCTCTTCCTAAATATACTGCTAACTACTTATTGGCCCGCTCCCATATCAATACTCTACTTAATATTTCTTGGTTTATTTTGTTTGTCTTAACTTACCTCTTGCACTAGGTCATTATTCATCCATAACATCCCTAACTTCTTTTCCTTGACGCCGTGCTTGCATAATGTTTTAGAATTATAACATATCTGTAAAATTTGGATAATTGTAATGTCATCCCTTTCTCATTTTATCGAATTCGTCCTTTACTATTCTATAGTTATAAGAACCACTTAATTCTGACATAATGTTATGTCATTCCATATTCCCCTATTTAGGGGAGTACTAAGAGTTGGAGCTACGACAACCTGCCTATAGATGTTTGGTTTCTTCATTTTTTGCGTCCTTTTACATCAACGATGACCCTTACTTTCCTTGCACTAATCCTTTTGTACAAAGGATAATGAAATTCCTTACTCGCGAGGTGACAATTACTATGATTGGCACATACAGTATCATAAGCTTAATTTTGCTCACATTGCTTACTTTAGGGAAATGTCTTCCTGAATGACCATTATCTGAATTTCTCATGATTCTTCTTATATTGTCCATTCTATTATTTTCGGTACAAAATCTGAATTTTTTATTATGTTGACAATTATCAAATCACTAAATCCCTAATCAATGTTTACTTTATCTTGTTCACCAACCCATACTGATCTCTATTATTCTAGGGTCTAGCTTTTCCTATTGGTAATCATGTTAGAGTCACACACTTACTTCTTGAAATGAGAATATGACTTCATGGCCTATACTCTTTTATTTTCTTGAAGCCTATCACCTCTCATCTCTTCCTTTACTTGACTATGGACCCGGTAATAACGTCATCTTTTCTTATATATCGTTGTCATCCATGTATCGCATCTTACTCATAATTCTTCCTTATATCCCTTTCTATTACTCTGCTAATATTTATTCCTACCCCTTTCTTGTGAAAACTTCAGCAAGACATTCTTTTACTTTTTGCTACCCTTGCTTCATCCATCGATTCTTCAGGTTGCTCAACGTCCTTACTCTACTAGGGACGAGAGTTACACTAAGGTAATTTTATCCCGTCCTGATTTCAATGCTTATTTTCTGAAGTTTTTTTTTGATCATGCTAGTATTCACATTCAATTGTAATATTCTAGAGTGCACCATCTGGGTGTCTCACAAGAAGATTTTTTAGCACACATGTAATATCCTTCGGAAATGTCAACTAACACAAACAATCCATTCACCATTTTGGGTTACCCTAACCCCTGCCGGATCCTGATGTTTCGTCCTTTTCTTAATCTACACCTGTTATCCCCCATAGAGCACAACTGAGATGGGTACAACAAATTATACATACCCCTATTACTGTTGAATATAACTCAAAAAGCTTATATTTCTCTACCTGAATTATAAACACCATTAACCTTCATTAATTGAGGGCCTCATACTCTTATTCATCGTACTTCCTTTACTTGTTGAAACTTGTATTTATCTTCTAAATCTCACATTGTCTTTCACCATTAAGGTGGATAGGTATTCTTGCCTCAAGACTCCTTATGAAGAGGCTTACACCTTTCAGTATACACATGATCTGCAGAAGACCTCACATTTACTTATCATAAGCATGATGCAAAGTCAAGTTCCTCTGACTTAACTTTTCCATAGCACGTCTCTTACCAACCGTCTTTCTAGATGTAGGTATTGTCTTATTATGAATAAAATAGAAATTAGGAATTTGAATTCTTATAGGTAGGATGCAACATGTAATACCAGTCTATACATAAGACATACGAGCCTACTAGCCCAACCACTTATTATAGGTGGAAGAAACAATATTTACAATAGAAGAAACAGGAACGGGATCACAAACATATGGTAAGCTGAAAGAATTTCACATAGTAGCTTGACGTTGAGAAGGCTTTTCCACACAAACTTGTATAACCCACAATGTAGTTTACCAAGATCCAGAGGCTTCTTTAGAGAAGAGCCTGTATAAGGCAAGAAAGTTTGGTAAACTGAACTATGCAATCAAACTGGTCTGTGAGTTTATGTACAGAAGTAAGATTGTGTTTAAAGAAGGTAGATATAGAACAATTGTATGAATAATGGAATCAGTCAAGGCAAATGAACTTGTACAAGTAACTTTGGTAGGGAAATAAGGAAAAGAATAGGTAAAGGTTTGTTAGAGGTCATGTGATCTGATGCACCGGAGTCAACTATCCAAGTTAAAGAATCTGATTGACTAAGTAGAGTAGAATTAAAACTATATACTACATTCTTAGGCAGTAAAGTACCAGCAAAATTGGCAAAGCTCATAAGGTTGAGTTGAGGTCTAGAATCAGAGATATGAGATTATTGTAGCTGGAGATCAGCTGAGAATATTGCTGCTTTGTCAAACCAGGTGCCCTGGAACAATGGTCATTAGAACTAGCAACAGGAACAAGGGCTTGGTTGGGAGAAGAACATTCAGAAGTAGAAAAATCATAGTCCATAACCACATTGGCAGCTACTTTCTTGCCTTTAGTGAACTTGAAATTTTGAGGGAACCCATAAAGCTTGAGACATTTATCAATGGAATGTCCTGATTCTTACAATGCTTACAAAAGAGGTTAGACTTAGATTGGTCAAAATTGACTCTCTAATTAAATTGTCACTGATATCCCTGAACATTAATTTATGGTTGAAAAGGTTTGTTATTGAGAGGATTTACATTGAAAGATGCTGATTCAGAAGTAAATTGTGGGGCAGAATTGACTTGTCTTTGTTTTTGATCTTGCAGGAGGATGTTATGGACACTGTCAGGAGATGGCAAAGGTTGCATCATTATCAAATTGCTTCTGACACCCACATATACCTCATTTAATCCCATGAGGAACTGATGAACTTTATACTCATCTTTCTCCTTCTGAAGACCTTCTTTAGAAATACATGTGCAAGTATTTGCATGACTACTACACATTACGCCCAACTCATCCCATATTCTTTTAAGTTTGGTGAAATAGGAAGCAATATCAAGGGGTCCTTGATAAGTAGATGCTAATTCCCTTTTTAATTCAAATACTTTGGTCCTATTTACAGTTCCATATATGTTATTCAATTGTTTTCAAATGCTTTCAGTTGTCTCAGAGTATTGAATACTTTCAGCTAATTCTGAAGACAACGAGCTAGTTATCCATGATATAACCATGTTGTTACAACAATCCCATTTCTTATAATCATGGGAAGTCATAGTAGGTTTGGGACATGAACCATCAATAAAAGCTATCTTATTCCTGTCAGACAGAGAAACTTGTCACGACCCCAAACCCAGACCCGGTTGTGATGGCACCTTTCGTGAAGATAAGACCATCCAACTATTTCCAATTCGAAGTTAATAATCTAAACAATAAGAAAAAAGTCTAAAATGTGATTTAATAATACTAAGTAATAGATAGTATCATAACAATGCGGAAGTACAAACCAGGGTGTCACTAGTCATGAACATCTATTATTTATAATACAAGTCTGCTAAGTCTGTAAACAAGTACAACAGTCTAAAACAAGATAAAAATGATAAAAGAGAAGAAACATGGGACTACGAACGCTAGGCAACTACCTTGTGAACTCCGAATGTCCACCTAAAGCTGGAAGGATCAGCACTCGGGAGTGGAACTAGCTACGCCTGAATCTGCACACAGGGTGCAGGGAGTAAAGTGAGTACTCCAACTCAGTGAGTGACAACTGTAAATAACGATTGAAAGCATGGAAATACATAAGGCACAAGGCATTCTATTATAAAGCCATAAAACTATTTAAAAACTGAGTAAAGATGGCTAAGTATGAAACCAGTGGAAAATAACATGAATGAGTTCAAGTATAAAGTCAAAACAGTGAGGAAATATCGATAAAAATTGCCGAAGGGTTCAAATAGTTGGCACGAAGCCCAAATATGGCATTCAACCCAAATAATACATGGTAAAATCATCAATCGGGATGGACCAAGTCACAATCCCTAATAGTGCATGACCCCACGCTCGTCATCGAGCACGTGCCTCACCTCAACATAACACTACGATGTGCAATCCGGGGTTTCAAACCCTCAGAACATTATTTACAATCATTACTCACCTCGAACGGTCAAATATCTAGCTCACGACACCCTTGCCCCTCGAATCGGCATCCACTCCCATCGAATCTACCCAAAAACAGGACGAGAACGTCAAAATATGCTAATGGGACAAAGCCCAAGCGAAAACTATCAATAATTTCCACAAATCCCGAAACAACCAAAACCCGACCCCCGGGCCCACGTCTTAGAATTTAATAATTTTTACACCAGTATATATTCCTTATCTCCCCACGTGTTCATACATATCAAAAGTTCAGAAATCCAATCTCAAATGGTCCATCAAATCCTCAATCAAAGTTCTAAATTTTCAAGCCCTAGTTCTTCAATTTTTTGCTTAATTTCCATGATTTACTAGGTGGAATTCACGTAATAATCGAGTTTTTAGTCCAAGAATCTTACCTCCAAGTGATTCCCCTTAAATCCCTCTTCAAAACGTCCAGAAAGCTCCCAAGCCAAAGTAAAAGAATGGTGAAATAGCTCAAATTCGTGAATGAAATAACTTATATGTTCTGCACAGACCTTTTCACATCTCCGACCCCATAATCGCTTTTGCGGTTCTTCATATGCGACCAAACCACTGCTTTTGCAGTTCTTCACTTAAAGCCCAAGCAGCTTTTGCGCTCAGCCTTCCGCACTTGTGACTCTATAGGTGCGGTCCTACACCGCATCTGTGGTTCGTGTCAATTCTCAAAATATCTGCTTTTGCGGCTCCTCTCCCCCACGTGTGGCACTGCACCTGCGGTCCCCAATCCGCAGCTGCAAAAATACCAGAAGCAGCTATTCAACAACTGTAACTAAAATCCAAATTTCTCTGTTAATCATCTGGAATCACCCCAAGGCCCCATGACCTCAATCAAAAGCACAAACATATCCTAATACCTTATTCAAACTTGCTCCAATCATCAAACACCTCGAACAACATCAAATCACCCAAAACATATCGGATTCAAGCTAAACTTCCAAAAATCTTCCGAACTCTGCTTTTGATAAGAAACCCAACCAAACTACGTCTGAATAACTTGAAATTTTGCACACATATCCCAAAATAATATAACGAAGCTACTATCACTCTCGAAATTCCATCCACACCATAATATCAAAATCTCGCCTACCAACCGGATATCGCCAAAATTTCAACTTCGCCAATTAAAGTCTAAATCTACTCCAAACCTCCAAAACCCGTTCCGATCATACTCCTAAGTCTCTGATCACCTCCTGAAGCTAATTTAACCATCAAACACATTCGAGCCCTCTATAAGTCAATATCCAGTTGACTTTTCAACCTTAAGCTTCCTCAAAAGGGACTATCTCAAACCTTACCAAATCATTCTGGACTCGTTCCGACCAACCCGATGCCACATAATATGGATAAACAAAGCATAACGAAGCAGAAATGGGAGAAACAGAGCGGTAACTCATGAGAAAACTGGACGGGTCGTTAGATTCTCCCCAACTTAAACAAACGTTCGTCCACGAAACAGTCAAGAAACATACCTGAAGCCTCAAATAGGTGAGGATCTCTACTCGGCATCTCCTGCTCGATATCCCAGGTTGCCTCCTCCACGTGCCAACCTCTCCACTGCACCTTTACTAAAGCTATATCCTTTGACCTCAACTTCCGAACCTGACGACCCAAAATAGCTATTGGCTCCACATCATAGGTCAAATCATCATCCAACTGAATCATACTAAAATTAATAACATGAGACGGATCCCCAATATAATTTCAAACCATAGAACATAGAATGTCGGATGCACACTCGATAAGCTGGGTGGAAAAGCAAGCCCATAAGCCACATCCCCAATCCTCCGAAGTACCAACCGCGGACTCAACTTCCCTTTCTTCCCAAATCTCATAGCACCCGTCATGGGTGAAACCTTCAACAAATCCTTCTCACCAACCATGTACGACACATCTCGCACCTTCGTATCAGCATAACTCTTTTGCCTCGACTGTGTTGTACAAAGCCTCTCGTGAATCACCTTCACCTTCTCCAAAGCATCTTGTACCAAATTTTTGTCAAATAGCCTAGCCTCACCGGGCTTGAACCAACCAACTAGAGATCTACACCGCTGCCCATAGAAAACCTCATATGGAGCCATCTGAATACTCGACTGGTAGTTCTTGTTATAAGCAAACTCTGAAAGCAGTAGAAACTGATCCCATGACCTTCCAAAATTAATGACACAAGCACGCAACATGTCCTTCAACATCTGATTAGTATGCCCGGACTACCTGTCCATCCGAGGATGAAATGTTATGCTCAACTTAACCTGAGTACCCAACTCTCGCTGCACAGACCTCCAAAACTGTGACGTAAATTGAGTGCTCCTATAACACAATCCTCAAATGCTTTGCGCGCTCCTCCTGACTATGCGAATATACCCAAACATCATCAATGAAGACTATTACAAATGAGTCAAGATAAGGCGGGAACACGCTGTTCGTCAAATGCATAAACGCTGCTGGGGCATTGGTCAGCCCAAAAGACATAACTAGGAACTCATAATGACCATATCTGATCCCAAAGGCCGTCTTAAGAATATCCTAATCCCTGATCTTTAACTAATAATAACCTGAACGAAGATGAATCTTGGAGAACACTCTTCCTCCTTGAAGCTGGCAGAATAAATCATCAATGTGAGGCAAATGATACTTGTTCTTAATTGTTACCGTGTTCAATTGCCTATAATCGATGCATATTATCATAGTTCCATCCTTGTTCTTCACAAACAGAACTAGCGCACTCCAAGGTGATACACTAGGCCGAATGAACCCTTTATCAAAGAGTTCCTGAAGCTGCTCCTTCAACTCCTTCAACTCCACTAGTGTCACACGATACAATTGAATAGAAATGGGCTGAGTGCCCAGCACCAGATCAATACCAAAATCATTATCCCTGTCCGGTGGCATGCCCGGCGAGTCTTAAGGAAATACATCAGGAAAATCGTTCACAACTAGAATAGAATAAATACTGGGAGTCTCAGCTGCTGCATCCCTCACAAAGGATAGATACAAAAGATAACCCTTCCCAACCATACACAGGCTTTCAAGAAAGATATCACTCTACTAGGAATACAATAAGTCACACCTCGCCGCTCAATCCGTGACACACCTGGTTTTTCCAATGTGACCGTCTTAGTATGACAGTCCAGAATAGCACGACACAGATATAACCAATCCATGCATAAAATAATATCGAAGTCTACCATGCTCAATAATAAAAGATCCACTCAGGTCTCTGTACTCCCAATAGTCACCACACACGACCGGTACACATAGTCTACAGTAACAGTATTGCCCACCAGGGTAGATACATGAACATGTAAAACAAGAAACTAATGGGGCATACTTTAATGAGCAATGGATGATAACACATAATAAAATGTTGAATCGGGATCAAATAATATAGAGGCATCTCTGTGGAAGACTGAAACGATACTTGTAATAACAACATCTGAAGCAATAGCATCGGGTCTGCCTGGAAAAGCATAGATATGGTCCTGACGCCCCCTGATCGACCTCCCCATCTAGGGAGACCCTTAGCTGACTGACCTCCAGCCCTAGATGGCTGAGAGGGTGGTGGTGAAGCAACTGGCGCTGAAGCCGATGATTGACCCCTCTGCTGGGATGAACTAGCAAGATGACGAGGACACTGCCTCCACATGTGACCCATCTCTCCCTACTCATAAAAACTCCCAGGTGCTGGAGAAGGGGAATGAAGGGAACTTCTCGCACCAGAGTGACTAGCAAATGCCCTCGGCAAGAGCCCTAAATCGATGGAGAACGGGACAAACTCTGAGTTAGGAGGCCACTAAGTGATGATTGGCCCTTATGTGAACTATGAGAACCATGACTTGATGACGCCCATGATAACGTGGGCGTGCTGGCTGAGCAGACCTGAATGGACGGCCTCCGCCATGCTGAAATTGACCCATCAAAGGAGCACCAATGTAACGACCAAATCCTCGAGGCCTCTTGGCCTCCCGCTCCTCTAACTCCCGGCGACGAACAGACTCAATCTCACGGACAATATCCAGAACGTCCTCGAAAGTAGCACCAGTCACCCTCTCCCTAGTCATAAGAATACAGAGCTAATAAGTTAGATCATCAACAAACCTCACGATCCTCTCTCTATTTGTCGGAACCAACCAGATGGCATGACAGGCAAACTCGAAGAACCTCAACTCATACTGCGACACGGTCATCTCCCCTTGACTCAACCACTCAAACTGTCTGCGCAGCTTCTCTCTGTGAGACTGTGGCACATACTTCTCCAGAAAGAGAACGGAGAACTGCTGCCAGGTAATGGGTGATGCACCAACATGCCTACTCCTCTCAAAATCCTCCCACCAAGTGAAAGCATGTCCTGAAAATTAATACGTCATGAATGTGTCCCCGCTGGTTTCCAAAATACCTGTGGTACAAAGCATCCTCTGACACTTGTCCAAAAAGCCCTACGCATCCTCGCCCTCTACACCACTGAAGGTCGGAGGCTGATACCTACCAAATCTCTCAAACCTATGTTGATCGTCCTCTTGAATGGCAAAAACTTCATAGTCCTGAGCAGCTCCAACTAGCTGGGCTGGATGTGCCCCCAACATCCGAAGTCCCTGCACGACCTGCTTAGGTGTATGAGCGGTATGAGTTTGACTACCTCCCGCAGTCTGAGAAGTAGCTACGGCTGTAGGGGCTGAAACCGCCTGAGCTAGGCCAGTGCAAACTGATAAGATCTGGCCAAGGCCTCCTGAAGATCCAGAATCACAATGGGCACAACTGGTGCTGCTGGAGCATCCACAGTTGGGACCTAGTCCTGAACTGGGGTAGCTGTTTAATCTACACTTGCTGCCCTTGCTGCTCTACCTCTACCACGACCCCGACCATATCCTCGGCCTTTGGTGGCCACAGCTGGTGGTACTGGTGTTCGTCTATCCTGACCGATAGCGCATGTCCTCACCATCTAAGTTTAGAACTCAGGTCAACGAATTCATATGACAAGAATTTCAAGGATATGAAGTTTTTCCTAAAGGTTCTGTAGCCTCTCGAGGATAAATACAGACGTATTTGTACTGATCCGTGAGACTCTACTAAACCTGCTTATGACCCGTGAGACTTATGTAACCTAGGCTGTAATACCAACTTATCACAATCCCAAACTCGGACCCGATCGTAATGGCGCCTTTCGTGAAGACAAGGTCAGCCAACTATTCCCAATTCGAAGTTAAACAATAAGAAAATAGCCTAAAGCATGATTTAATAATACTATGTAGCAGATAATATCACAACATTGCGGTAGTACAACCCATACACAGCCCTAACCAAGGTGTCACTAGCCATGAGCATCTATAAGTCATAGCACAAGTCTGATAAGTTTGTAAACTTGTACAACTATCTGAAACAAGATAGAAATGATAAAAGAGGAGAAACACGAGACTTCGGATGCTAGGGAGCTACTCGTGAACTCTGAATGTCCACCTGAAGCTAGAAGGATCAGCACTTTGGAGCAGAACTAGCTACGCCTGAATCTGCACACAAGATGCAAGGAGTAAAGTAAGTACTCCAACTCAGTGAGTAACAAATGTAAATAACGACTAAAAGCATGAAAATACGTAAGGCACAAAGCATTCTATAATGAAGTCGTAAAACCATTTAAAAACTGAGCAAACATGGCTAAGTATGAAAACTAGTGGAAAATAACATGACTGAGTTCAAGTATAAAGTCAAAGCAGTGAGGAAATATCGATAAAATCCCCGAAGGGTTTAAATACTTGGCACGAAGCCCAAAAAATGATGATATCAAATAGATTTCAGTTAAATACACGGTAAAATCATCAATTGGGACGGACCAAGTCACAGTCCCCAATAGTGAACGACCCCACGCTCGTCATCAAGTGTGTGCCTTACCTCAACATAGCACTACGATGTGTAATATGGGGTTTCAAACCCTCAGAACATCATTTACAATCATTACTCATCTAGAAGCGGTCATATCTCTAACTCGCGATGCCCTTTCCCCTCAAATCAACCTCCATTCTTGTCGTATATAACCAAAAACAGAACGAGAACGTCAAAATATACTAAGGGGATGAAGCCCAAGAGAAAACCATCAATAATTGGCACAAACCCAAAATTATATCTCCACGAGTTCATACATATCAAAATTTCAGAAATTCGACCTTTTATGGTCCATCAAATCCTCAATCAAAGTTCAAAATTTCCAAGCCCTAGTTCTTCAATTTTTGGCTTAATTTCCATGATTTACTATGTGAAATTCACATAATAATTGAGTTTTTGGTCCAATAATCTTACCTCCAAGTGGTTCCTTTAAATCGCTCTTCAAAACGTCAAAACATCTCCTAAGTCGAAGTCAAAAATGGGTAACAAGCTCCAATTCGCGAATGAAATAACTTATATTTCTGCAAAAACCTTTTCGCGTCTGCGGTCCCATAACCGCTTCTGCAGTTCCATATATGCTACCAAACTACCGCTTTTGCGGTTCTTCACTTAAAGTCCAAGCTGCTTCTGTGCTCAGCCTTTCGCACAACGACTCCGCAGGTGCAGTCCTACACGACATCTGCGGTTCCTGGAAACTCTTAAAAAATCTGCTTCTGCGGCTCCTCTCCCGCACGTGCGGTGCTACATCTGCGGTCCCCAATCCGCAGGTGCGAAAATACCAGAAGCAGCAATTCAACTGCTGCAACTCAAGTCAAAACTTCTCTGTTAATCATCCAAAATTACCTCGAGGCCCCCAGGTCCTCAATCAAAAGCACAAACATATCCTAATACCTTATTCAAACTTGTTCTAATCATCAAAATACCTCAAACAATATCAAATAACCCAAAATACACCGGATTCAAGCCAAACTTCCAAAAATCTTCCGAACTCCGTTCTTGGTAAAATAACCCAACCGAACTACATCCGAATAACCTGAAATTTTGCACAGTCATCCCAAATGACATAATGATACTATTGCAACTCTCAGATATCCATCTCGACCCTTATATCAAAATCTCGCCTACCAACCGAAAAACGCTAATATATCAACTTCGCCAATTCAAGCCTAAATCTACTCCAAACCTCCAAAACCCATTTCGATCACACTCCCGAGTCTCAAATCACGTCCCGAAGCTAGAATAACCATCAAAACTCACATCCTAGCCCTCTAATCCATATGCAAGCATCCGATTGACTTTTCCAGCCCACTCTCCGACTAAGATGACCTTGTCAATCTTGGCCGAACACTCGGATTGTCTCACAACCCAAGTCCCCTTTTTCCTTGAAACACTTAGAACTCCTCACGTTTCTCTCGTGTTTCCAGCAAGCAACTACACACGAATTACTTGACTTCACTTGCTTAGTTCTGCCTTAGCCTAGGGGTCCTATTTATAGCACATAGGAACCCCTTTACATGCACATTTTCGTCCAACAGCCCACTTCCCCACTAAGCTAACATGTTCCTAACTTTGTGGCTGACACCCCCAGCCACTTAGGATCCACTACTCACGAAATGGGGCATTATACAAGCATTACAAGATAATGGGGATCATGGGGGAACATGGGAGATCATGGCCTACAAACAAGGAACTCCTGCCAACCGCTTCCATGTGCTTCTCATGTGCAATTCGGACCAGCTGCATTCCGCCCTAAGGATGCTCGAGCCATGCCTTAGCTTCCTCAAAAGAGACTAAGTGTTTGAAACCTTACCAAAATTATTCCGGACTCGATCCGACCAACCCGATACTGCATAATATGGATAAACAAAGCATAATAAAGCAAAAATAGGGAAACAGAGGGGTAACTCATGAAACTACTGGCCGTGTCATCAGAAGTCTATCATGCTACGCTTCCATCCCCCAAAACCATTCCCTGAGAAAGGTACAGGAACAAGTAATACCTTGGGAACATCAGAATATTGGAGATATAAGGGGGATGAAGGCTTAGGAGTATGTGCAAAAGATATACTAGAATCAGCCATGATAGCCGTTAGGAAGTATCAATTGATAACTCACGGCAACAAGTCACAAATGATAACACCAAACACCACAAAGCAAGCAATCAGATAAAAGAAGAGAATACCAGCCTTCTTCGCAACCTGAAGAAGCAAGGTTTGGAAGACGAACAAAACTCTGATGAGTTCACCGAGCAAACCCTAGTCTAACGAAATCTTGAACTTCGGGTAGCCAAAATTCAATCAAAGAATGGAAACTTCGCGATAATACAACCTCTCCGATGACATCAATGAAAAAATCAAACAAAAAAAATAACTTCTAATCGAGAAATCAATAGAAACCAAACTCCAACTACAACAAAAACTTGACGAAATCAGGTGAGGGTAGCAACGCTTGATAGAGGAGAGTTAGGAGTGACCATCTCCTGTTATCTTACTATATTAATGCAAAAAACACTAGCTCAATCAAAGGATCATTAGTGGAGATTGGGGATTCTAGATCCTTCTAATTAGAGAGAAAGATACAAAAAAGGCAATGAGAGATAGAAAAATGGTCAGCTAACCCAATACAGTGGGGCCTTTGACTATTCATACTTTACTTAGACCCGGTCGATAATGTTTACAAAACTAGCACAATGTATTGAACTAAGCTTTTTCATTTTTCTACTTCTAATACAATACAAAGAATGGCTATCTCTTAAAACTGTCTGTTTACCAAAAAAAGGGAAACTTACACAAATGTCCCAAATAAATATTAACTTACCAACCTCTAGCCATCAGTCATAGATTTAACAAAACTAGCCAACAAAAATTGAAAAATTAAATAATCTATCAAAGAATCACACACAAAAATCACATTTCATACTTTTAAGTATGATTAGCAACATTAGATACAATATGGAAAGGAAATTTAATAGTCGGAGTAGCAAATAAGGTGATGAAATACAAAAATCTAAAATATATTCCAAAAATCTAAACACAATGGGAATTGTTTCAATGGGTATAGATGAAATTCATTAAGAATATATAGATAAGTCAATATAGAAATTTTGAGGAAGATAGGAGGTGATTTGGACTGGTTTTGTATCAAAATTCGTAATTAAGAAGATAGGAGGTGATTTGGACTGGTTTTGTATCAAAATTCGTAATTAAATCGAATTCGAAAAAGTCCTCTACACATGTATCAAACATGTATGAGACATGTATCTCACAGATAAGTATACATGGATATACATGTGATGCATAATTGATTCATGTGTGATACACAAATGATACACAGTGTGATACACCTCATTTTTTTTCATATTCAGATTTACTTCGAATTTTCAATTCAAACCACTTACACTTCACGAAATCATCCCAAAACTGATATTCAAGCTCCTTAAGTTGTGCCCAATCTATTCTAATAACACCCACTCAAAACAAAGTAAATATTTTGATATTTTTTTGCTATAAATAGCTAATTGGCTAATTTGGCTAATATTAGTAATATTTTATCAATTGACCAATTTTTGTAATGAGCTACTTATAAATGGCCATAGCTGATAATTTTTCCCAAATAAATAAATAAGAAATGGGCCAACTTAAGTGTGTGGCTTTGGAGGCCCAACAGAATCTTCACCAGGCTATAGTTATACAACATTTGATAGCGCTGAAGAATCTCTAAAGATAAATATGGTTGAGAACAGATATTACTCTATAAATATAATACAATGCGAAAATAGAGAACATAATAAAACAAAAACAATCACAAACCAGACAAAGTACGATTTTGCGATGGATCATAGCTAACGTATAAATCAGATCAATTAACGCCAGCCGGAAATGAAACAAAAGAGAAATAATAAAATTAAGGGTAATTAAATAGTAAGTTGAAACAACGAGTCCCATTAAGTCTAATCACTATTTCTCCGCTTTCACGTGGCTTCGGAAAACACTTGTGAGAACTGTTTGGGATTCAAAAGATGCCTTCAGAAAGTTCAGCGCCTGCAAAGTGATAATAGGAGTTTATTAATTAAGAACAAATTTCATCAAACAAAAAATGGCATAACAAAAAAAGAAGAAGCAATATTTAATTTAATTGAGTACCTCTTCCACTCCTATATTTACTACTTTCTCCTGCAGTACAGCTGCATCCTTGACATTAAGTTTGTCAAAACTGGTAATACCAGATATGGCCGAAGTGGGCTTAACCACCAAATCATCCATCACCATGTATGTCACCAGCCCCTTCACATAACCCCCATCTGCAGCCACAGCTTCCCTCACAATGGGTGGAACAACATATTTCAACTCTGCTGTCATAGGGTTCTTACAATGTGGACAGACAGCGCCAGTACCATCGGTAACAAAATAGCTGGAGTAAATGCAATTTCTATTACTACTACATTTATAAAAAGTCTTCTCTGCAGTACCGTCATCAAGCAATCGATGAGGAACTGAAGAGATGCCAACTGAAGACGTCGGTTTTAGAAGGATATCCTTGGCTTGCACGTTCGACAGAATATAGGTTTCATTCAGATTTTCTATGCTGTTGTAGAGGTTAGACAAACATCCGTTCATTCCTTTCTCCTTAAGAAGCCTGACAACACTGCCCACCGGCAATGAGAGGATGTGAAAGAGGAAATCAACACATTCCTTTTCAGCCTCCGCAAGTACAACTTTTCGAGCCTTGGTGTCAAAAGCTTCATGCTCAATTTGGTTTCAGAATTAGTCGTCGTCATTTTGATTAACTGATGCAAGTCTTAAACTAGTTTCTAACACACTCAGGATAATTTCTCTCATGTGTTTTGGACGCTGAGGACCTATATGCTTAAATAGTTGCAATTTGCTTCATCATCATATTTCTGACACAGAAGTCTAACAGTTATCAATTGCATGTAGACAAGACGGTACAGCTAATCGAGATTCTCTTCATTGATTATTGTCCTGATTTTATCCAAATTCGAAATCCATGCATGCACACTGCATCTGAAGAGTCATATAGTATCTCAAAACGTAGTGTTCAAATCAATGCTAATTAAAATAAAATATACAAAATAAAAATAAAACATCTGTTTAATGTTGGACGGTAGTGTGAATTAATTTTAAGAAATTAAACATGTGAGTCAAAAAAATTGTAGACAAAAATGGTGGGTTGAATTTTTTGTATTGTTCATATTGTATTGTTAGGTATGTTCATATTGTATGTTCACATGTAATGTTAAGCCTATATAAGGGTTGTGTACTCAATTTGCAAGAGATAAGAGAAAAAATACAAAAAAAAAAACTTTCATTTAGTTCTTCTTCATCTTTTATATTTTTTAGACATTTCATTTGTTCCTTCTTGATTAGCATATCAATTTTTATGAATTAATATTCCAACAAGTGGTATCAGAGTACAAGTCGATCAAACGGGCACAATTCCGGCAGAACACTAGCATCATACTAGCACAATTCAAGCACTAGTACATCACAATTTCCAACCCTATATCAGCACTAGTTCCTTCAAACAACACTACCATGGCCACATCAAGTTCAACTCAATTTGTTCTCATCTTCAACGGAGAGAATTATGATTTTTGGAGCATTAAAATCAAAACCATCCTACGAGCTCATGACTTGTGGGAGGTTGTTGAAATTGGTGTTTCAAAAGAGGAGAAAACTCCTACTTCTGAAGATTCAAAACCAAGTTCATCGACAGCTTCATTGAAGGAATGACTTAAAAAAGATGCAGATGCATTAGCCAAAATTCATGCAGCTGTCTCATACTCAATTTTTCCAAGAATCATAAATTCTACTTCAGCAAAGCAAGCATGGGAGACGTTGCGGGACGAATTTCAAGGCACCGCCAAAGTTCGAGCAGTTAGAGTTCAAACTCTAAGAAGAGATTTTGAGAATCTCCGCATGAAAGAAGGAGAATCCATAAAAAGTTTCTCTTCAAGAATTATTGAACTTGTCAATCAAATGAAAGCTTATGGCAAAGGGATCACAGAACAAACAGTGATTGAGAAAATAATGAATTCTCTCACTGAAAAATTTGATTCTGTGGTTAGCATCATTGAAGAATCAAAGGATCTCTCTCAACTCACAGTCACAGAGTTGATGGGTTCTTTGCAAGCTTACGAGCAACGAATTTCTCGAAGATCCGAGGCTACCCGTGAAGGCACTTTTCCATCTCAACACAAGAATCGTTTTTCAACTAAAGAAAAAAGATTCAACAAAGGAAAAAGTGGAGCAAGCAGTTCCAAGGAAGGAGAATACCAAAATAAATTCCCACCTTGTGGAGTTTGCAAAAAGACAAGCCATCTCGAGAAGAATTGTTGGCAGAAGGGAAACCTCGATGCCAAATCTGTAAGAAATTTGGTCACACAGATCAAATTTGCAGATTTAAGCCAACTCATCAAGCCAGTTTGACAGAATCCAAGGTGGAGGAGAATCAGTTGTTCCTTGTCTCTCAAGCAACCACCATATAAAATGGTGACGTGTGGTTAATTGACAGTGGTTGTACTAACCACATGGCGAAGAACCAAAGTTACTTCACTACTTTGGATACATCAATTAAAGTTCCAGTCCGAATCGGCGAAGGAGTTTTGATGGAGTCTAAAGGAAAAGGCACAGTTGTTGTCCAAACCAACAAAGGTACCAAATTCATCAAAAATGTTCTTTATGTTCCTAACTTGGATCAGAATTTGCTCAGTGTACCTCAAAAGATCGCAAACGGTTATTCTTTATTATTTGAGAATAACGCATGCGAAATTTATGATCAACAAAAGAAGATGATAGCATGTGTCAACATGGAGAATAAAATGTTTCCAATCCATTGGAATCACATCGTTGAAAAATCAATAGTGTCAGAAGCTGGGGGAGATACAACACTTTGGCACAAAAGATTTGGTCACTGCAGTATCCAAAGTCTTAAACTACTCTTTCAAAAAGCCATGGTGAAAGATTTACCAACCATTGGAGATTTGAAAGGAGTATGTGAAGGCTGTCAACTTGGGAAGATGCACAGGCAACCATTTCCAACAGGCAACGAATGGCGATCTTCACAAAAGCTTCAGTTGGTGCACACTGATGTTTGCGGTCCAATGAGAACTCCCTCATTGGATAATAGCAGATATTTTATCCTCTTCATCGATGACTTCTCTAGGATGACTTGGGTCTATTTTCTGAAAGAAAGATCCGAGGTATTCCGAACATTCCAAAAATTCAAGAAGATGGTGGAAAATCAAAGTGGCTGCCAAATTCAAACTCTTCGCAGTGATCGAGGTACTGAGTACACATCTAAAGAATTTAATAAATTCTGTGAAGATGAAGGAGTGGAGCGACAACTTACAGTTGGATACACGCCACAATAAAATGGTGTTTCAGAAAGGAAGAACAGGACCGTCATGGAAATGGCGAGATCGATGCAAAAAGACAAATCTATGCCATACAAATTCTGGGCGGAGGCTGTTTATACAGCCGTATACGTCCAGAACAGGTGTTCTACAAAGGCTGTTTCAGACATGACTCCACTTGAAGCTTGGTCAGGTCACAAGCCATCAGTCAAGCATTTGAAGATGTTTGGTTGTATCTGTTACATGCATGTTCCGACAGAAAAAAGGCACAAGCTGGAAGCAAAAGACGAAAAAGGAATATTCTTGGGTTACAGTTCTCAATCCAAGGGTTATAGAATTTACAATCTGCAAACTGGCAAAGTTCTAGTAAGCAGAGATGTAGTATTTGATGAAGAATCCTCTTGGAATTGGGAGGAAAATATTGAAGATCCATCACTGAATGTTTTTCCGTTTTTTGACAAAATAAGAAGGAAGGTCAACCATCCAGTGAAAATTCTCCAGCTCGAGAAACTCAACGGGATGATTCACTAGTTCGTGAACCAACTTTCCAACAGAGTTCAACCGAGTCATCACCAACAAACTCACCAAGGAGTGGTGAATCATCATCATCAGAATCTCCAATATTGAAGACAAAGTCACTATCAGAGATTTATGAAACTTGTTCTGAAGCTGAACTTTGTGAAAGATGCCTTATTGCAGTTCATGAACCGGGCAGTTTTGAACAAGCAGCTCAGGAGAAGGAATGGCAACTTGCAATGAAGGAGGAGATCAGAATGATTGAGAAGAACCAGACATGGGAATTGGTTGAAAAACCAGCTCATAAAGATATTGTAGGAGTGAAATGGATTTACAAGACAAAAGTTAATCCAGATGGCTCTATTCAGAAGCACGAGGCTCGATTCGTTGCGAAAGGTTTCACTCAACAATTTGGAGTCGACTACAACGAGACGTTTGCCCCAGTTTCAAGGCAAGATACTGTGAGAACCATCCTTGCACTTTCAGCACAGAAAGGATGGAAAATATATCAACTTGATGTCAAATCAGCTTTCCTTAATGGTTATCTCAACGAGGAAATTTACATCGAACAACCACCAGGGTTCGTGGTGAAAGGAGAAGAAGAAAATTCTGAAGCTGAAAAAGGCTTTGTATGGCCTCAAACAAGCCCCACGAGCTTGGTACAGCATAATTGATTCTTACTTTGCAAGTCAAGGCTTCAGGAGGAGTTCTAGCGAACCTACACTCTACGTTAAGACTCATGGATCAGATGTTTTAATTATCTCCTTGTATGTTGATGATTTAATTGTGACAGGAAATAACTCTACTCTGATCACAACATTCAAGGAAGATATGAAGAAAGAATTTGAAATGACAGATCTTGGCTTAATGAACTACTTTCTCGGTATGGAGATTATTCAAACCGAAAAAGGTATTTTCATTTGTCAAGAAAAATATGCCAAGAACTTGCTAAAAAAATTCAAGATGGAAGAATGCAAAGCTGTCAACACACCACTGGACCAGAATCACAAGTTGATGAAAGAAGATGATTCGCCCAGTGCAGATATACATGAGCATCATCGGTAGTTTGCTATATCTGACAGCAACCAGACCAGACATCATGTTTGCAACAAGTTTGTTGTCCAGATTTATGCAAAATCCAAGTCAAACTCATCTTACTGCTGCAAAAAGGATACTCAGGTATGTGAAGGGTACTATTGATATTTGCATCTGGTACAAACCATCACAAAACATAAAGTTGGTTGGATACACAGATAGTGATTGGGCAGAATGAATAAATGACATGAAAAGTACATCTGGTTATGTTTTCTCTTTCAATACTGGTGTATTTTCATGGTTATCACAAAAGCAAGGTACTGTGGCACAATCGACGGCAGAAGCTGAATATATTGCAGGATGCGTGGCAGCAATCAAGGTATTTGGCTGAGAAGAATCTTTCATGATATTGGAGAAACTCAACAGAAGCCTACTCCAATATACTGTGACAATATGTCTGCAATTGCTATTGCCAAAAATCCAGTTCAACACAGGAAGACAAAACATATCAAGATCAAATATCATTTTCTACGGAAGCTGTGAGCGAAGGGGAAATTAGTCTTATCCACTGCCCCACGGATGAACAAATTGCAGATATTTTTACCAAAGCACTTCCGAAAACTAAGTTCGAATTTATTCGAAACAAGCTTGGAGTACATGAAAAATTTATTAATTAGCATTGAGGAGGAGTGTTAAAATCAATGCTAATTAAAATAAAATATACAAAATAAAAATAAAACATGTGTTTAATGTTGGACGGTAGTGTAAAAATTAATTTTAAGAAATTAAACATGTGAGTCAAAAAAAATTGTAGACAAAAATGGTGGGTTGAATTTTTTTGTATTGTTCACATTGTATTGTTAGGTGTGTTCATATTGTATGTTCACATGTAATGTTAAGCCTATATAAGGGTTGTGTACTCCATTTGCAAGAGATAAGAGAAAAACATCCAAAAAAAATTTTCATTTAGTTCTTCTTCATCTTTTATATTTTTTAGACATTTTATTTTTCCCTTCTTGATTAGCATATCAATTTTTCCAATTAAGTAATATTCCAACAGTACGACAATTACTAGCGGAATTGCATGGAGTTCTCATAACCGCCCCCACCAAACAGAAAGTTAATCGTATTCTTTCTATCTTATGGTTCTAGCATGGATCCATAATTAATATACTACTTAAAAATATATTAATCGCTTTAGGTACTAATAATAGGGACTTACAAAATTAACATGGATTAGTGCGTACTTGCTTATTAGGTAGCTAGTACTGTTAATTTACTTTTGAAAAACAGTGTGTACAATAATACTACATGTTGCAAACTTGCAATCTTGGTTGGATTTTAATTTTGGGTGCCACTTCTAGGCTCAATCCCAAAATAATGATTTGGCAAGCTTAGAAACAATACTCCTGCGTGTTAAATGAGCTATTGATGAACGAAGTCAACTCTGTTTCTTTGGATTACCTATTATTGAATCAATAGTCTTTTTTTCTCTTAGGATTATTATTTATTATATATTTATTGTTACAGCAAATAGTTATCTGTTTTGTTCCTAGTATTTATCTCATGGATTATATTGCATTTATCTTCTAGATTAAGTCATATCATAGTTAGTATTCCCTCCGTTCATTTTTACTTGACATGTATGTTAAAAATAGATTTTCATTTTTAATTGTCACTTTACACAAAATTTGATCTCGCCCAACTCTAGTCCTAAAAAGGATAAGCGGTCGCTGCAAATATAATCCGGTTTAAAAGTACGGAGTCGAATCCCACACTAAGTTTCACTATAACTATTCAATATCGCTAAGAAATACAAGTCCAAACAATTTCCTATTTATACAGATTATAATATTTATTTTTATCTAACTAACTAACAAATACTAGAAAGCAATACAACTATCAATTAATAAGGATAAGGATTGAAGACAAGGTTAAGGTGATCTAGAGTTATAATTTTTTTAATTGTCAGAATCCTTCCTGTTGTGTCTTCTATAAATTCGCAAGATATAAAAATATAACAAGAATTCATCCACCAAAAGGTACCATCAAAATCCTAGATAATAAATTAGATGTTCATAATAGTATGCAAAAATAAAGTATTGGAATTCATAACCAATAATAGAAGTAGGAAGAAGGAAGTGAGAAACTTGCAGAAGAATTCTCCGCCTTGCTCCTAGTGTGTTCTTGTTTCCTTAGATCGAATCTGTGTCAAAAGTCCCAAAAATTACATTTTTCTTGTAAATATACCAAGTAGGGTCAGGACCAAATAATTATACCTTTTCATATACGAAAAAGTACAGTTTTCTCAGACAGAACGTTTGTGGCCGCGGATTTTACCTAGTTTCTGCCTCACATCCGCGATCAGTGCACGACAGCGGACTTGTCACACATTTTTCACTCTATTCTATTCTAGCCATTTGAATTAGATTTTCAACTATATATTGTGAAGCTCAAATGGAGTTCTGAGCGAAAAGTTATATGCATGTTACTAGACAGTGCACAATATGCCTACTCGATTCTACGTTCGTTCTTATCTATCATCCGTTGATCCACAAACATGATCCCAACTTAATTCCTGGGGCTTTTACTCAGATTTTAATGTTCCAAATCACTTGAATTCATTCTATAACATCTACGTAGCTCATAATCACTCTTACAAGGCATAAAATACACAAATAGTACAAAACACTAACGATTAAAGCTCAACTTCAACTGAAGTGTAGTGAATTGGAGTGTAAGAATTGAATAAAATACATAATTATAGCCTATCATCAGTATATCAAGAGATTGATAATTTTTTTCCCTATTATACCCACAATATTTATTACTCATTTCAAATAATTTTCTTAAATCCAATAAAATATGCATCATTTAATAAGAGTATCATATATAGTAAAATTATGGACTTTATTTAATATTTCTCAAGGGGAGTAAAAAGCAAAAACGTACCAAGTAATAGTGAATGGAGTGAGTAATTAGTTGTTCTTTTGATTCGGACATAATTCTTTTGTTACTTGGTTTACATGAAACTCTAGAAATGTTGTTACACGCATTCAATAAGGAGATATAGCTTTTCTATCATCTATTCTTGTTTTTTGGTAGGACAGATAATTACATTAATCACAAAAGTTTCTACAGATAGGTTGATGTTGTTTCATCTAGGTTATAGTTTAAATTAGTTTGATCAATACAAAACTACTACCTCCAAAACTAACATTTGTATCCAGTGCATTATCGCTAGAGGGAGGTTCTACTTGTTGTCGTTTGTCCTATTGTAGGTGTTGTGTCCCTGTTGCCTTCCTTGGGCGAGTGTCTCCTGCTTGATCCCTTTGCAAAAAGATATTGACAAAATCTGGTTGTTGTTCAAAATACAGTGGTAGAAGAGTCCATGCTGCACCCCATTTTTGCTAAGCCATCAACCACCTTGTTCCCCTATCTGTAGATGTTCATGTTGATAATGGAGAATGACGTGGTTGATTGTCTCTGTTGCTGCATGGTAAAGTTGGCATTGGTCGTCGATTGTAATGCTTATATGATGTAGATTCGATTTTGTTGGGAGTCTATTATGCATGATGAGCAATAGGAATATTTTTATCTTAGAGTACATTTATTGAACAATGATATTTCGTACCGATGTGCTTACTTCGATCATGGACGACTGGATTCTTTGCTAGAGCTCCTAAGATAAAAATATTCCTACAAGCAAATTGCAACTATTTAAGCATATGCGTCCAAAACACGTGAGAGAAATTATCCTGAGTGTGTTAGAAACTATTTTAAGACTTGCATCAGTTAATTAAAATAACGACGACTAATTCTGAAACCAAATTGAGCATGAAGCTTTTGATTGACACCAAGGCTCGAAAAGTTGTATTTGCCGAGGCTGAAAAGGAATGTGTTGATTGTTGGAAATAGGAGGCTATATATATATATATATATATATATATATATATATAATTTGTGGAAGAGAAGATTGATGATTTAAAAGCTTGATTGATCTTGAATGCTTTGCTTATTGCTTAGTTACAAATGAGGGGTGATACCTCTATTAATACTACACAATGGAATAGTCTAGAACACTTCATCATCTACTAGTATCTAGATAATTTGTAAGTATTCTCATGATAATTCTAGACTTAGATATTTTACAAGATTATTCTACACACTTTGACTACTACATATTACAAGAAGTTTCTAGATAATGGACTACAATCTTGATCTAATATACTTGGGTACTTGCAAGCCCAAATCCAAAACACATAACCCAAAATAAAGTTTATTTTTCAACAGCCCCCCTTAAACTTGATTTCTTCACTCCGAGCATATTCCGTAATCTCTGAAATGTCTCGTGTTTTAGAGGCTTCGTGAAAATATCGACAACTTGGTCAAATGACTTCGCGTACTTTATCTGCACCTCTTTATTTGTAACACACTCCCTGATGTAATGATATTTCGTATCGATGTGCTTACTTCGATCATGGAAGACTGGGTTCTTTGCTAGAGCAATCGCAGACTTGTTATCCACATATATCTTTGTAGCTTTCTTTTGAGAAAACTTAAGCTCATTTAGTAACTTCCTGAGCCACACTGCATGACAGGTGCACAATGTTGCTGCTACATACTCGGCTTCACACGTTGACAGAGTCACAATGGGTTGCTTCTTCTAACTCCATGTGAACGCTGTTTCTCCCATATAGAACATGAAACCACTCGTACTCTTACGATCATCTATGTCTCCGGCCCAATCACTATCACTGTATCCAACTAGCTTGAAGTGATCAGAAGGCGAATAAAACAGACCATAGTCAATCGTACCTTTGATGTACCGAAGTATCCTCTTTTCTGCCTTCAAGTGATTTATTGTAGGTGCTTCCATATATCGACTTACTAGTCCAACTTCGTAGAGAATATCTGGCCTCATGCAGGTTAGGTACCTCAGACTTCCAACCAAACTCTTGTATTGTGTTGGGTCCACCAAGTATCCTTCATCATCTTTTGCAAACTTGAGATTGCAATCCACCAGTGTGTTCACCGACTTGCAGTCATTCATCTTAAACTTCTTCAGCACCTCCTTCGCATAACCTTCTTGGGATATGAATATTCCTTCTTTCTTTTGTTTCACCTCGATCCCAAGATAGTAAGCCATAAGTTCAATGTCGGTCATCTCGAACTCCCGAACCATTGCTTTCTTGAACTCCTCGAACATTTTGGGATTACTACCGGTGAATATCACGTCTTCCACATATCGGCACACAAGCATAACATCTCCATCCTTGCTTACTTTGGTGTAGAGGGCATGCTCATGTGGGCATTTTGTAAAGTCATTCTGCTGGAAATACTTGTCTATCCTGCTATTCCATGCCCGAGGCGCTTGCTTCAACCCGTAGAAGGCTTTTTTCAATTTTAGCACCTTATTCTCTTGGCCTTTCATGATGTATCCCGAAGTTTGTTCTATATAGACTTCTTCTTCTTAGTGGCCATTAAGGAACGCGGATTTGACATCCATTTGATAAATCTTCCAATTATGCTGAGCCGCAAGTGAGATCATCAATCTTATAGTTTATAGACGAGCGACAGGAGCAAATACCTCGTCATAGTCTATGCCAGCTCGTTGACAATATCCCTTCGCCACCAACCTTGCCTTGTATCTTTCAACTTCACCTTTGGAATTCTTCTTGGCCTTGTACACCCACTTTACACCAATAGCCTTATGCCCCTTTGGTAGAGTAGCGAGATACCACGTATCATTCCTCTTGATTGCTTGAATCTCCTCGTCCATGACACGTTTCCACTTCTTGTTTTTTGCTGCGTCTTCGTAGCTTATTGGTTCACAATCAGCAAGAAGGCAGAACAATGATAGATCCTCCATAGGCTGAGTTACCTCGTACAACTCTTCAATGCTCCTTGTGCGATGTTGTAGCCTACTTGGTTCTCCTCCTGATGTTGGTGTCGCTTCATTTGGTGTGGTTAGAGTATGTGGAGGGTGTGGGGATGGTGTACTAGAAGGTTCATTAACCTTTAGATATTCTTCGTTCCTTATAGTATTCTCAAACGGATAAGGGAGAAAATCGTAGTTCTCCTCTTCGGGAACATTCCAATCCCATGTTGCTTCTTCATAGAACACCACGTCTCGACTTGAGATTACTTTACCAGTATTGGGATTGTATAGCTTGTAACCCTTCGAACTTGAGTCATAGCCCACGAATATGAGCTTCTCGCTTTATCATCGAGCTTCGTCCTCTTCTGATCTGGCACATGAGCATATGCCACACTTCCGAACACTCGTAGGTGTGAGATGCCGGGCTTCCTTCCACTCCAATCTTCAATGGGCATTTTGTTCTTGACGCTTTTAGTGGGCGAGCGATTTTCTAGATAGATCGCGCAGTCCACTGCCTCGGCCCAAAACTCCTTAGGCATCCTTTTTCTCTTTAACATACTCCGGGCCATATCAAGGATGGTCCTATTCTTTCTTTCTGCAACACCATTTTGCTGAGGTGAATACGGAAGAGTTAGAGGACGTCGTAAGCCATTATTGTCATAAAATTCCTTGAATTCCTTGGATATGAACTCTCCTACACGATCGGATCTCATCGCCTTTATGGTGAGACCACTTTGATTCTCCACAAACGCTTTGAACATCTTGAACATTCCAAAGACTTCCGACTTCTCTTTTAGAAAATAGACCCATGTCTTTCGACTAAAATCATCAACGAATAGAAGAAAATATCTATTTTTACCGAAAGATGGTGGATGGATGGGTCCACACACATCCGTGTGAATAAGTTCTAGAGGTTTCTTCGCTCTAATAGAAGCCTCTACTGGAAAACTATTTCGAAAGTGCTTTCCTAGAAGGCATCCCTCACATATTTGATCCGGATGATTAATTGGAGGAAAATCCTTCACCATTCCTTTACTTGATAATAACTTTAAGCCTCCAAAATTTAAGTGCTCGTATCTCATGTGCCAAAGCCAATAATTATCTTTGAAATATGCTTTTAAACATCTTGGAATGTCATGTTGAATAATTAGCAAAAATATCCTATTTGTTGACATTGGCACTTGAGCAATCAAACCTCCTCATTGGTGTCTTATAGAAAGACTACGATTTACCATGTGAATATCATAGCATTTCTCTAAGAGTTGTCCAACACTCAGTATATTAGACTTCATATTGGGCACATAATACACGCTAGAGATAAATTGATGCCTTCCATTTTTCAAGCGGATGATGATCTTACCTTTTCCTTTAACCGGGACTTTAGAGGAATCTCCGGAGGTGATATTTCCACTTATTGCCTCGTCTAACTCCATAAACATGCTTTTGTCACCGCACATATGGTTGCTTGCACCCGTGTCGAGATACCACAAATTTGATCCTCCGTTGTCTCCACCTTTGCATGCTAGTAACAAAGTGTTTTCCACGGCTTCGTATCTTCTTGTGCAAACTTTGCTCTTTCTTGCACGTAATTGTTTGACTTCTCGCATTCCGAAGCATAGTGGCCAAATTTATGACAATTATAGCATTTGGTTTGAGAGTTGCCATACCTTGGCCTTCTACTTGTGCAGCCTCTCCCCCGACCTCTTGTCGAGTGAAAATCTTGGTTTCTTTCTTCATTTTTGTAAGAACTATAGCCTCCGCGTTTGATATATCCTCGCTCTCGTCTTTGACCACGTACTTGACCACGACCTCGTTGACTCGTTTGATGAGTCTTTTCACTACTCTCTTCCTTGAAAGAAAGTTTTGCTTGTAAAGCTTGGTCCAAAGACTCCTTATTTTTTCTTACTGAACCTCTCTTTATGGGCTTGTAGTGAACCCATGAGTTCATCGATAGTCATTGATTCTAGATCTTTAGATTCTTCGATGGCTACGACTATATAGTCGAATTTTGAATCTAATGATCTAAGAATTTCTCAATGACTCTTACATCGCTTAGAGTTTCACCATTCCTCTTTAATTGATTGACAATCGCCAAGACTCTTGTAAAATAATCGGAAATTGACTCAAAGTCTTTCTTATTTAAGGATTCGAACTCACCTCGTAGGGTTTTTAGTCGAACCTTTTTCACCTTATCAATTCCCTTGTGAGAATTTTCTAAGATCTCTCATGCTTTCTTGGCGGTGGTTGCACTTGCAATTTTCTCAAAAGCTCCATCATCTACACTTTATTGGATGATGGAAAGAGCCTTTTGATCATTGATCTTGTCTCGCTTTTCTTCTTTCGTGAGTGAGCCCTAGTCTTTAGGCTCCTCATAACCTTGCTCCACAATCTCCCATAGGTCTTTTCCACCTAGGAAGGTCTTCATTTGGATGCTCCATCGATCATAATTATCCTTTGTGAGGCGAGGAAACGTGATGACATTATTGGCCATCATCTTGTCAAACCAAGCTCTGATACCAATTTGTTGGAAATAGGAGGCTATATATATATATATATATTATTTATGGAAGAGATGATTGATGATTTAGAAGCTTGATTGATCTTGAATGCTTTGCTTAATTACAAATGAGGGGTGATACCTCTATTTATACTACACAATGGAATAGTTTAGAACACTTCATCATCTACTAGTATTTAGATAATTCCTAAGTATTCTCATGATAATTCTAGACTTAAATATTTTACAAGATTATTCTACACACTTTGACTACTACATATTACAAGAAGTTTCTAGATAATGGACTACAATCTTGATCTAATATACTTGGATACTTGCAAGCCCAAATCCAAAACACATAACCCAAAATCAAGTTTATTTTTCAACATTGATTTCCTCTTTCACATCCTCTCATTGCCTTCTTAAGGAGAAAGGGATGAACGGATGTTTGTCTAACCTCTACAACAGCATAGAAAATCTGAATGAAACCTATATTCTGTCGAACGTGCAAGCCAAGGATATCCTTCTAAAACCGACGTCTTCAGTTGGCATCTCTTCAGTTCCTTATCGATTGCTTGATGACGGTACTGCAGAGAAGACTATTTGTAAATGTAGTAGGAAAAGAAATTGCATTTTCTCCAACTATTATGTTACCGATGATACTGGCGCTGTCTGTCCAAATTGTAAGAACCCTATGACAGCAGAGTTGGAGTATGTTGTTCCACCCATAGTGAGGGAAGCTGTGGCTGCAAATAGGGGTTATGTGAAGGAGGTGGTTACATACATGGTGATGGATGATTTGGTGGTTAAGCCCACTTCGGTCATATCTAGTATTACCAGTTTTGACAAACATAATGTCAAGGATGCAGCTGTACTGCAGGAGAAAGTAGTAAATATAGGAGTGGAAGAGGTACTCAATTAAATTAAATATTGCTTCTTCTTCTTCTTTGTTAGCCAATTAGCTATTTATAGCAAAAAAGTATCAAAAATTTTACTTTGTTTTGATTGGGTGTTATTAGAATAGATTGAGCACAACTTATGGAGCTTGAATATCCGTTTTGGGATGATTTGGTAAAGTTTTAAAGTGGTTTGAATTGAAAATTCGTAGTAAAAGCTGAACATCAAAAAAATGAGCTGTATCACACTGTGTATCATTTGTGTATCACACATGTATCAATTATGCATCACATATATATCCATGTATACTTATCTGTGAGATACATGTCTGATACATGTTTGATACATGTATCGTAGAAGACTTTTGCGAACTCGATTTAATTACGAATTTTGATACAAAACCAGTCCAAATCACCTCCTATCTTCCTCAAAATTTCTATATTGACTTATCTATATATTCTTATTGAATTTCATCTATACCCATTGAAAAAATTCCCTTTTTGTTTAGATTTTTGGAATATTTTTTAGATTTTTGTATTTCATCACCTTATTTGCTACCCCGACTATGAAATTTCCTTTCCATCTTGTATCTAATGTTGCTAATCATGCTTAAAAGTATGAAATGTGATTTTTGTGTGTGATTCTTTGATATAAAGAACCCTATTATTTAGTTTTTCAATTTTTGTTGGCTAATTTTGCTAAGTCTATGACATATGGCTAGAGGTTGGTAAGTTAATATTTATTTGGGACATTTGTGTAAGTTTTCCTTTATTTGGTAAACAAACAGTTTTATAGAGATAGCCATTCTTTGTATTGTATTTGAAGTAGAAAAATGAAAAAGCATAGTTCAATACATTGTGCTAGTTTTGTAAACATTATCGACCGGGTCTAAGTGAAGTATGAATAGTCAAAGGCCCCACTGTATTGGGTTGGCCGACCATTTTCCTATCTCTCATTGCCTTGTTCGTATCTTTCTCTCTGATTAGAAGGATCTAGAATCCCCAATCTCCACTAATGATCCTTCTGGTTGAGCTGGTATTGTTTGCATTAATATGGTAACAGAACGGGAGATGGTAACTCCTAACTCTCCTCTATCGAGCGATGTTACCCTCACCCGATTTCGTCAAGTTTTTGTTGTAGTCGGAGTTTGGTTTCTATTGATTTCTCAATTGGAAGTTATTTTTTTGGTTTGATTTTTTCATTGATGCCATCGGAGATGTTGTATTATCGCGAAGTTTCTATTCTTTGATTGAATTTTGGTTACTCGAAGATCCAGATTTTGTTAGACTAGGGTTTACTCGGTGAACTCATCAGAGTTTTGTTCGCCTTTCAAGCCTTGCTTCTTCAGGTTGCGAAGAAGGCTGGTATTCTCTTCTCTTATCTGATTGCTTGCTTTGTGGTAGTGTTATCATTTGTGACTTGTTGCCGTGAGTTATCGATTGATACTTCCTAACGGCTATCATGGCGACCTTGCATTTGCGAGCCTAGTGTCGTAATTGCGATATCAGATGCTGGGCAGAGTTTTTAAAAATGGGACTTAGAGCATTTATTTAATTTCCACGCTACACTTGGGCGATTCGAGAACTTCCAAAGAGGGGTTTCAACATAACATTGTGAGGTAAGTTATTTCGATTCATACTTAGATTAAATACATGTATAGTAGGTAGATTAAACACCAAAAACTATATAAAAATCATAGGGTTAGAGCTAGACCTAGGGTTTTAACAAAATCAAGATTTTACCACGAAATATATTATGAAATAAACTAGAATCATATATTATTGATCCTTAAGTAGTAGATAACACCTTTCTTTGAATATTTCGGGATCCGGACACGTGGGCCCGGTGTTAGAATTTAGGAAACCCATGTAAATAGTTGGTAAATGGCTTGAATAGCTAAATATTGATCTTGTGTGCTTATATTAACTATTTTTTACTCTATTTATTTAGTTTGTGATCATTCGGCTCCGAATTGAGGACTTGGGCTTGTTCTTGATATTGGAAGTACGCTTTGGAGCAAGGTGAGTCTCCTTTCTAACCTTGTAAGACGGAAATGTCCCCATAGGTATAATAAATGAGAATTTGCTACTAAATGCGGGGGCTACGCACATATTTGGTAACGAGAGACCGTGCATAGTTGCTATGGTATTAATTGTTTGGGTAGTTTAGGACCCAAATCATGCATAATTGGGATTTTCTTCTATTTAAATTGTGATTATGATCATTTATGATATGCTTGAGACTTGAGAGAAATACAGAGAGAACATATGAACTTGTTGGACTTTGTAAGAGTTTCCTCATATATAAATGAGCCCTTGTGTGCATTCTTGATGTTTTCTTGATATTTATGGAGCGGGAAAATCGCCTTGGTAAAAATAGATGCATCTATGATTCGTGTCGTTCAACCCTTGGCAGTGCACAATTAATTTTCTATAGGAGCGGGCCGTCGACCGGGGTGTGATTGTATGATATATATGTTAATGCTTAGACCTCACATGCCTACTTGCTAAGTAATTGAAAAATTTCAATGGACGGGAATAAGGTCAAGAACCTGATTATTACTTTCATTATAACCTGTTAATATATTGGAGACTTTCATGCTTAGCATAGCACATAGATATTATATTATCTTGACCCTAGTAAGCATCAAGTCAATCTCTCGTCTCTACTTCTTCGAGATTAGGCGGGATGGTTAGTGGGTAGATAATGTTAAGTAATCATGCTACACTTCTGTACTTAAATATATAGGATCTGAGGTAGGTGGATCTTATTATCATTCTGGTGTGCACCCGTGAGCAGACTTGGGACTTTTATGGTAAGCTGCTTTTCCTCCATGCCGACCCGCAGCCGAAGAAGTCTCTCCGTTGTACTTTTATCTTCTGTCTATCCTGATTCAGACAGTAGGATAGTATGATATTCTTTTGTGTATATTCTATTAGATGCCCGTAGCTTGTGACACCAGGTTCTGTCACACACATTAGTAGACTTATTCTTGAGTTGTATTATTATGCTGCTTACATTATCTATAACTTTTGGCTTTTGAATTCAAATTGGAGTATTTGTCTCACTTAAATTCTGATAAAAATCAATATAAGAAAATTTAGAGATGTTTTTGCGTTGGCTTTCCTGGCAAAGGTGTTGGGCACCTTCATGAGCTACAATGGAATTTGATCGTGACAACATGGTATCTGGGCACTAGGTTCGTGCAAGTCTTATGAGTTATGGGCAAACCTGATAGAGTTTTGTTGATCGGCATAGAGACATCTGTATTTATCTTTGAGAGGCTATAGGGTATTAGGAAAGACTACTCTTTATTTATTTCCTGTCGTGCAGTGCTTAGGATACTAAATTTTTCTCTCACAGATGGTGAGAACTCGCATCGCTAACGTTCTGGACTGGGGAGAAGCTGCTGCCCCAGTTGCTAGAGGCCGAGGTAGAGGCCGGAGGAGGGCACTGGACCGCGGTAGGGAACGAGGGAGTCCCAGAGCCACTCCAGTTGCACCACCAGTAGATCTTGTAGAGGATCCTATTATTGAGGAGCAAGGCGAGGTGCCCGCAGCTGAGCCTACCCCGACGGATTTCATGACAACATTGGGATTTCAAGAGGTCATGGGCCGCACGCTATGGTTCATGGACACTATGACTCAAGCCGGTTTATTTCCAGCAAACCCAGTTGCTTCGCAGGTAGGAAGGGGAACCCAAACTTCTACTTTTCAGGCTCCAAGTCACGTAGCTACAGTATATCAGACCCTGGGTGCACTACCCACAGATGGGGGTTAGCCTCTTCTATTCTCTCATAGATGGTGATCCACAGAAGTTATTGGACAGATGGACTAGGTTTCATCCTCCGGTCTTCGAGGATGAGCGTCATGAGGATGCCAAGGACTTCATTGACAGGTGCAGGGACATACTGCACAATATGAGGACATTGGAGTCGCATGGAGTTGAATTCACTACTGTTCAGCTCAAGGGCAGGGCCTGTAGATGGTGGCGACTCTATGTTATTTGTAGGCTAGCGGGTTCTCCTCCCCTCATTTGGGGTCAGTTCACACAACTATTCCTGGATCAGTACATTCCACCCTCTGAGAGGGAAGAGCTGCGGTATTAGTTTGAGCATCTAGAGCAGGGTCAGATGTCAGTGACTGATTATGAGGTGAGGTTCTCTGAGTTGTCTTGCCATGCACTTATAATACTTCCCACAGAGGCAGAGAGAGTACGAAGGTTTGTCGGGGGGTTACACCCTACTATTCGGTCCAGTATGGCCCGAGAGGTAGAGATAGGTACGGGGTATCAACTAGTGGTTGAGATTGCACAATGGATTGAGGGTTATCATCAGAGGGGTAGAGAGCAGATGTAGCAGGATAATAGGGCTAGATTCATCAGAGAGTTATTGGCGCCCCAGCTAGGGGTAGAGGTTAGCTTGGGAGGGGTCAACCCAGCAGGTCCCTATTTTTAGCACCATCACCTGCTCGGGGAAGTCTAGCGCGCTCCTATTTCAGTGCTATGTTGGAGAGTTTATACTGCCCACCGGCTATTCAGGCTTCTTCAAGTGGATCTTGTGGGTTTCAGAGTTTGCCGTCCGAACAGTAGGTCGTCGCATTATGTTGCTTTGAGTGCAGATACCTCAGTCCCATGAGGAGACATTGCCCCAGACTTCTGGGCAGGGCGGCACAGTAGGGACAACAACCCATGACTCAGCACTAGCTGCCTATCCACCTAGAGTTGGAGGGCATGCTGGTGCTCCACTAGATTCTATGCTCTTCCGGCCAGGATAGTGCATTTGCCTCAGATGCCGTCATCACCAGTATTATTCCCATCGGTGGTAGGGATGCTTCTGTATTATTTGATCTAGGGTCGACTTATTCATATGTATCATCTCTGTTCGCTCGTTTCCTGGTTATTTCTCAGGAGCCTCTGGGTGTTCGTGTTCATGTATCCACTCATGTGGGCGATTCTGTAGTTGTGGATTAGATCTACTAGTCCTTTGTGGTCACCTTCTGTGGTTTCAAGACTAGAGCAGATCTCATATTGCTCGATATGATTAATTTTGAGGTCATCCTCGGCATGGATTGGATATCTCCATATCACGCCGTCTTAGATTGCCATGCTAAGACTATTTCTCTAGCGATGCTAGGACTGCAAAGACTGGAGTGGAAGGGTTCCACAGTTGATACACCTAACGGGGTTATTTCTTTTCTGAAGGCTCGACACATGGTCGAGAAGGGGCGTTTGGCTTATTTAGCCTATATTCGAGACACCACTTCAGAGTCACTGATGATTGATTCAGTCCTAGTGGTTCGAGAGTTCACCGACATTTTTCCTTCTGATCTTCCTGGCATGCCTCCGGACTGTGATATTGATTTCTATATTGATTTGGCTCCATGAACTTAGCCTATATCTATTCCATCGTACCATATGGCTCCTAAGGAGTTGAAGGAGTTGAAAGAGTAGTTGGAGGAGTTGTTGGCAAAGGGGTTTGTTAGGCCCAGTGTATCGCCTGGGGGTGCACCAGTGTTATTTGTCAAGAAGAAGGATGGGACTATGCGGATGTTCATTGACTTCCACCAGTTGAATAAATTCACCATCAAGAACAAGTATTTGTTGCCTCGTATAGATGATTTGTTTGACCAGTTGCAGGGTGCTAAGGTGTTCTCTAAGATTGACTTGAGGTCAGGGTATCATCAGTTGAAGATTTGGGACTCAGATGTTTCGAAGATCGCATTCAGGACTAGATATGGCCATTATGAGTTTCTAGTGATGTCCTTTGGCTTGACTAATGCCCCAACGTCATTTATGGATTTGATGAACATGGTATTCAGGCCTTATATTGATTTCTTTGTTATCGTTTTCATTGACGACATCTTGATATACTCACGTAGCCTGGGGGAGCACGAGTAGCATTTGAGAGTAGTGCTTCAGACCTTGCGAGAGTAGAAGCTATATGCTAAGTTCCCTAATTGTGAGTTTTGGCTAGAGTCAGTGGCATTCTTGGGGCATGTTGTCTCAGGAAAGGGTATTAAGGTGGATCCTAAGAAGATTGAGGCAGCTTAGAGTTGGCCATGTCCTACATCACTGACCGATATCAGAAGTTTCTTGGGGTTATCAGCTTATTACCGCCGGTTTATGCAATGCTTTTCATCTATTGCATCACCTTTTAATAGATTGACCCAGAAGAGTGCTCCCTTCCATTGGTCCGATGATTGTGAGGAGAGCTTTCATCTTGTATTGCCTTTTGGTTCAGGGATGTATATGGTATACTGCAACACTTCCCGTGTTGGCTTGGGATGTGTATTGATGGGGGAGGGACGAGTTATTGCATATGCATCACCTTAGCTGAAGGTTCACGAGAAGAATTACCCCGTACACGATCTGGAATTGGTAGATGCATTATTTGTATGGGGTTCCATGTGAGGTTTACACCGATCATCGCAGTTTGCAGCATTTGTTCAGGCAGAGGGATCTTAATTTTAGGCAGCGTAAGTGGCTTGAGCTACTAACGGATTATGACATAACCATTCTTTATCATCCGGGCAAGGCAAATGTGGTCGCAGATGCCTTGAGCAGAAAGGAGGAGAGTGTAGGCAGTTTGGCATTCATCCAGCAGAGGAGATGCCACTAGCTTTGGACATTCAATCCTTAGCTAACAGACTTGTGAGGTTGGACATTTCAAAGCCCAGCCGAGTTCTAGATAGTGTGGCTGCTATGTCTTCATTATTGGGGGAGATTAGGGCTCGGCAGTTCTATGATCCACATTTGGCACTTCTCACATAGACGGTACTCTGGGGAGGTGTCCAGGAGGTTTCTACTGGCGAGGATAGTGTTTTGCGACTCCAGGGTCGTCTATGTGTTCGTAATGTTGATGGTCTGAGGAGGAGGATTCTAGAGAAGGCACACAATTCGCGGTATTCCATACATCTGGGTGCCATGAAGATGTATTGCAACTTGAGGCAGCATTATTGGTGTCGGAGGATGAACAAAGACATCGTAGAGTATGTAGCTAGATGTTTGAATTGCTAGTAGGTCAAGTATGAACACCAGAGCCCGGGTGGCCTACTTCAGAAGATACCTATTCGGAGTGGAAGTGGGAGCGCTTCACCATGGATTTCGTAGTTAGATTGCCGCGGACTTTGCAAAAGGTTTATTCAGTATGGGTCATTGTGGATAGGTTGACCAAGTCGGCTCACTTTGTTCTAGTGGCAGCTACTTATACAGCAGAGAGGTATGCTCAGATTTACATTCGGGAGATAGTCCGATTGCATGGTGTGACGATTTCTATCATATCAGATCGAGGCCCTCAGTTCACTTCCCATTTTTGGAGGGCCATTTAGAGTGAGTTGGGGACCCGGGTAGAGCTTAGCACAACATTCCATCCTCAGACCGACGGGCAGTTAGAGCGGACAGTTCACATTTTAGAAGATATTTTAGAGCATGTGTGATTGACTTTGGAGGGCAGTGGGATCAGTTCTTGCCCCTAACGGAGTTTACGTACAATAACAACTATTAGTCCAACATATAGATGGCCCCATACGAGGCTCTATATAGTCGACGTTGTCGTTCTCCTATCGAGTGGTTTCAGCCTTGTGAGGCTAAGTTACTTGGCACGGATTTGGCATAGGACGCCTTGGATAAGGTAAAGTTGATTCAGGAGAGGCTTCGCACAGCTCTGTCAAGACAGAAGAGCTACACGGATTAGAAGGCGCGTGATGTATACTTTATGGTTGGCGAGAAGGTTCTCTTGAAGGTCTCTCCCATGAAGGGCATCAAGAAGGGCATGTTGAGCCCAAGGTTTTATTGGCCCTTTTGAGGTGTTAAGACGGGTTGTGGAGGTTGCCTAAGAGCTTGCTTTACCCCCTAGTTTATTAGGATTCTATCCAATTTTTCATGTTTCGATGCTTTAGAAGTACCATGCCGACCTATCACACGTGTTGGACTTCAGTACTATTCAGTTGGATAAGAGCTTTGGCTATGAGGAGGAGCCAATTGCCAGTATTTATAGGCAGGATCGCCAGTTGAGGTCTAGAGGATTTCCGCGGTGAGAGTCCGGTGGAGGGGCCAACCGGCCAAGAAGGCGACCTGGGAGTCCGAGGAAGAGATGCGGGGAAGATATCCCGACTAATTCAGTAGTCCAGGCACTTTTCTATGTCTGTTCGAGGACGAACGTTTTTTTAAGAGGCAGAGAATGTAACAACTTGACTAGTCGTTTAGCCTTTTATAACCCCATTACCCTAAATAAAACCTTCCGCACTTATTTTAGCTAATTTGCGACTCGCGGAGATGGTTGGTTCGGGAGTTGGAAGAGTTTTGAGTAAAAGTATGTCCAATTGTTACTTTAATATTCTCTTAAAAGGTCAAGTTTGACTTCGGTCAACTTTTTGGAAAAGTAGAGCCAAACGCGTGATTTGACGGTCTCGGGAGGTCCGTAGAAAAATATGGGACTTAGGTATATGCCCGAAATCGAATTCCGAGGTCCCAAACCCGATAATGAATTTTTATTGAAAATTGTTAAATTGAAATCCTAAGAGTTTAATAAAAAGGAAAAATGCTTGATCACATTGGTATAGGGCCCGTATGTTGGTTTTGGAGCCCAATACATGTTCGGTATAATATTTTACTCTTGTTTTATGAAATTTGGTAAAGAATGGGACTGAGACGTGATTCGGGCGTTCGGTTGAAAAAAATAGGAATTTAGGTGTTCTTGAGGATTTCATGCATTTTAGTTTTAAATCCGTGGTTTTAGGTGTTAGTTATGTGATTTGATTACTTGAGCAAGTTTTCACACAGTATAGGACTTGCATGAGTGATTGGAGTGGAGCCTCGAGGGCTCGGGTGAGATTCGGGCATAGTTGGAGGTAAGAGAATACACCAGTTTTGTTGGTATTTTTGCTGCTGCAGGTTTTGCAATTGCGAGATGGCCAGCGCAATTGTGAACTCGCAATTGGGACAAATTCGTCGCATTTGCGAAGTTGGCCGAGATGGGCAGTGTTCGCAATTGTGAGCCATTTCTTCACAATTGCGAACCCAACAGGTTCCGTATTTGCGACCCATGCATTGCATTTGTGAATTTGGCAGGGCTGGGCGGTGTTCGCATTTGTGAGCCATTTCTTCGCAATTGCAAACCTAGCAGGTTCCGCATTTGCGACCCATGCATCACATTTGCGATCGAGGAAGACTAGGGCTCAGTTCGTATTTGTGAACCTTTTTTCACAATTGCGACCTCGTCTCTACTTCTTTGAGATTAGGTGGGATACTTACTAGGTACATGTTGTTTATATACTCATGCTATACTTATGTACTTAAATGTATAGGATATGAGGCAGGTGGATCTGGTTATCATTCTGGTGCGCACGTGAGCGGACTTGGGACTTCTACGGCAAGCTGCTTTTCCTCCATGCCGACCCGCAGCCAAAGAAGTCTCTCTGTTGTACTTTTATCTTCTGTCTATCCTGATTCAGACAATAGGATAGTATATAGTATGATATTCTTTTGTGTATATTCTACTAGCTACCTGTAGCTTGTGACACCAGGTTGTGGCACACATATTAGTAGACTTATTCTTGAGTTTTATTATTACACCGTTTACATTATCTATCACTTTTGGTTTTTGAATTCAAATTGGAATATTTGTCTCACTTAAATTTTGATAAAAATCAATATAAAAAAATTTAGAAGTATTCCCGCATTGGCTTACCTGACGAAGGTGTCGGACGCCTTCATGAGCTACTATAAAATTGGATCGTAACAATTGACATCCCCTAACAAGTATCTATTGAGCCCAAGATTGGACAGATACCATCCATCTTTTCCATAGGCTGTTTAAATATGCCCATAGCAAAAGTGAATGATGTGCAGGACCACGATTTAAAATATGCTTTTGTTCATTTGGTTGCACCTCTGCGTTCCTCATTGCATTGCTAAATAAGGTGAGTTTTAATTTCATTGCCAAAAAAGAGCAAAATAATTAGGAAAATATTTAATGAAACAAACGTCTTATTAATTGAGTAGGCTAATTAGTTAGTCGGCTATTGATGCATAAAAGAAAAAAGAAATTATCTTTTTTGTCGAAATATATGTCTAGAATAAACTTATATCTATACTATATTAAAAATATAAATATTCTTAACGAAATATTATTCATCTTTATTACCCTTTAAAAATAGAATTTACATTAGATAAAATAGTAATGTAATTATTTTCCTAATATGTATAAATAGTTATTGAAGTATTTTTCTAATATTTAAGCTTATAAAATCAACTAGGTTTTATATATTACATCCTTCCTTTATAGGAATGTGTAGAAAGCCTTAATATTTAATTAACTTTAAAAACAATATTTTACTTCATATATAAATTTTTACACTTAAATAAAATATGAATGGAAGCAAAAGAAAGAATTGAAAAGACTAAAGAAAGAGGACGTAACCACTTCGGTGGTATTTAGAAGTTTGCCCCTTCGGGCAACGCTAGCATAATAGCATTACAATCAAGAATTAAATAAAAAAGAGGACATACGACGTTCTTTGAAGATGACGGAGTAAATTTTTTGTATTTTGATTTGGATGAAACTTTTTTATGTATTAAAATACTTTAAAATATACAAAACTATTTCATTACTAATATTATTCTATATTGTATATTCCGCTTTCAAATTTATAAATTAACTATTATAATTATTTGGAATGTTGAGCACGAATCAATAATAAACTCAGAATATACTAAGTAGAAATTTATGAGTTCTATTAAAATTTTAAAATGATAATAAATTAAGTTGAATATTGACTGCACTTTAGTTGAGCTTTCGCTTTAATCGCTAGTGTTTTGCACTAACGGTGTGTTTTATAACTTGTAGGAATGATTCCGAGCTATATAGAGTTTATGGAATGAATTCAAGTGATTTAAAGCTTTGAAGTCTGAGTAAAAGCCCAAGGAATTAAACCGGGATCGTGTCAGGGGTCAACTTTGATAGTTAAGAATAAACGAAGACTCGAGTAGGCATATTACGCACTGTCTAGTAAAATATACATAATTGTTTTCTCAGAACTTCAGTTGGCTCCACAATATATGGTTGGAAAGCTAACTAAAAGGGCTACAACTTTCATGTTTTACGTTTTTTCAAATTCTAAACGTAACAGGGTAAAAGGTGCGCGTTAATATCATGGCCGCGCTCGTCAGGCAGAATACTGGGTACTAGCGCGGCCACCAGTGTGGTCACGAGCGTGAACGCGTTAGTAAAACCTAGAAAAAGTGTCCCTTTTCACATTGAAAAAGGTATAATTTTTTGGGCGCAACCCTACTTGACATATATACATGGAAAACGATATTTTGAGGAAAGATAACGTTTTTGAGAGGAAAACACAAGCATAGAGAGGCGTCTTCCACCAACTTAGTAATTTTTATGTTTATTTGTATGATTTGTTGTTTTGCTACCATGTCTATGTGGAGCTAAACTTCACGTTCTAGGGTTGTGGTTCTTTCATGACTATTGTTATTCGGATATTGATTTTGATTTCTTAGTTTATCATATTGGTTTATTTATTTAACCCTTTATTGTTTGATCATCTATTGAATACTGTCCAAGAATCTAGAGTTGAACTCGAAAGTGGAAATTCTAGATTGCATATATGATTAAGTAGAGTAAGTTCTTGAACATGGGCATCGGGGAACGGATTCGCGGTTAGGATAGACATATACCTAATTACCTTGCTTGGTTGATTTACAGGAATTATAAATGCATTCTTGGTGATTCTAACTCCATAGACATATATGTGTTAGGTTAGCTTGAATAGGCGAGTAAGAAATCGACATATTTTTATGAGCAATATTAACCCTGTTAACGAATAAATTAGATAAAGTAGTTAGTCGATTCAATTGAAGAATACAATAGGAATGTTAGATAGCCCATAACCCTAGATCATTTTCATTACATTGATATCATAAATATCTGCTCTTCCTCTGTTCAAAGTTTATTATTTTTTTAATTATTTTAATAAGTTTAGAATCAAAGACTTCTAGGTATAATTCTTGTATAGATAATTAGGATAATCTAATTTAGTTAATAGTTAATCACAAGTCCTCATTGGTTCGACATCTGACTTTTAGTTACTTTATTACTTGACGATCGCGTATACTTGTGTGTGTGTTTGGCCGCAAAAAGTTTTTGGCGCCATTGCCGATGACTTAGAAATTAATTATTTTTCTAAATTAGACTTTTACTTTTATCTTTACAAGTTTTTTCTTCTCTTTTTGTAAATATTTTAATTTTAAAACTATTTGACTTTTTTCTAGTGTGTTTCTAGTTCTCTCAACATGACACGTGGGAGGTCTGAATTTGAATATGGGCGTAAGGGTTAGTATTGTGATGTATATTCTCGATTAGGCAAAAATGCGGAACGACATTGTCTTTTGACAACATTGGTGAATGATTGGTATAACGAGAGAGATGAACTTGCACATCAAATTGATAATTTGTACTTGGCAGTACATATGCGTGTAATGCCCAACAAATAAATAATGAGTTGCGTGAAGCTGAAAAAAATCTTCTAGACCAAATTGAGGAGCTAAAATGAGAATACCAATTACTAGACCATGTTTTCCTTGAGGATGCCAATATTGAGAAGAGTGCTCTAAAATCATATGAGGGAGTAGATAACATTTCGTTGGGAGACTTGAGTGTGTATAAATATGGGGATGCAAATAGTAGTAAAATTCATGAGTTAGGGTGCATTAGACCCCATTTCAATCATTTTTCCACATCGTATTTGGATAGTAAGATTGTAATCAAGTCATCTGAGCTTATGAGGGAGTCAAAGGGTGAGTATAAAGGTTTCTATATTCTTGAATTTGTTATGCGAAAAAGCAAAAATTACATTCCTCATCTTAAGGTTGAGAAGTGCAGAGTTAAAATTTTATTACTTCGCCTGGTTATCTTTGTAGCTCCACCAAAGGAGCATAGCCACATACTGGATGCCCTGTTAAGGGTACAATTCATATGTTCAAGGTGGAGGAAAAAATTGGTTCAAGTTGTGCCGTGACTTTAGATTAGGCGCTTGTTGGGAGGCAACCCAACTTTTTTGCTTTCTTTTAAATATATATTTTTTTATAGTTCTATTATCTTTGTAGTGTTGTTTTTATTTTGTAGGATTATAAACATAGGAAGCAAAGCCATTGGAAGAGTGCAAAAGCAAGTTAGATGATGAGAACTTAGTGTGGAGTGCCCACACAAAAGACCATGCTTGGAGGATGTCTGAGTACCTTGTGAGCCATTATTGCCTTGGCCTTTGACTTTTCAGGGATTTTCTTGACCACCTGTAGTGTTATTTTGCTTTGTTCGTGCATTGGAGACACTGTACTCTTTTAAGTGTGGGGTGAAAAACTTTCTCTATATAATTAGTAGGATATTAGAAAAATATTAACTTCTTATTTTTGTTTTTGTAGTCGTATAGTATTTTAGCAACTATGAGAAAAAATTAAAATATTTGGACTTTTTCCGACGATGGATCTCCTAGACAGTTTTTTAAGGGATTAAAGTCGAAACAAAAAACACAAAAATATGTCTTATAGCTTTCTTTTGGTAGTAATAATCCTCCGTGGTTTTTCTTTGTGCCTCGGTTCTTTTCCATGGAATATAGTTTGAACCGGGTAGTTTTTTCTTTTAGAGTAGTTTAGGGAATAAAATGGAGGAAGAAAGATGAGATAAACCTACGCACTCTTGACTTGTTTGATAATAGCATATTTAGGCTTGGCATGTGTAGTATTTTCCATATGATTTGAATTGATTGATGATGCCTTGATTACTTGGATAACATATTTTGTGGCACCTATGTCTCATTTTATTGACTTATGTTCACTTTGTGCTTAATGCTTAATATCTCATGACTCAATGAATACTTGCATTTATTTGAGAGTCGGAATGGGATCGTCTTTAGTGAGTCATGCGCCATGTGTAGTAAGATTTTTGTGTAGGTCATGTATTGTACTTGTGTCTAGAACTTTCCCGGTTTGTGAGTCGAAGCAAAATTTTAGGTGATGCTCATTTTGAAAAATGATTTTTGGCTTTTTTGATCTTTTTGAGCTTAATTGCTTACCACATATAAAATTTATCCATAGTCAACCGTTTTAAGGACTTTTATTGGCACCCATATTACAAGCATATACCCTTTTTATTCTTAATTGACATTGTTTTGATCTCTTTTCCTCTTAGCACACTTTAGTTGTGTAAGAAGTAACTAAGTGTGGGGTGACTTTTGAATGGAACTAATAAAAGGAAGAAATGTGCACTTGTTTTTTAAAATAATACACCCCTAGCGAAAATTGAAAAAAAGAATAATCTGGAAAAAAATATAGACTAATATATTGTTGCCTTGTTCTTGATAGTGGGTATGAACTAATGTAGTGCTTAAAGAAGAAGGGAGCATTTTTGGGGTGATATTGTTTATGAAAGTGAAGTGGATTGAAGAATTTATGCTTAAAGTTGATAATGTGGTGTGTTAAAGTGCTTAGGAGGGTTAGTCACTATTCCTAAACATATCCTACCCATCCTTTTAGCCTGCATTACAACCATGAAAAAGACCTAATTAATTTTAGATCGAGCGAGCCTACATTAGTAGAGATTTACATTAAGGGCAAGCCTATGGTATCAATTGCATGCATGTGACTTCTTTTGTGAGAATGAGAGATTTCTTTGATATATATATATATATATATATATATATATATATATATATATATATATATATATATATATATGAGTCTTTAAACTATATTTGATCATGAGATTTGATTGTGTGGGCTCAAAGTATTCTCTTGTTCTTGTTGTGAGGGCACATGGCTTCATGAGGTATAAGTAACATTATTAGACTTCTCTACGACGTTGGCTATTCAAGCCATGAGCGCATCGTGACATTGAGTCGATTTTTGAGGCTAGCATTATTGTGAGCATGTTTTCTTTGTTGCAAATAATTTTTAAGAATAGTATGAGTAAAAGGGAAGTGTATAATGATTGCATATGCTAGAGTTCAATTGTTGCTATCAATCATAATCATTGGTGTAGTGTGCTTAGAATATGTTAACTGCTCATAGATAGAGTAAATTTTTGGTTGACTCGAGGACAAACAAAGTTTCAGTGCGGGGTATTGATGATAGACTATAATTACGTGTTTTAGTTGATTATTACACTCAAATTTATTGTACTTTAGTTTAGTTTTCACTTTAATCGCTAGTATTTTACACTAACCGTGTGTTTTATATCTTGTAGGAGTGCTTCCGAGCTATATAGATTTTATGAAATAAATTCAAGTGATTTGAAGCTTTAAAGTCTGAGTAAAAGCCCAAGGAATTAAGACGGGATCGTGTCAGGGGTCAACTTTGATAGTTAAGAATAAACGAAGACTCGAGTAGGCATATTACGCACTGTCTAGTAAAATATACATAATTTTTTTCCTAGAACTCCATTTGGGCTCCACAATATATGGTTGGAAAGATAACTAAAAGCGCTATAACTTTCATGTTTTACATTTCAAAATTTGTGAGGACCCAAAGGGGTCATCACTTGTATCCTTACTTATTATGTGCTTTCAAAGCCTTGAAAACTTCATTTAGGGTTGCCTCAATTTACGTGCACAGTCCGGGCGCATAACTGGAATGCTTAATATGAATTCTGTGAGAAAAAAATGTTAAATTTTGATATTAAATTGAATAAATTTGACTTCGGTCAATATTTTAGGTAAATGGACCCAGTCTCATGATTTGACGATCCCTAGGGTTCGTAGAAAAATATGGGGCTTGGGCGTATGCCCGAAATTATATTCTGAGGTCTCAAGCCTGAAAAATAATTTTTTTAGTACACTTATTTTCGAAAAAAATTGAAGGAAAATGGGAATGAGATTTGATTAAAAGATTATGGTATCGGGCCCGTATTTTGGCTCCAATGCCCAGTACAAGTCTTATATATGGTTTATGCTCTTTCTGTAAAGTTTGGTTGAAAACAGACATCATTTGACGTGTTTCGAACTTAAAATGGAAATTCGATGTTTTAGGAAAGTTGGAAGAAATCATGAGTTTTGAGGCTTGATTCGATGTATATGATGTTATTTTGGAGATTTGATCGCACCCCAAGTCCGTAGGATGTTTTTGAAGTTGTGTGCATATTTGGTTTGGAGCCCCCAGGGCTCGGGTGAGTTTTGGATAGGTGTCGGGTTGCATCTTTGAACTTTGTAAAAATCTGGTATGTTTCTTCTGTGATCGCCGCATTTGTGAAGATGTGCCTCGCAATTGTGAAGCCTGGGCCTATAATCGCAAATGCGATCCCATTGCTCGCCAATGCGAACTAGGGGATTTTTTGCACTGATCACAAATACGATCTCAGGCATCGCAAATGCGAAAGTAGGGTGGTCGCAAATGCGACTTTCCCTTCGCCAAATGAGAGAATTGGCAAAATGATTGCGAACCCAACTTCGGAATTTCCACAAATGGAATTTCGAACCTCAGTTCGTAATTCCCATAACTGTGGCTCAGCAAATTTTATACTTAGTCGAACTTTCACCATTCTTTCAAAACCCAAACTCCATAGGTTATTTTTCAAGAACAAGTTTCATTCCAAATCATTTGTAAGTCGATTTTTACTCAATTCTTTCAACTATTAACATCATTTTAGAAACTAGGGTTTTCTAAAATTGGGGAGTTGGGCCTCAATTGAGGTCCGATTTCAAAACAAATCATATATTTGGATTTGTGAGGGATTGGGTAACCAGTGGTTCGAACCTCGGGTATTGACAATGTGGGCTCGGAGGCGTTTAGGACTTTTTAGGAAAAACTTGGAAAATTTATTTTATGCATTCAAATTTAGTGATTTAGCATTTGTTGATGTATTTAAGTAATTTGTGACTAGGTTCGAGCAGAATTGTGGTGGAATGGGGGGTAAATCTACAATTGAGGCTTGAGGTAAGTAATAGATATAAATGATGTCTTGAGGGTTTGAAACCCCATAATTTGCACATCGTAGTTCTATATTGAGGTGACTTGCACGCCGATAGTGAGCGTGGGGTAGAGCACCATTGGGGATTGTGACTTGGTTCGTCCCGATAGATGAACTTACCGCGTATTTAACTGAATATCACCTGTTATCATTATGATTTGAACTGATTGTCATATTTGGATTGCATGCCAATTGATTGAGTCCTTCAAGGATTGATAATACAGGTTTCTTACCATTTCACGTATTATTGAACTCACACCTGGTTTTTAATACTATTTTTTTAATCTTGAAACTTAAATAATATTTCTAATGAAGTTTGGGCTGAATATTTATATATTATTGTTCCTGAGGACTTGTGTGATTCTGGACTGAATATGGATCGGGCTGCACGCCGCAACGGTATTATATTGATATTGATATGAGGCCGAGGGCCTAGTAGATACCACGACCCCAGTGAGCACCATCGACAATAAATGAATGGAGCAGGCTACACGCCGCAGCGGGTACTAGAGACTACCAGACTATGTGTTGCATTTCATATTTGACTATTATTTACTTACTTATCTGTTGCAGTATTTTCTTAATTGTTTTCATTGGTTTACATTGCTGCATTTATAGAATTACTTTATGCCTATTCAGGATTTCTTATTCTCAGCCTTTATTTATGTTTATTACTCACTAGTCGGAGTACTCATATTACCCCATGTACCTTGTGTGCAGATCCAGGTGCATCTGAGGATGAGTGAGAATTTCTCTACCGAGCAGTTCCGGGAATATCAAAGTAGTTGCATGACGTCCGTAGTCCTGATTTTCGTTCTATCTTATTGATTCATTTTCGCATTTTTTTAGAATGATATGTAGTAGGTTGATACTCACGTATTAAAGGCTCAAGCTTGTGACACCGAATTCTTCGGGCTGTGTAGTAGTATCGGTATTTTGGGATTTTCGCATGTTTTAACTCTATTTCAGAATATCAGTATGATGACATAGTAATTTATCGGTGTTAATTAATTCATGAACTGTATAAAATGGTTGAGGTTATTAAATTGGTCGGGCTTGACTAGTAGTGTGTCGGACGCCATCATGACCGGGGTTGGGTCGTGACAAAATTCTAAACGGAACATGGTAAAAAGTGCGTGTTAATAGCGCGGCCGCGCTCATCAAGCAGAATATTAGACAGTAGCGCGGTCACAAGCGTGACCGCGCTAGTCAATCTAGGAAAAGTGTTACACATTAGAGAAGGTATAATTGTTTGGGACCAATCCTACTTGGTATTACATACATGGAAAAATGATATTTTGAGGAAATAAGACATTTTTTTTGAGGAAAACACAAGCATAGAGTCGCTGTGGAGGCCGACTTTCATCTTTTCTTCCACCAACTTAGTAATTTTTATGTTCCTTTGTATGTTTTGTTGTTTTCTACCATGTCTATGTGGAGCTAAACTTCACGTTCTAGGGTTGTTGTTCTTTCATGACTATTGTTATTCGGATATTGATTTTGATTTCTTAGTTTATCATATTGGTTTATTTATTTAATCTTGCACTTAATTATTTGATTGCTTGATCACCAATTGAATACTATCTAAGAATCTAGAGTTGAACTCGAAAGTGGAAATTCTAGATTGCATATAGGATTGAGTAGAACAAGTTCTTGAACCTGGACATCGGGGAACAAATTCGCGGTTAGGATAGACATATACCTAATTGCCTTGCTTGGTTGATTTAAAGGAATTATAAATGTGTTCTTGTTGATTCTAACTCCGTAGACATATAGGTATTAGGTTAGCTTGAATAAGCGAGTAAGAACTTGACATATTCTTATGAGCAATATTAACCATGTCAACCAATAAACTAGATAATTAGTAGTCAATTCAATTGAAGAATACAATAGGAATGTTAGATAGCCCATAACACTAGATCATTTTTATTACATTGATATCATAAAAATCTGATCATCTTCTGTTCAAAGTTCATTATTTGTTTTTATTTATTTTAATCAGTTTAGAATGAAATATTTCTAGGTTTAATTCTTATATAGATAATTAGAATAGTCTAATTTAGTTAATAGTTAATCACAAGTTCTCGTGGGTTCGACATCCAACTTTTAATCACTTTATTACGTGACGTCCGCGTATACTTGCGTGTACGTATGGCTATAACAAATATAAGCGGGTTTCTTGAGTAAAGAAATAATTATTTTCTAAAAGTGCATTCGAACTTTTATACTTTATTATTTGTATATAGTAGACAAAATAGTTATTTAGTTATTAACCTAATATTTAATAATACTTATTTCATTATTTCTCCTAATAAATAGGAATGTGAAATCATCTCTATTTTGTATATGCATGAAACCTGCCTTATCTGAAAAAGAAAAAGATGTAAAAACCGATTAGGAATTTATAGCTGAGTGATATACCTGGAAAACAATCTCTGATCATCAGTTTTTTTGAGGTAGTTTAATTCTCTTTATTTATGTTGTTTTTCTTATTTCTTTCTAGACTATCATACATCCTACATTTTTAATGTTTCTAGGCATAATTAACTTATGGAATTTTTATAAGCTTAGCAAACTGATCAAACTTTTCCCATTAACTTCTAAGAACAAAATCACTGATCACCAGTTTAACATAAAAAAAATAAGTCTAAATTAATAATTGCAGAACTTTGATAGTTTTACAATTTTTCCTTTTATAGCCGCATGTTTGGATTGATTATATCGTTTGTCGTCATTTTATGATATCACGCACCATCAATATGAAAAATAAACTTGTAATATTGTAAAGAAAAATGATAATATATGAAAAAATTATTATATAAAAAAGTAGGATAAATAAAAAAATAAAATTGTTTAACAATAATTAAGGGTAAGATTGAGAGGAAAAAAAAAGGTAATGACACGACCACACTAAATCGGTCGTGGCACATTTCGTCATTACGTAACGACAAATTTAACGATACAATACATTAAAATTTAGGTAACAATTAAAAAAAACATCGTATTAAAAGTAATTATATAATACAATGCAACAGGTAATAACCATCCAAACAAGCTGTAAATTTAAAGGGTGTTTCGTATTCATTTTTTTGCAGACTACTGTTGATGTTCTTTTAATTAAGACGATCTTTAGAAAATTTATAATATTTGATATGTTTCCTTTGATATAGAGTGTCGATCGTTCTATTTTACATATGAGGTTTAACGTCTAAAGCTTGTTCCTACAAGAAGTCACAAGGAGTGGACAATTTTAGTATTTGGATTAAGTTGCAGTAGAAATAGAGTTCTCAATTGAAGAACATAAAGATGAAGAATCGCAGTATTATCAGTCTCCAAAATAATTAAATATACTAGGATTAAATGAGATGGAACAACAAAAAAATCTATAGCTGTTGAGTTTCTCTCACCATAAGGGTCTCTTGGAGGTTTTTAACATTAGTTTTACATAATTATAATTTCTTTAGCATACCTTTTTTAACAATACAAAAGTCAACATATATTATAATGCATTCTCCAAATAGTACATTAATTAAAAAGAACAATATCGAGTTAAAGTATGACAATTATTTTTAAAAGGACTGAATTCCTGTCATATTATAGAATAAATAGTACTCTTATTCTACTCTTTTATTTTTTGAAATGATGCCTTGAGAGTCAAGCTTTTTAATCTTAGGTTAAGTTAATTTTAAAATAGATCAGATAAAATTTGTGATTTTCCTCGCGTAAAAAATATTGTTCAATATTCTTGCAATTCAGAACCGTAGTATATAACCAATATACTCTATTTACAGAAAGAACTTTGGGTTATTTTATTTTTTATGTGTAGAAATCCTAAAATAATCATGCTTTCCTCCTATTTCTAACTCTCCATTGATACTTCCCTTTTTAGTTTCTTGATTGGTTAATGCCCTCATCAACCTAACTATTTGTTGATAAGTTTCCTATATAAAATAGAATTCTAAAACTAAATTAATATAGAATAAGAAGAAGTTGAACGCTTGTATTAAAAAAATCACGATTTCATATTCTTTATCAAAAATTATTTAACATGAATTATTAATTTAAACGTGTGGTGCTATAGGAAAAAGATACTTATTATCCTTGAGAGTTGAACTCTTCTAGGCCTCTCTACGTTCTCCCGAAAGTATTTTACGATTTAATATGTTTCTTTTTAAACTTTTATGGAATAAGAGAAGTAAATATGATTGACAGTAGTACTATTTTTTAAGAAATAAATGTGCACTTTATTGATGTAGGTTAAATTATTACTGTTAATATATGTGGTCAAGTTGTAAAATTTTAATGAGAATAGTACTTAAAGTTTTTATGGAATGAAAAAGAAAAAGAAGGATGACGTTAAGTTTGCATTATTTTTAATATCAATGTGCATTTTATTTATTGTAGATAGGCAAACAAGAGTTTTGATCTTGATGACCGAAGCGATAAAAAGTAAGATATGTCAAGAACCTCATTTTATTTGGTGTGGCTAATATTATTCAGAAGATATTGAGTATTGAATCAATTATTATATTGTATCAATATTTATAGTATATAATAACAATCGTTGAACGAAGAGAATATAATATTGTGCTTATTTTGATGTCAACGGCTATTTTATTTAATTAATTTTATTACTTAATGTTAAATTGTTTCACATCGGAGGGATTCGAGGTCCTTGGTCTCCTTATATGACTTGGGCAATCCTCACCTCATAAGCTAGCTTTTGGGGTTGAGTTAGGCACGAGGTTTATTCTTATCACTTAGACTATTTTGGATACTAAAACTAATATACTTAGAAGTTGGAACTAAACAATTCAAGTTAGACCTAGTACAGTAAATTTTCATACAAGAAATCTGAAATTAAAATTTTCTTTTGGTAATTTCAATTTCTTTATTGAAGATTGTAACTAATCACATGTATGATTGGAATTGGGAGTAAGATATATATACACGTGTGTGCCTTAGAGAGAGATATTGGATAGTCATAGCAGCGACATGTGATTTGATTTTGAAATTATTATATCTATAAATTAAGTATGGGGTCTACTATTTTTTAATAAATAAAATGGGAGGACAGAACAGCACCTCAAGATACACTAAGCTATTTCTTGGTGCATGATGCATCTGCAGGCTAAGGCTGGATGTGGACCGATTAGGCCCACACTCGGCTCCGACCTACGAGTTTATATGGGTGGTGGGTGGACTTAAACGGGCCTAATCATTTAAATCTAAGATCAGGAGAGGTGGGCTCCTAAGTAAGCCGGTTCATTAGAAAAACTCGTGATGACCGGGATTATTTGGGTCCGGGACCGGCTGCTAAGTGGTTCGGTTCACCAGTCCTAAATGGCTTCAAATGGGCTCAATGGCTATTTTTTATAAAAGAAAAATTACTCCAAAATTATTTTTAGCCATTACTAAAGTTTAAAAAATGGCCAATAGCCCGTAAAAATAATCGTTTGCTATTTCTAAAATAGTCATTTAACCCGTTTAGATGCGGGCCCAGCCCGTTTGCCAGCCTTAGTGCAGGCACAGAAAATCCAATTGTCATCTTATCCAACTACACCTTTTCTATATTCACAATAAAATAATAAAAATAAAGTTCCTACCACATGTAAAAGGATTAAAGCATACAGTGTCTATAGATGCATTTGTAAATTCTTAATTTACCGGATGCAGATTAGGAATACTAATACTTTCACAATAATTTCTTTGGTATGGTGGGTGTTAATATTGGGAAAAGCGGAGTATTGTTCGAAATTAAGCAAATTTTCCTTTGTTAGATGTTTGGTCAAATATTTTCTCCGCCTGGGAAAAACTTCCGTTGCTACCCTTGACCCTTTACTGGAGATCCAACATGAGGGTAATTTTAACTCATATGTTTTTTCTAGAAGAATTTAAACACGTGGAGTCTACCATTTCGCGATAGAACTTTGTCCATAGCAAAGACAAATATGGCATTGTTTCCTAATGGAAAGGGTATGAATTAAGCAAAAATATAACACATGATAAAATTGAACAATTTCATATGGCGTTAGAGCAAAAACTTTTGGACCTTATCTCTTTAATATAGTGATGACAGTGGATGAGTTCTCATGTCATTGGACCAAAGTCTAGAATAAATGATGCATACACATATGTGTTGATACATTTCATCACATGAACTATATAAAGGGTTAGATAGCTTTAGATGGAAAAGGGAAGGGCTTCTGTTCAGATGCACATGAGAGTGTCAAATCGCTATAAATGAAACAGCACTCTCCTTTCCAAATATCATATGGTCTATATGAATAGCAACCCCACTTGGGAATATTTTTACGATTATGTAGTATATGGTAGGTTGATAAAAATTATGGGGATGCAATCACGAGAAGGAACTTCAGATGACTCTGAGACAAATAATATGGATGCAAATCAAAACGGAGTTGAGACGATTTAAAATGCTGGAATCGTGAACGAACAAGCACTCGATGATACCTTAAAAATCCAATTGCTCAACAAGTCAGTAATGATCTCCGTGCTTTTACCAGCCAATTGCCAGCTGTGCCACCACCACTAATTAGAATACATTGGAAAACCCACGTCCTGGGCTCATTCATTCAGGCACTGGTGGAACTCCAAGCGAGTCTCGTGATGGCGAACTAGGTAACATAGTTAATTTTGATTTACAAAATTTAGTACTAACCCTGTAGAAGCAGCTTAAGGAACAAAGCGATCGCATAGAGAAAATACCTGGAGTACCACTTGTAATCAAATAAATAGACATGGACAAATACTCACAATAACCGTGGAAGCCTAGTGCTGCTCTGGTGCCAATTCCAAAGAAGTTTAAAATGCTTGATATTCCAAAATATGATAGAACAACCGATCCATGAGATCACGTGACCGCATTCACGACTGGTGTGAAAGGATATGATTTGACCAAACAAGAAATCGAATCAGTATTGATCAAGAAATTTGGTAAAACACTCACCAAGGGAGCATTGATATGATTTTCTCTCTTACTCGAAAATTCTATAAATTCTTTTGCCGAGCTTGCAGATTCATTTATTAAAGCGCATTCTCGGGAGCTCAAAAAGTCGAAAAAAGAATGAAAGATATTTTCAAAATAAAGCAAGGAGATTCAGAGTTGCTTAGAGAGTTCGTCGACATATTCCAGTGTGAGAGGATGACGTTACCACGCGTACCAGACAATTGGGTAGCTATAGCGTTTACTAGTAATTTGAATGAGAAAAGCTCAGAAGCCACGAGACGACTCAAGAAAAGCCTTGGTGAATTTCCCGAAACTACCTGGAATGATGTGTACAATAGATATAGTACAAAGCTAAGGATAGAAGAAGATATTTATCACTATCTAAAAAAGAGGAAAAGACTAGTTCGAGACGTACAGAAACCGAAAAAAGTTCTGGTAGAAATAGATACGAACCATATATGGGCCCAGCGGGAAAAGATTCACGATTAAAATAGGACAATTCAAGGTATGATCATAGATTGAGGAATAAAGATTCGGTTTCGTCATCGAGGTTTGGAACTGATTGAAACACGCGAGAGACGCGAGATGATGATAGCAACCTAAAGGCAAGATTTGGTGGTTACTATTTTAACGCCAACACTTCAAAGTTAGTAGCCGTATTAAGAAGCATGCGCGATAAGGTGTGGTGGACAAAAGAAATGAGATCAAATCCAAATAGATGAAATCCTGATCACCGGTGCAAATTTCACAACGATCATAGTCATAAAACAGCAGATTGTAGATTACTACAAGGAGAAGCCGACCATCTATTGAAGCAAGTGTATCTTACTGATTTATTTAGAGAAAAAGGTAAGCAAACATACATGAAGAACTAGCAAGAGCCCCTAAACCTCCTTCTCTTAAAAGGACCACTAATGTTATAAGCAGGGGCAAAGAAACTAATGGCATAACATATACAGCGGCCAATAAAGTTTCTATGTTATAGTTACCCACGAGAAGCGGGTACAACACGTTTTGGAGGAAGAAAGTATTACATTTGGTGATGTGGATGCGGATGGCGTGTTAATTCCACACAACGATGCACTGGTAATTTCTCTACTTGTACATGATACTAATGTGAAAAGAGTTTTAATTGATCCAGGTAGTTCTATGAACATTATTCTGCTAAGAGTACTAAGCAAAATGCAAGTTGAGGACAAGCTAGTATATAAGGCACATAATTTGTCTGGCTTCAACAATTCAAGTGTTGTAATAAAATGGGAGATAACACTTTCAATATTCGCAGCAAGGGTGGTTAAAGATATGAAATTTCAGGTGGTAGAGATGGAAATTGCTTACAATATGATTCTCGGGAGGCCATGGATCCACAAAATGGATGCAGTTCCATCTACCTTGCATCAAGTTATTAAATTCCCATCACCATGGAGAGTACGTCAAATCCGTGGAGATCAACAAACTTCCAGGAGCATTAATTCTGTAGCAGATTTAAGCATGAAAAACAAAGAAAAGAAGAAATTACAGAATCTAGTTAAGGACACCACGGAACAAACCTCAACTAAAAAAGGGAGAACAGATGTGGACTCAAGGCCCGATTCTATTCAAGATCCATAAGAAAATAAAAATATCAAAACAACAATTGAAGAATTGGAGGCTGTGGAGTTATTTGCACAATGGCTTGAAAGGAAAGTCTACATTGGGGCCAACCTAAGCCACGACATGAAAGGTAAGATGATTGAATTTTTAAAAACTAATACAGATTGTTTGCCTGGTCCCATTATGATATGACAGGAATACCCCCGAAAGCAATGACTCACAAGTTAAATGAAGACTCATTGTATCCACCTGTCAAACAAAAGAAGAGAAAGTAGGGAACTTTTAAAAATCAGGTGATTCAAGATGAGGTTCAAAAACTTTTAAAATTGGGTCTATCCACGAGTAAAGTATCCTAATTGGCTAGCCAATACTATAGTAGTACCGAAAAAGAATGGCAAATGGCGAGTTTGTGTAGCTTACATGGATCTTAACAAAGCTTGTCCTGAAGATTCTTTTTCCATTACCACATATAGATCAATTGATTGTTGCTACTGGAGGACACAAATTGTTAACCTTTTTAGATGCGTACTCAAGGTACAATCAGATCAAAATGGATCTTCAAGATGAAGAAAAAACTTCATTTATAACAGACAAGGGGACTTACTATTATAAAGTAATGCCCTTTGGTCTCAAAAACGCTAGTGCCACATATCAAAGATTGGGGACCAAAATATTTCAAGAACATTTGGGAAAAACTATGGAAGTCTACATAGATGATATGCTTGTCAAATCTCAATAATCAAGAGACATATATCGCATTTGACTAATATATTTCGGATCTTACAAAAATTCAATATGAAGCTAAATCCCGAGAAATGTGCATTCAACATTTCGTCGGGTAAGTTTTTGGGTTTTCTTATTTCGAACCGAGGTATTTAAGTAAATCCCCCACATATTAAAGCCATTGAAGAAATTCCGACATGCTTACAAATAAGAAAGAGGTGCAAATTCTAACTGGAAGAATTGCAACTTTGGTAAGATTTATTTCTAAACCATCAGAAAAATATTTTAAATTCTTTTCGGCTCTTAAAAAGCAAGACTAGTTTGAATAGTCCGAAGAGTGTCAACAAGCGCTTAGAAAATATAAAGGTATATCTGTCAAATCCACTATTGCTCACAAAACCGAAGGACGGGGAAAGATTACTTATTTATTTAGCCGTTTCAGAAGTAGCGGCGAGTGCTGTTTTAGTTCATGAAGAGCAAGGTAAACAATCTCCAATTTATTATGTTAACAAATCATTATTAGACGCAGAGACGCGGTATCCTCAATTAGAAAAACATGCACTTGCATTAATCATGTCATCTAGATAACTAAGGCTTTATTTTCAATTCCACTCTATTTCCGTAGTAACTGCTTATTCATTGCATAATATATTACACAAACATGAATTAAAAGGGAGGTTAGACAAGTGGACCATAAAATTGAGTGAATATGATATCACGTATCAACCTAGAACTGCCATAAAATCTCATGTGTTAGTAGAATTTTTGGCTGATTTTAGCCATGGGATACAATTAAAGCTGAAAAGGAACTAAAAGTGTTTAATGGATCTAAGCCATGAATTTGGACCTTATTCAGTGATGGTTCATCTAATGTGAAGGGGGAAAGTTTAGGAATTATTTTGGTACCACCTACGGGTGAAATCATACAACATGCCATAAAATATAATCTTATAACTAACAATGAGGCAGAGTATAAAGCAGTGATTGTAGGTTTAGAACTGGCACGAGAACTTGGCATCGATCATATTGTAATAAAAAGAGATTCATAACTCGTGGTTAATCAGATGATGGGGACTTTAAATAGCCAAAGAATCACGAATGCAACAATACTTAGAGAAGGCATGTGATATGGTTAGACAATTACAGATTTGGGAAGTTGTGCAGATACCAAGGGAGGAAAATGTCGAGGCAGACACCTTAGTTAATCTCTCATTTGCGGTAGACGTGATGAATAATGAAAATACTTCAGTGATTCATTTTGTATCATTCGGTACTCGATTATGAAAAAAATAAGGTAAATTTCAATAACTTGACTTGGAATTGAAGGAACGAGATTGTCAATTTTTTGCAGTATGGAACTATCCCTGAAGATAGGAAAAAGGCTCACGCACTTCGTAAAAAGGCTGTTTGGTACTACTTAAAGCAAGACAATCTTTACCGAAAACTGTTCGCTGGTCCCTTAGCAAGATGCCTCGGACCTTCTCGAGCAAAATATATAATGAGAGAAATACACGAGGGGCATTGTGGAAATAACGTAGGAGGAAGATCATTGGTAAGAACCATGATTAGAGCATGCTATTATTGGCCTAAAATGGAAGAAGAAGTGGAAAATTTCGTGGCTAAATGTGATAAGTGTCAAAGATATGGTAATAACATGCATAGACCTATGGAGTTGTTACATTCAGTCATTGCACCATGGCTTTTTATGAAACAGGGGATATATATCGTGGGTCCACTACCACAAGCAAAAGGTAAGGTAAAATTTTTACTTGTACTCACTGACTATTTTACTAAATGGGTAGAAGCAGGAGCATTTAAACTGGTACGAGAAAAAGAAGTTAGAGATTTCATTTGAAAAAATATCATATGTCAATTCGGTGTACTAAAGGAAATCTTATGTGATAATTGCCCACAATTTATAGGCGTACAAATCACAGAAATTTTTGAAAGTTGGCGGATCAAAAGGAATACATCCACACCTTACCATCTGGTAGGTAATGGACAAGCCGAATCAACAAATAAAGTTATTGTCAACAATTTGAAGAAACGATTGGAAGAATCCAAAGGCAATTGGCCGAAATTGCTACCTAGTATTTTATGGGCATATCGCACCATAGTAAAAATAAGCACGGGTGAAACACCATTTTCACTAGTGTGCCGAGCTGAAGCATTGATCCCAATGGAGATAGGAGAACCTAGCACAAGATATACACAAGCGACTAAGGAATCCAATGAAGAGGAAATATGACCAAATCTTGATCTACTTGAAGGAAAAATGGAAGCTGCATTAATAAGGATGGCTGCACAAAAACAAGTCATGGAATGATAGTACAATCGAAAAGCATGTCTAAGATACTTCAAGATTGGAGACTTCATACTCAAGAAAGTTTTTCAATCCACGAAGGTGGTTAATGGGGGAAAACTAAGTTCAACTTGGGAAGGACCTTACAAGATTCATGGTATTGCATGCAAAGGAGCATATGAGCTAGAAACAATGGATGGAAAGATATTACCTTCACATTGGAATGTCGTACACCTGAAGAGTACTATTTTTAAGGAGTACCCACGGTCAGGTATCCTTATTTTAAAATTTTGTTTTTAAATTGTTAAAATTTTACTAACGATTTTAGATGATAGGCAAAAAGCTAACCCATGCTAAATGATGAATGAATACCTGTAAAGCACGTGGAATACGATTAAAATTTTCGGTCTAGGTTACAACTATTCTGATAGAAATTGAGACGGGTTAAGCACTCTTCATCTATAATCGTACCTCTGATTCCCGTATGTTTTATTCCTTTAAAGGAAAAGGACCAAATAATAGGAGTAATCAAGTGCTCGAGGCTTCATACTTCAAAGCTCAAACACTTGGGGGACTATATATTATATATAGACATATGTATAAAGAATGCAAAGAAGATTGAGAAATAATCAAAGTTCAAGCCCGAAAAGTTTACTTATTGAACGAGTCAAGTTCGGAGCAAAGTTATGAGCTAAAGCCAAAGAAAAACCTTATCATAGTTAGGTTAAAGGCAATGTATTGAAACAGATTATAAATAAAAACCTTGTGTCTTATTCTTTTAAATGTACTGAAACATATTATAAATAAAAACCTTGTGTTTTATTTTCTTTTTTGAAATTTATTGTCAGGACAACAGTTATGAAAAAGTTATAGAAGGTATTTAAATACATGTAAGGTGTTATTTAAAACTTGACAAAGTTCAAATAAAAACTTGTCAAAGTTATTTCAAGAAACATGTGTATTCCTATTTCTTTTGTCGTACATTTACACCATTATGAAGTTGAGACGTCTTCTTCATTAAGTGTCGAATATAAAAGGGCCCTCCTTTATAAAATTCATGATTTAAATATTCATAAAGTTAAAAACATTTTGCAAACTAAAAATATAAATTATTCAATAAGTCCTAAAATATAAAGAAAAAAATAAACAAAACAAAATTCAGAACAACTGCGAAAACAGAAAACTTCTTAATATTAAAAAAGTTTAGACTAAGTATGGACTTAGTCATAAACTAAGAGTTGTTTATACAAAACGCCCTGAAAAAGGTGTGGGGACTTAATGGTTTTAACAAATCCTCAAATAGGATCAAGGGTTACAACCATATTCCACCAAAGAAAAAAGAAAACAGAGTCATATATCATAAACTTGTCATTGGGGAGTTGAAGAAGGAACTAAAGCAGGGTCATCAGTAGGGGAGAGTTGAAGAAGGAACTAAATTCAGCAGGGCCATCAGCAGCAACATGCTCAACTAGACTTGAAGGAATTTGAGCATTCACCATACCCATATCATATTCAATATTTTCAGAAGTTTCAGCCATTGGAGAAGGAAAGCCTTGGCTCTACTGAGTCTTCTCAATTGTTTCTCTTATTTTTGCCAACTCAATCTCCAAGTTAAAATTCTCTTGGCTAACTTCTACAAATGTATCATGGCGAGTATCTAAAAATTCCCAACTCACTTCAATTGTGGTTTTGTCTTCAAGAATCTCGTAATTTTTTTCCCATTCAGCAATCTCTCTTTTAAGCTTTTCATTCTCAACCAAGGCAGAATCATAAGAAATATGAAGAGAAGCATGTGAACTTTCTAAGGAACGAACCTTATCAGAAGATTCCTGGAAGTCTTCTTGAGTCTGAGTCAAAATTTGCACAAGTTTACCAGCATAAGCTTCTTTCTCACTTAGGAGAGTTGAAACACTTAGGAGAGCCTTCAACTCTCTGATTTCTTCACTAGCCTTGGAGAGTTGCTGGGAAAAGGAAGTTTCGAGAAGAGCGTTGTCTTTACTAGCTTGATTTGAGGAAGCTCTTTCAACCGCTAATTCCGAAGTTAAATCTGTCAACTGATGCTCTAAGGTGCACTTGTCCTCTTCTAACACTTCCATGTTGATTTGAAGCCTTTCATATCGTTGTCTCTAGTTATTTTCTTTAACTTGATACTCATGCATTAACTGCTTCGTGTGAGAAACCCTTTTCATCATTTCTATATCAACGAGGTTGATCTAAAAAAACAAAAAGAAAAGGGAAAAGGTAAGTACCTTAATAAAAATGAATAGCAAACCATTAAAAAGTAATACCTTTAATGATGATTGTATTATATCGTTCATCCAAGTTAAAGAGTTGTGGCTCTCAAGCTTGCCTCTCTCGATTGGACCAATTAGGGGTTTCAACCACACGTCAGCCTACCTGATTTTCTCAAAAGATTACCATCGGCAGGGACCTCCATGATAACCTATTTCATGGCTCCACTTTCACTTGAGGAACCAACCTTAGTTTGTTGAACAATTATAGGAGGAATTGTGGAAGGAATCAAAACAGCTGGGGGAGGAGCAGTAACAGCAACAGTCACAACTGGCAAAGAAGGTATCAAAGAAGTAGACATAGAAAAAGAAGCAAGGGGTTCCTCATCAGAAATTGGTCCTAAACGTTAACTACCAAACCCGCGGGTAAAAAGCTGTTCAATAGAATCATGGGCAGCATCGGGAGTATCATCATTGAAAATCACTAACGAGGCTTCAACAGGCTCGGGGAGAGGAATAGAACGAGGGGAGTTGCTTCATCTTCTGAAATAATTCTTCTTCTATCCTGTGGCCTTCTTATCAGAGAACCCTGTCTTGTTCTTTCTCCTCCTCAGAGTCTTGATCAACAGTAGCTTTTCTTTTTGATGAAGAACCCAAAATTATTTCTTAGACCATTTCCAAAGAAATTCCGGAAGCTACGACGGCTTCAATACTTATGTCTCGAATGGGAAATCCTCATAAAAAAAAGTTAAAATAATTTTGGGAGGAAGCACTATGTAAAGTTATAAAAAAATAACTTACCGTGAGTTTTTACTTTCCAACCAAATCATTGAGAGAGACTTTTTCAAGATCTATCCTCCCTCGGGGCAGCATATAATAAATTTCCTACCTAACTACGGAAATTAGAAATCTTATCAACAATTCCATGGTTGCTAAAAAAAGAAGAAAGTTAAAATGACAATCATCAGAATTGAGAAAAAGGTATGAGAAGGTTTTTAGAAAGAAAACTCACTTGCGAAATTCAACTTCTCAGGAAAGGGAACATTTTCCTCGCCCACTTAACCAACAGTGGGGCTAGCAACAAATCTGGCATACCATCCACGATCCTTATCGTCTTCTGGACTAACCAGAACTCTTTTACTTCTTGCTAATAAAGTAAAAAAACCCTTGGCGAAAGATTTTGAGGGAGTAAAAGTAAATTAAATGAGAGAAAGTAAAAGGTACACCAGCTATGTCGGCCAAATGTCTCAACAAGCAACAACGCTCCATACAATAGGGCCAATATATCCTAAACACACGTAAAAAAAATGATAGAATTTGAGGATAACCAGGTTAATAGCAGGTTTGAATCCCACTGTGAAAGGGTATGTATAAACAAAAGAAAACCCAGTTAAAAAAGAGGTGATTCTTTGGTTCGCATTGGGGATTATAATGGGGAAATCATGGCTCCAATGACAGTCCCTACGAACTACAGATATTAAACCGTCAGTAATATGAGTCGGGTAAATGTCAACACGTTCTAATGAAGACATAGAAGAAACTTGATTCCTAATGGATTTCTATCGTTGTAAAAAGATAGTTCAACGGGAACAATCTCATCTATAGTAGGTTCACGAAGAGGTTCAGTGGGTTCTTTACCTCTAGCTGAAAACCATAGATAATGAGAGTCTATGGTTCTAGAAGGTGGAGTGGAACTGGACGAAGGTAGAGAAGAATCTCGTGCGGATGAAGACCGTAGATTACGAAGTCTACCTCCTCTCCTGCTCCTGATAGGAGCAAGAGGAAGGTTATCGACAACGGGGACTATCCTAGGTTTAGGGTTTGATGAAGACATAATGGTACGATGAAGAAGGAAATAAGAATTGAATATTCTGAGAACTTTATGTGAGAAAAATAAAGGTGAAAACTATATTTATACTTAGAAGCAACCGTCAAAGGAAAAGGTGCAATAATGGAAACATCATGATGAGAACTATCAATTCGTAATTGGTGAAGCCGCAAAAAGTCGTAAAAGACGCTGAAAAGTTGCAGAACCAATCAGAAAATACTACCTGTAACGGGCCTTAAATAGAAGTGACAAATGAAATGACAGTTCCAGAGAAAAACTAATGGCAACAAATATTTTCGCTTTAATAAAATTCACTTCCCAATTATTCTATTGATGAATAAATGGCAAGTGGAGGTAATATCTGTATTGGATAAAATTAAGTTCAAATATATTGAATTCATTGAAAGACGACATGTCATGACACGTAGACTGGTCAAAGAATGATGACCAGGAAAGAATAATTAAAGAGGCACGAGTTACAATATATACGAGCAAAGAGGCACAAGTTACAACAGATACGAGCAAAGATTCAAGAGACTCGATGCTCTCATCTCTATATGTTCAAGAGTCAAGAAAAGAGAATGAACCCGATAGCAAAAGAGGGTACGGATACAGTACTTAATAGGCATTAATTACTGAAAACGTCAGAAAATCTGTATTGAATTACAATGATTACCATTTATAACGTAGCATTAAATGCCTTTAATTATCTATAATGACCTTATTATGACAAAGGCAAAATGTATCACCTAGAAATAGCTATAAAAGGGGAAGCCTCATCATTTTAAGGACACAAGGTACTATTTGAATATATTAATTTACTTCGCTTTCTATTCAACTTTTATTTTATATCCATTATTTATATTTCTATTTGATTATCAGTAATTCAAATTCTTCTAAAATAAATTTTGGTCGAAATCTCATTTTTTAGTTAAACATCTATAAGGTTGGTTTCTTGATATGTAAATCTCCTCATCCAGTTATTCCTGTATCTAAGACACCCAATGTTCCTATTTTGCTGATTTTTTTCTCCTTAGAAAAAAGGGGAAAAAACCAACACACACCCAGAAAAGATCGATCCTTGTTGATATATTTGGACCCTCGAGATGTTAAAAAAAGAAAATCCTTTCGTTTTATTTTTATTTATCCACTATATTAAAAATATATTTTTATTTTTACTAGTTAATTTAAAAATTTCAAGAGAAAATCAATTTCTTTTTTCTATTTTACCTGATCACTAATTACTCATTACCCGAAACTTCCTAAAATATTATCATCATTATGAGTGTTATGATAAAATATGTATTTTATTTATCATTTCTGAAGGAACAATGCTAAGTCCATGGTAAACAAATAAAAATAAATAGATAACTAAGTGATTGTATAAATATTTTCAATTATTTGTGCAATTTAATATGTTATAAAAAAAAATTGTTTAATTATTATATTTGATAGGTTATCATATTATATTAGCCATAAATAGTGACCTTTTGTTACGAATTAATTTAACACAAAGGTGTAATCGGTTGACAGTTAGTGCAAAAAAAACTTAAAACTCATTACGATTTCTTCTAGAAGCTTTGCATTATACCAGATCAATGTCAAGCTCCGTCAACTGCTTAACTTCACAATGAAGGTACAGATTGTTGGGGTACATGGATCGATTGGATGTAGGTAAATACAAATTTGAGAGAAAGACAACCTCTATTACTCACAGGAATAGATTACACGAGTATTTACAAAACTCATAAAAGAAACTCTCAAAACTCACAAACGAGGATTACTCTCTAGGATCACTCTTGTTCTCACTCTTCTTGGTGATGAACACTCTAATTTTTGTGATGATTTACAATGAAGGCATGCACTACTATTTATAGCAAAAATGGTGAGGGTTTTTTATGGAAATTCCTCTGTGAATAAGGAAGCTTCCCATGGAGGCTATGGTTGACTTGTTCAACCATTGTGGGCTGCCCGTGTGAATAAGGAAGCTTCCCATGTAGGCTATGGTTGGCTTGTTCAACCATTGTGGGCTGCCCGTGTGAATAAAGAAGCTTCCCATGGAGGCAATGGTTGGCTTGTTCAAAGATTGCTAGTTTGAACATCTAGAAGTACGGATGGAAGTCATCAATTATCCCCCTCCAGCCGTATCTGAAATAAACATCCCGGCTATGTCTCTGCATAACTCTAGCTTTTCTCGAGTCACTACCTTTGTTAACATATAAGCTGAATTCTCCTTTGTATGGATCTTCACTAGTCTCAACAGTTGTCGATCCATCACCTCGCGTATCCAATGATAGCGAATATCAATATGTTTTGTACGGGAATGGTACATGGAGTTCTTGCTCAAATCCAAAGAACTCTGACTGTCACAATGTACCTTGTACTCCTTTTGTTTGATTCCAAACTCTTGGAGATAACGCTTTAGCCACAACATCTCTTTTCCAGCTTCATCGGTAGAAATGTATTCTCCTTCAGTTGTGGATAAAGCAACACACTTCTGTAGCCTAGACTGCCATGAAACAGCTCCCCCTGCAAAAGTGTAAATGAATCCTCAAGTAGATTTTCTACTATCAAGATCTCCAGCCATATGTGCATCTGTATAGCCTTCAAAGATTGGATCAGCTCCCCCGTAACAAAGACATAATTTCATTGTACCCTTAAGATACCTAAGAATCCACTTTACTGCCTCCCAATGCTCTTTCCCGGGGTTGGAGAGAAAACGACTCACCGTTCCCACTGCGTGAGCAATATCGGGCCTCGTACACACCATAGCATACATCAAACTTCAAACTGCTGAAGAATATGGTACTGACGACATCTCCCCAATCTCTTCCTTGGATGAAGGACAGGAACTCTTGCTCAGCTTGAAATGGTTGGCTAATGGAATGCTAACTGGTTTGGCATTGTTCATATTGAACCGTGCAAGCACTCGTTCAATATACTTCTCCTGAAATAGCCATAACCTATGGTTCTTCCTGTCTCGGGTGATCTGCATTCCCAATATTTGTTGAGCCGGTCCTAAGTCTTTCATTTCAAAAGACTTAGAGAGTTCCTTCTTCAGCTGGTTGATCTTCGTTGCGTCTTTCCCCACGATCAGAATATCGTCTACATATAGTAGATGAGCAACAAAATTCCTGTCTGAAAATTTCTGAATGTAAACACATTCATCTGCGGTAGTTTTCTTGTACCCTTGACTCACCATGCACGAGTCAAACTTCTTGTACCAATGTCTTGGTGCCTGCTTCAAACCGTACAAACTCTTCTTCATCTTGCACACGAGGTTATCTCCTGAAACCTCAAAACCTTCGGGCTGCTGCATATAGATTTCTTCTTTTAAATCTCCATGAAGAAACGTTGTCTTCACATCTATCTGTTCAAGCTCCAAGTTCATACTTGCGACCAATCCAAGTATGATTCTGATTGAAGTCATCTTGACTACGGGTGAAAAAATCTCATCAAAGTCGATTCCCTTTTACTGCTGGAATCCTTTTATACCAACCGTGCTTTGTATTTCACCACTTTTCCACTGCCATCTTTCTTCATCTTGAACACCCATTTATTTTTCAATGCCTTCTTCCATTTTGGAAGTTCTACGATCTCATAAGTCTGATTTTTCTGCAAAGATTCCATCTCGTCCTGCATTGCGAGCAACCACTGTTCTTTGTCCTTATGAGATACTGCTTCATGGAAACTCTCTGGTTCTTCATCTTCAGTAAGTAGAAGATAATCGGATTCTGGATATCTTCTCGATGGAATCCTACCTCGTTCAGAGCTACGAACTTCTGGAATATGAGGAGATCCACCATCATCTGAGTCTTGTGATGGTTCTAGAACATCTGGCAGAGCGGGTTGTGGCTCCTCCAGCTCAACACCATCTTCTTCCTCATTGTCTTCTACTTCTGGAATATCTTCTAGCACTGTATCTTCATTTCTCATGAATGATTCTGCTGTTGTCTCTGGAACCTGAGGAGCAACATTTGGCTTCTGAGATATTGTGGGCTTTTCAATATCTTCTATTGTCTGGTTTTCATGGAACACTACGTCCCTACTTTTGATCACCTTTTTCTCCTTTGGATCCCATAATCTATATCCAAATTCTTCATCTCCATAGCCTATGAATATGCATGGAGAGGTCCTTGCATCTAGCTTCTTCCTGAGCTCCTTGGATACGTGTGCGTACGCCAAACATCCAAATATTCTCAAGTGAGAATATGATGGATCCTTTCCAGACCAAAGTTTCTCCAGAACTTCAAAATTCAATGGTACTGATAGAGATCGGTTGGTCAAGTAACAGGCGGCTCTGACTGCTTCTCCCCAGAATGGCTTTGGCAGCTTAGCCATACTGAGCATGCTCCGAACAAGTTCCATGATTGTTCGGTTCATTCTTTCAGCTACACCGTTGTGTTGAGGTGTGTGGGACCGTTTTCTCATGTTGAATGCCATATGATCAACAATAGGCATTGAACTGCCTAGAACAGTATTCACCTCCATTGTCAGATCGAAGACACTTCAACTTCTTTCCTGTATCACGTTCTACCATGACATGGAACAGTTTGAAGTAATCGAACACCTGGTCCTTCGTCCGTAAGAAATACACCCACACCTTTCGAGAAGTATCATCAATGAACGTTAGAAAGTATTGATTGCCGCCGAGTGATTCAACCTCTTAGGGACCGCAAACATCAGAGTGTACCAGGCTGAGTAACTCTGATCTTCTCGTTGAAGAGGAAATAAACGAGACTCTATGCTGCTTACCAAACAGACAATGATTGCAAGGATTTAGTACAGCATCTCCACATTGATGAACTCTTTTTTTATTAGGGTAGACAACCCTTTCTCACTCATGTGGCCGAGTCTCTGGTGCCATAAATTTTGAGAAGCCTCCTTTTCTGCAACGTTGAGGCTGTCTGTGCATATCTTCACATGAGTCTTGTATAGTGTGCCACAAATATGTCCTCGGGCGACTGTCATAGCGCCTCTTGTTAACTTTCGTGTGCCTTTACTGAAGTGACTATCATAGCCCTGTTTTTCAAGAGCTATTCCTGACAATAGATTTAGCCGAAGATCTGGCACATGGCGGATATCCTTCAAAGTGATTGTGCTCCCCGAACTTGTCTTTATCTGGACATCACCAATTCCGACAATCTCAGCGGAACTGGAATTTCCCATTTTCACAGCTTCAAAGTCACCGGCTTTGTATGTTGTGAAGTATTCCTTGTATGGAGTCACGTGGCAGGATGCTGCAGTATCTACCACCCATTCCGTGTCTTCTCATGAGACGTGAAGGCATGTCTCATCTTGGGTTGAACAATAAGCTACATCACCAGAGATAGTAACTAACGTTTCTCCATCCTTGTTCTTCGGCTGCGAATTGCTCTGGCCTTGCTCCTCTTTCCATTTGTAGCAGTTCTTCTTCATATGTCCCTCTATTCCACAATGATGGCACTTATATGTTGGTTTTCTTCCATTAGTGGACCTGCCCCTGCTCTTGCTTCTGCCTCTCCATTTGCTTTTGCTACTCTTTTGTTGCCTCCCCCGGTTCTCTGTCACAAAGGCATGGGTCTGATCTGTGCCCATCTCCTTTCTCCTTGCCTCTTCACTGAATAGGGCATCCTTGACCATTGACATGGTAAGTTTGCAATTAGGGGCTGAGTTGCTGAGTGATACGACCAGCGTTTCCCAACTATTGGGAAGGGAACTGTGTAGTAACAGAGCCTGAACTTCATCGCTAAGTGGCATCTCTACAGATGACAACTGGTTGACCAGGTTTTGGAACTCACTGGTATGCTCGGCAACTGAAGTTTCATTTTTTAGCTTCCTCTTGAATAAGCGCCTCATCAATAGGGCCTTATTCCGAGCGGTCTTGGCCTGGTACATGTCTTCCAACTTCTTCCAGAGGGTATATGCGTCTGTTTCTTGTGCAACATGGTGGAAGACACTATGATCAATCCACTGAGTGATTTGACCAATAATTTTTTCGATTTGATTTCTTCCACTCTAACTCCTTGGCGGGATCAGGATTTTTACCCATCAATTCTATGGGATCAAACAAATCTTTACAGCTTAGGAGATCTTCCATCCGAGGTCTCCATAGCGTGTAATTTGTGGCAGTAAGCGTAATTATGCTTCGAAAGATGATGTTGACTTATCTGTGGACATTATCATCTTAAAAAAAAAATTTCAACACGATCGTGGATGAATCTTTAAACACGGAGTTCACCATTGCATTCGGAACAATCGAAAATGGTGGAATTAACACTTCGTGGCTGAAATTCCATTGTAGGGTCAAAGCTGTAATATTTGAAGGTTGAGGGACCAATCTGCAACTTCAGAGAGTTGACTGGTTCGCTACAGGTGACTGGTCGTCTTCTCTGGCAAAATTTCCGGTGACGGTTGTCTTCTCCGGTGAGTTCCCGGCGAACCTCCTACAAAGTTGACCAAACTTTGATCGCGATTTCTGGGCTCGTTTGAACTCTGATTAGGTCGCTGTTTGGTGCGTTGGACTCCGTTCGACGAGACGAATCCAATGGTGCCGTCAGAATATGATTTCTAGCAAAGCTCCAAAAACCCAAATTTGGCCCGTCACCTAAAAACTCGACCAACGCCTCTAACCTGCTCTGATACCACTTGTTGGGGTATGTGGATCGATTGGGTGTTAGTAAACACAAATTTGACAGAAAAACAACATCTATTACTCACAAGAATAGATTACACGAGTATTTACAAAACTCATAAAAATACTCTCAAAACTCACAAACAAGGATCACTCTCTAGGATCACTCTTGTTCTCACTCTTCTTGGTGATGAACACTCTAATTTTTGTGATGATTTACAATGAATGCAAACACCTCTATTTATAGCAAAAATGGTGAGGGTTTTTTGTGAATATTCCCGTGTGAATAAGGAAGCTTCCTATGGAGGCTATGGTTGGCTTGTTCAACCATTGTGGGCTGCCCGTGTGAATAAGGAAGCTTCCTATGGAGGCTATGGTTGGCTTGTTCAACCATTATGAGCTGCCCGTGTGAATAAGGAAGCTTCCCATGGAGGCTATGATTGGCTCGTTCAACCATTATGGGCTGCCCGTGTGAATAAGGATTCTTCCCATAGAGGCTATGGTTGGCTTGTTCAAAGATTGCTAGTTTTAACATCTAGAAGTACGGCTAGAAGTCATCACATATTATTATGAAATTAGAAAAACCATTGTGCTAGACTTCGTCAAATCAGCAAAGTCATGTAATTAGAAACAAAAGATCTTTAGCTCTTGTTACCCTTGTTAAGGAAAATTAAATGAGTCATTTTCAGCTGACTTTATGATATGTTGCTTCTCTAAATCACTTGGTACTCTAATTTAATTTGGAGAGTAAATTTAATTATCTTTACTCGCTCCTTTCATCCAATCTAAAGTTCCTTTTGGGAATTTTGTATCTATCATAATGTTTTTATAATATAGGTACACTAGTAAAGAAAGGATAAAAGAAATTATAAAAATGATATTTGATCCATGCTTTCCCAGGTAAATAATTCAACAATCAATTAAAGTGCATCATTTAGCCTCTTTAGAATATGGGTGCTTGCAAATAATATTAGACCGTTTTTAAAAAAAATGTATATATAATATTTAGTTGACAGAGAGATCGATTATGAATTCGTCGTTCACCTGCTCCATATATTTGCCTATAAATCCGCCTCATAACAATGATATATTATCAACAGTAAACAACGTTTTAATTGTTTGAAGTTAAATTTCGCATCAGGAATTCAAACTTTCAAAGTAAATTTCAAGAGACTACCAATTAATGATAATCAATGCTTTGATTTCACACTAAAAACGTATCCCACTTGATTGATGATTGATTTTTATGTCGTACTAGGGCTGTCTAACGGGCCGGTTAGACCCGCTACCGGACCTGTCCAGACCATTTCAATTCAAAAATTGGACCGGCCCGGTTCTTAAGGGGCTGGGTGGGTTGGGTAGTGGGGTGGGAGTTGGACGGGTTAAAAAATTATCGGTTAACCGGACCCGACGAAACCGGTAAGCACTGTTCATGCCTAACCAGTTAAACCGGATCGGAACCGGACTGGTTTAACTGTTTTTTTTAATTTTTCAATTTTTAGTGGGGCCCACTATCCATTGGAAATGTCAGATTTCAGAATTGATCCGTTAACCAACGGATTTATTGATGAAATAGCCTTTTTTTTAATTTTAAGTTTTTAACCCTTTTTGAATATACAAAATTAACCTTTTTTAAAACTATAAATATCCCCCACCGCCTCTCTTCTTTATTTCTTCACTCAAATCCCATATCTCAATCTCAATTTCTCTCATTCTCCAATTTGCAAATTGCAATACTTCAATTCATCATTTCATCTTCTAATTTTATTTGGCATTTTGGTTCACTTTCTTGAATTTAATTTATTGTGTTTTGTCATTCGGAATTTGAAGTTTGAAGTTTCAACTTTGAACAATTGAAGTTCAAATTTGAAATTCTTGCTTAATGACTTGAAGTTTTTTCGTGGTAATATCGGAATTGCATAATTAAGTGCTCAATTCATTGTCGAATTCGGTGCACTCCCTCCAACTCTTTCTCTTATTTACTATTTTAATTGCATATTTAACTTTAGCTTATACTTTAATTTTTGCAATATGTTTAGTGCTGCTAAAGAGCGTGTAAAAGAGTTACTGGTAGGGGAAATAAAAAAGAGGTAGTTCTTCAGCATCTGGTAGTAATAGTAATAACTCATTATCATTTACACTGTTTCTGAAGCATCACCTAATGATAATATAGATATAGATTATGAACAATTACAAGAAGAGTTTGGAATAGAAGATAATGAAATAGGAATGGAAGATGACATACCAGCAACACCTACTAGTACTGGAGTTGGTAGTGTTGGAGTTGCTACAAGGGATGGTGGTCGTGGCACTAGGAGTAGACCACCTGTGGCTCCGACTACTAATCATAGGAAAAGAAGTAAGGTTTGGAATGTTTTTGAAATAATAGAGGGTACTGATAGAGTTAAATGCAAAATTTGTAACAGTGATTTTAAATATTTGATTAGTGAAAATTTAGGAGGGACTGTGACGCTTAATAGACATATGAGAATTGAGCATCCCATAGAATGGGGCGCTGATGGTGATGGAAATAAAACAACTCTTAACCCTACTATTGGAGGTCTAGTGAAATATGATAAAATGAAGGATCGTGAGGAGTTAGCAAAAATCATTGCTTTGGGTTGTCTACCTTTTTCTTTTGCTTCTTCATCATATCTTATTATGTATATTCAAAGGATTTACAATCCTTTATTTAAAGGTATCCCTAGAATTACTTGTAGAGCTGATATCTTTAGACTTCATGGACAATATCAAACATACATGCGTTATTTATTTAGCCACATTCCTTGTAGGGTTTCTATAACTTCTGATATTGGCCATGCTGTTAATGGAAATGATTATTTGACAATTATATGTCATTGGATAGATGATACTACTTGTATGCAAAAACTTATTATCGCTTTTAGATATGATGAAGATCAAAGTCATACTGTTGCGTTTATAAGTAGCACTATTTGTGAAGTTGTTGAATTTTATAATATAAAGAAAAAAGTATTGTGTATGTCTTTTGATATTGCTTTTAACAATAATGCCGCAATTTCAATATTAAAATTGAATTTGCAACCACCTCTTGATGAAATTTTTCATGTTAGGTGTGCATGTCATGTTTATAATTTAATTGTTATAAGTGGTCTTGATGTATTTTCAACTGAGATAACTCATGTTAGAAGAGCAGTTGGTGTTGATAAAGGAAATAGTTGACAATCTAGAATAAATGAATTTAAGAATAAGTGTGTCCAGTATAACCTTGAACCCAGATTCATGCCAGACGAAATTGTTACTAGATGGAATTATACATATATTTTTAAAATATTGCTATAGATATAGATTCGCAATAACTGAGGTTTCTAATGCGCATTGTACTGATCCAAACAGTATGTTAACAACTAGTACTTGGGAGGTCATTACACATGTTGTTAAAGTTTTGCATAAATTTTATACAGCTACTGTTGAGTTTTCTGGAGCATATCACCCTAGTGTTACTATGGCGTTAGTACATACAGCTAAAATTTCTTTTCTACTCTTTGAATTTAAGAAGAAAGAAAAATATAAGGATATTGTTAAAAAATTCAAGCAAAAGTCAATAAATACTTCTTTCTGATTCCTTCGATTTAATTAATTGGTGCTGTTTTAAATTCTTCTATTAGGATGTCTGATTGTCACAAGTTAATGAATGCTTTATATACTTATATGGAGATTGTACCAACTGAAACCCCATATTTATATGTTTCTACGAACAAGATAAATGATTCTTTACAACAATTATATAATTATTATGCAAATGTAATTGATGCTGCTGCTCGTGATGTAGACAATGTTAATCCCACTGTGCACTGTATTATTTCTGCTACTGTGGATGATGAAGAAGGCCTTGATAGTTTTGATTTTTTTCTAAATTTCCCAACACTCATACCAGTAGTAGGAACACTGATGAACTTCAATTTTACTTGCAGAAGCAAAAGAGTCCGCACAAAAGAATGTTCACCGTTGGGATGGTGGCATGAGAATTGAAAGAAATTTCCTGTTCTTTTTGCTATGGCTGGGGACGTGCTGAATATTCCAATTTCTACTGTTGCATCGGAGAGTGCATTTAGCCAAGCAAGATAATAACTTAGAGACACCCGTCACTCATTGGGAAGCAATGCTTTGGACGTTTTAGTATGTTTCAGAGATTGGATTAGATCGGAACGAAGAAATCAAGGACGTGAAGATGTTGATAGCCTAGAAGACGAGGAACTTGGAGATATATTAACACATGGTAACCCATCCGAATTTAATACTCCAGAAGAAGGTCAATCAGTTCATATTGATTATGAAGAACTTGAAAGGGTAATGCTAAACCTTTGAATACTTGTTGTTAAAAATGTAAACCTTTTAATTTATATGTTTGATACTTTGAATTATGAAATAAATGTAGCACTTGCAATAAGTGCAGTTTTTTCCCATATTTCTTGTATTCTTGATGTTAGTACTTTATATTAATATAACTTACAATATTTATACTAAACCCGGCCCAGCCCGGCCCACTCAACCTGTAACCTTACGGTTCAATTTTTACCCGTATAAACCCGAACCAATTAAATCCGTTAACATAAAACCCGTAACCGGCCCGGTCCCAAACCCATAAGGGTAAAAAATATTTAACCCGGCCCGGACCGGTAGGCCCGTTAGACACACTTATGTCGTACTCAGTGAATCCTGTCTTCTTATTTCTCCTCACTATCAAATCTCTGCGATGCCTTTGTTTCATGGGGAAAAAGTCACATAAAGATTAAGAGCATGTTTGATCAAGCTTTTAGAAGATTAAAAGTATTTTTTCTTTTGGTTAAAATGTACCTTTTGAAAAATTTAAGATGTTTGATTAAAATAAAAAATTACTTCTTAACAACATCACAAGCAATTTTTCTGCTTCTAAGGAGAAACTACAAATTTTAGCTTCTTCCAGAAAGCAGAAGTAGAAGCAGAAGCAGAAAGTTAATTTGTTCAAGACAAAAATAACCTTAAAATAAATATATATTTCAAATTATCACTTATTAATTTTTTTCTTTTTCTTTTTCTTTTTCTTTTTCTTTTCCCTTTTTTCTGCTATACATTTATTCTCCTTTTTATTTTAATCAAATTTTTATTCTCTGTCTCCTATTCTTAAGAGTTGATTTTAAATTTATATTGAATGATGTATTTTGACATATTTAAATTATCATGTAAATTATAAGTAATACCAAATACTTAATATTTTTGCTTTGGAATAACTATATTTATATTAATTAGAAATTTTAATTAATATTTTTACTTTACATTTATATTTTATTTGAATTCTTTTCTACTAAATGTTTAATTTAGTATTCTTTTCTTAATAATACTAAACCTTTACTGTCCTTTTTCGTATTTTGATACGTAAAAATGCTTATTTAAAAGATTGTGTCGGCACAAGTAAAAGTTAGCTTGGAAGACTGACAAAGGAACTCAGACATAAACCAGGTTCATCCTAGTGCAACACAGATACAGATAGACTTAAGCATGTGGGATGCACGTGAAGGATATAAACCTAACTTGGCTGAAGTGATATCTCCCAATCCTGATTGAAAAGGTTGCATATTGGATAAGGAAAAGAACTCCTTACTCAAAGAGTACACGGATTAAAAACAGGAAGGAGTTAGAGGTTGAGATCAACTAGAACTCTTCCACCAAGTAAGAGTAACATTAGAATTCTAGTCAATCTCTATTTACTAACTCTATAGGTATCACCGTTGTTCTCTTTTAAATGTAAAGCACATAAGCAGAAGTTAAACGTGAATTGAGAGAAAAATAGCAAGACAATTTTGCAAGAAGTTCATGTGCGATTCAAGCATGCAAACCTGAAGCTACTTAAACTAGATAGAAGAACCAGTTTCAAATATCTGTCCTTTATTCTAGTTCAATTGTACTAGGTGGTTTCATATTGTAATTTTCAGCTAGAAACAATTGTATTAGGTACTCAGAGTTATCAAGTTAGAGTTAACTTGAAGTTGTCGCAACAATTAGAGGTTGTGTGCTACAACGGGATTAGAGTTAGTCCTAGGTTTACAAAAGAGTTTTTGTAATTATAGTTTTTGGCTCAGTGATTTTAGTGGAGAGTTTGAGAAAATCCTACTGGAAAGTAGGTCCTGTTTTTTTACCTTTTGAGCCATGTATTTTCTACATAAAATACTTGTGTTCTTTACTTTTCTCATTTATTATATCTGCAATAGTAGGTTAAGGGACATGTAGAAGAACACTTCCATAAGTAGTTTAATCGAAAAATTGGCCACTACACAAATCAAACCCCCCCCCCCCCCTCTTGTGTGGTATTGAAGTATAAAACATCAATTGGTATCAGAGCAGGTTATCCTTAAAGAGGTTAACACCTTAGGAACATATCAAGATGAGCGCATCACCTGGGAACTGGGAAGGACAATCCACTATTAGGTCTCCACTCTTTAATGGTTAGTACTACTTATGGTGGAAAAATATGATGAGATATCACATCATTGGAGAGTATTGTGAGCTATGAGACAATTGTCATTGATTGTCCACTGGCTACATTGAAGAAGAATGCTGAAGGGTAGATGTGCCAAAAATAAGAGCTGATTACAATGTTGAGGACTTGCGGAAGTGGGAAAAGATTGCTAAGGCCAAGAACTAGCTTGTATGTGGAGTTGGTCTAGACGAGTACAGTAGAGTTCAAAGTTGTACCATCGCTAAGGAAATCTGGGACACTTTGCAAGTGGATCACGAAGGAACTCCTCAAGTGAAAAGATCAAGAGGAATAATGTTGTATTCTTAGTATGAGAATTTCAATATAAAAGAAGGAGAAACCATCCAAGAGATGTATACAAAGTTCACAACACTAACAAATGAACTTAAGTCTATTGGAAAGATAATCCTTGAAGAACACAAAGTTGAGAAATTTTTATAAGAGTTGTGTCAATCACTTGGTAAAGTAAACTCACTGCTATTCAGGAGGTAAAGAATATTTCCATTCTAAAGTTGGACGAGCTTATTATAAATCTCACTGCCTATGAACTTAGAAGGCAAACCACGAAAAATGGATGCACCCAAGAAGGAAAAGATCCTGGCTCTCAAACTCATTGAAGGTGCTGATCTAGAAGAGGATAAAATGGCTATGATTACAAAGAACTTTAAGAAGTATCTAATGAGAGGAAAGGGTTATTCAAGAGGTGCAAGCTACAATAAAGCAAGGGTTCATGAAAAATAGACCAACGAGGGCTACTACAAATGTAGTAAGACTGATCATATCATCAAAAGTTGTCCTCGGTGTGAAATTGAATAGAAGAAGGAAATGGCTGAACGAAGAAATAGGAAGAAGAAACATGTTCATCCCAAGAAGAAGAAAGGATCAAAGGATATCGTTTTTGCCTGAGGAGAAAGATCAGATAAGGATTCAGAAGATAAAGATGGAGATGAACAAGCATTTATGTCCATTGGATAATCTGATGAGGAATCAGAGGTAAGTGTGATTCATCCCAAAGACAAGATTAAGTATTTGCCTAAAGAAAGTCTATCTGAGTTACTTCTAGATTTCATTGATGAAGCTGAGGTCATAAATAATGAAAAAGGAACATCTGTCTAAGGAATGTGTAATATACTCTTGAAAGCCAATTGTAAAAATCTAGAACTCAAGGATAGTGAAAGAGAGAGTAAAAATGCTGAGTTGAAGAACCAGGTTCTTGAACTTCACAACAAAATGGTAAAACTTAGATCTGAAATTTTAAACTAAAATTAGGAACAGGTAAAAAGAAAGTTGATCACTCACATCTCACCTTAGAAGAAAAACTTGGAAAAATGAAAGACAAGTTATACAAAAGAGATAAGCAGATAAGAGTACTAAAAGAAGATCTAAGTAAGGTTAAGCATGAGCGAGACAGAACTTGTAAATGGAACAGGTTCTTTGATACACTTTCATGGCTACAAAAACACCATAATAGCAATAAGAGAGGACTTGGCTACGGTACCCTTTCACCTAAATGGGATCTCAAAAGTAAGTACATCACACTTTCTGAGAACATGATATGCGCACACTGTGGTAAGACTGGTCACTACAAAAATGAATGCACTGCAAAAGAAAAGGCTAGTCAAAAGAAAAAATCATCTATTCAAGGAAAAAATAGGCTGCCAGGTTGGGCTAAAAAGAATTTAATTTACCTTTTTGCCTATATAAAGGGACCCAAAATAGTTTGGGTTCCTAAGACTAACCCATGATTTCCTTTTGTAGGTCTAAGTAAAGGGGAGCAACCAAATATGGTACATGGATAGTGGATGCTCAAAGCACATGACGGGAAGCAAGAACCAGTTCCTTTCACTTGAGGACCTCAAATGAGGTAATGTCTCCATTGGAAATGGTAAGAAATGCGGGACAATTGCGGTTAGAAATGTAGGCAAGATAGACTCACACTCCATTGAGAATATCTACTTGACAGATAGCTTGAAATACAACCTAATTAGTGTATCACAACTATGTGATAGAGGTAACTTGGTAGTATTCACCTCTACAGCTTGCCAAGCTACACAACTCAGAAATTTTTTGTACTATAACCAACATTAGCTATTTATAACTCAAAAATATTTCGTACTATAATAAGCTATACTTTCTTAGAGTATTCTTACTCTATTTTCATACATGGACCAACCTTTCAATCCATTTGAAAGAAGGAACATGAGAGAGATTTAGAAAATACTCATACGTAATATATCACAAAATATTTATAAAGGTTACCAGACCCCCCCCCCCCCCCACCTACTACATACAGTATAAGGAACAGAGCAAGAGACTCCAAGAAAATAAACTAAATCATAGATACGTTATATGTGATAAGATTGTTTTGCAGGGAAAAAGAGTAAACAATATATACATTATAGATCTGTCGACTCTTTCATAAATGAACTCACTTGCTAAGTGTGTTTCACAATGATCCCCTCCTTTGGCACAAGAGACTTGGACATGCAAGTCTAAGTCTAAGTCAACTCAAAAAATTAGTTTCCATGAATCTGGTGATAGGACTGCCTAACATCAAGCTTAAGGAAGAAAACATTTGTGAGGTTCGTGCAAGGGAGAGTCAGGTAAGATCCTCTTTTAAATGCAAGAAAGTGGTAAGCACGACCAAAACGATGGAAGTGGTTCATATGAATCCCTGTGGAAATGAGAACATTAAGCAGATGTGGTAAAGATATGTGATGGTGCTTGTTGATGATTACTCTAGGTTTATTTGGACATTATTATTAATATCAAAAGATGAAGCAGTTGAAATGTTTACCTCTTATGTTAGAAAAACTCAGAAACAACTAGGTAATCAACTTGCATCAATTAGGCCTGATCATGGAATTGAATTTGAGAATGCTAAGTTTTCTGAGTATTATGATGTACATGGCATAGATCATAATTGTTTTGCCCCTATGACTCCACATCAAAATGGAATAGCTGAAAGAAACAATATGACACTTGAAGATACGACTAGGACTATGCTTCTTTCTAGTAAAATGCCTCATAGCTTCTAGGCAGAAGCTATAAACACTGCATGTTATGTCATTAATAGGTGCATGACTATACCTCTTGTAGAGAAGAGTCCCTACGAGTTACTTAAAGGGAGAAAACCAAATATATCCCATCTTAGAGCATTTGGATGCAAGTGCTTTGTGCACCACAATGGAAAGGACTCCCTAGGTATGTTTGATCCCAGAAGTGATGAGGGAGTATTCTTAGGATATTCTTCACATAGCAAAGCTCATAAAGTGTATAACAAAAGAACTATGTGTGTAGAAAAATGTGTACATGTGGGTTTTGATGAAATAACATTCTTTCAAAGAGACGATAACATGAAAATGAAGCTATTGGGCTGATAAAAAGTTTAAATAAAATCTCATACCAAGCTAAAGCTGCACCAGAAAGCGATGGAACAGGTTCTTCTATCCAGGGAAACTTGACAAGAGGAACTGAATCTAATTCCTCAATGGAACCTATCCATGAGCATGTTCCTCAGCAACAAAACATGGGAGAAACATCAAGCAGAACCAGTTGGATGTGAAATATTATAAGTATCAAAGTTCTCATCCCATTGAAAACATAATTACTGATCCAACTTCTGGAATTAAAACTAGATCTTTATTAAAGAATCTTTGTACTATTGATGCTTTCTTATCTCTTATTTAACCTAAAAATATTGCCGAGGATTTGTAGAATGCAAACTGGGTAAATGTAATGAAAGATGAACTCAATCTGTTTGAAAGGAGTCAAGTTTGGCATCTGGTTCTAAGACCCAAGGACAAATCAGTAATGACACTAAATGTATTTTCATAAACAAACTTGATAAACATGGAAATGTTCCAAGGAACAAGGTAAGGTTGGTGGTTCAAGGTTATAGCCAAGAGGAGGGCATATATTTTGATGAGACCTTTGCTCCAGTTGCAAAGTTGGAAGAAATAAGACTCCGCATAGCCTTTGCTGCATACATGGAGTTTACTCTTCACCAGATGGACGTCAAGACTGACTTCCTCAATGGCTACTTAAAGGAAGAAGTGTTTGTCAAGCAACCTCCAGGGTTTGAAAGCAATGAGTGTACTGATCATGTGTACATATTTGACAAGGCATTCTATGATTTCAAGAAGGCTCCTAGAGCATGGTATGAACGATTATCAAAATTTATACTCGAACATGGCTACAAGAGAGGTAAATATTTGTAACACTCTATTCTTGAGGAAAAAAGGTAAAGATCTTCTAGTAGTACAAATATTGTTGATGACATAATTTTTGGAGCAACCATTGAAAACTAATTAAGGAATTTGCTAAACTAATGGGGAGTGAATTTGAAATAAGTATGATGGGTGAGTTTAATTTCTTTTTAGGCCTAAAAATTAAACAAAACTCAAATGGAACCATGATCCATCAGTAGGAACATGTGAAAGAGTTACTCTAGAAGTTTAAAATGGAAGAATAAAAGGAAATAGATACTCCTATTGCAACAGCCAGAAAATTGGACATAGATGAACCAGGTTCATCCGCTGATCAGAAGTTGTATAGAGGTATGATTGGTTGACTTGTGTATCTTACTGCTAGACGTGACATTGTTTTTAGTGTAGGGCTTTGTGCAAGCAAATCCAAAAGAATCCCACTTGACCGCTGTCAAGAGAAGATTGAGATACCTGAAAGACACCACTGACCTTTGCCTTTGGTAACCAAAAGGTAGTAACTTTAACCTGGTAGGATATGCTGACGCTGACTATGCAGGTTTCCATGTAGACAAGAAGAGCACCTCAGGTATGGAAAACGTTCTTGGTTTATTTCTTGTGTCATGGGCCACTAAAAAGCAAAATTCAGTGGCCTTATCTACTGATGAAACTGAGTGTGTTGTTGTTGCTTTTTGTCGTGCTCAATTATTATGGATCAAGCAGTAGTTAATTGATTTTTCTATTAATGTTGGTTGCATTCCTATTTTTTGTGATAACATTAGTGCTATTAGTATGACAAAGAACCCGGTTCATGATAAGAGAACTAAGTACATAGATGTTAGACACCATTTCTTAAGGGACAATTATGAGAAAATATTGATCATTATAGAGTTTTTTGCTATTTATAAGCAGATTGCTGACATATTTACAAAAGCACTAAGTAGAAAGAGCTTTGAAAGGAACATGTTTGAATTAGGGATGATTAAGATCACTTAATGGAACCAGTTTAGAATATAGAATGAAAAATAATTATTTTTTTGGTTAGAAAATGTGGAACTTGTGTAAATACCTAGATTAATATTTACTCAGTCCCATTGTAAATAGTATTCTCATGTTCCATATGTTAATATGACTCACTGATCTCTAACAAATTTTCTCTAATTTGGCAAATTGAAGCATTATCAAGAGGATTCTCAGTAAAGAAGCTGGTTCATCAGTATTAGTTCATCTGAATAACGAGTTATGTTTTTTACACTCTGAATAAACAGAAATATTGATATTTAATTCCTGAGTAGAGTCCTACCTACATTCAAAAACTTCAAAACCCTATCCTTTTAAGTTTGAACCACTTCCATTTCAACTAGACTCCTCACTGTGCTAAAATGTCTAGATTCTAGGGAAGCTTAACCACCTATTCAACCTGCAATTTCAGGGTGGTTAGACTTCTATTTTACTATCAAAAGCTATCATTGCATATTAATTACCCTCTCCCTTTAAATCCTTCATCATCACCACTGCCACTCTGTCATAATTGAACCCGTCAAAATTTTCCGTTTTCTTTTCTTTCTCTTCCAAAAATCATACCAACCAATCCTTCACAAATTCTTCAGAAAATGACTAATCCCCAAGATAATCCCAGTACACCTCCTCCACCTACTCCCTCCAATTCCTCCATTACTTCTCAACCTAAGACTACTCCTCAACCTTGGAGAAGGCGACTAAAGATGCTTGCTCACAAAATTGTGTCTACAGGCACTTTCAAGGAAATTAAACACATATTTAAAGGCTAGTCAAGCCAAAAATTTCGAAAATTATAATGATTCTTTCAAGTCTGTGAGTGAGGGGGAAGGAAGCGGGTCTTCTGATTTTGAGCATGCAACATCTGTGCAAAAATCCCCTAAGGTAATTTCTGATCTAGCTGAAAATTTGGAAAAATGATTCGTTTTAATTAGGTATGTTGTGGATGTGGAAACATTTGAGTCAATAAGGAGAGGAGGTAAAAATAAAAGAGAAAAATGAACAGAGAGTGAGGGTGTGCGTGGTGATGAGAGGGGAAAAGGGAAAGATGTGGTTGATTCTTCAGCCACTTCTGAAATGGTTAAAATGGATATTGTTGGGGCTGAGCCAGAAAAGATGGTAGAAAATAGCAAGAAAAAATGGGGAAGTGGTTCAGGGGAAGCTGCTGAAGGACTAGTAAATCTTAGCAAACATACAATGAGCTTTCTTAATCTGTTGAAGAGACCCTATGAGATCTTCTATAAAAGGTTGGTGCTAGCTATAACCCCAAGAAAAGGAGAACTCCAAAACCAAAGACTCCTGGAACTGTAAGAACCAAATAGAAAATGAAGGTTGCTTCTCCTGCAACTACTGATATTCCTTTACCAAAAAGAAAAGAATGGATAAAGGGAAAGACAAGGTAGCAGAGCTTGTTGAGGTTTTTGATGTAGATGAGATGGACCCGGTACATTAAGGTGAACATGTGACTGTGGAGGTAGAGGTTCAGACCCCTAAGTCTAAAAAAGCCAAGACTTTCTCAAAGAAGTCTTTATCTGTATCCAAGACTGTCGAACCCTTTACTTTGGATAAAGGTATAAAGTCTACTATGAAAGACAAATAAGTTAAAATCACTGAATAATAATATTAAAGTGGTGAGGAGGAGGATGAATCAGATAATCAACAAGACAAGTTGGCCAAGTTTGGTAAACGAACTATCTTGAAAGGCAGAATCTTGAAGGACTTAGAGGGAGAAAGGATGGTTCTACTGCTTGAAAGGCTAGAGGTACAGGGGTGGAAGGACATGGTCCTTCATTTAAGTGGCAGACTAGCTCAGAATGAGATTATTGAATTCACAGCAAAGGTTGAGGTTAAGGATTGCACAGTCACAAGCCTGGCGAAAGGGGTTCAATTGTCTTTTGATGCAAAAGAGCTGGGTGAAATCCTTGGTATAGCTTCTGAAGGTTATGATGATTACACAAGGCAAAAATATCCAAGTCTGGACTCCCTTCCTACTGCCCTAGCCAGTACTAAGAAATTTTGCGATAGCAAAGAAGTAAATGAGGCTAAGGTTGTGTATAAGAGTGAAATGAATTCATCCCATAAGGCGCTGTTTGAATTCATTAACAAAATATTTGCTTCCTAGGTAGGAAAGAAGGCACATTGCTAACAACATGGACTTGGTTTTGATGGAATGTCTAAATAGTGGGCGGCAGATCACTGTCCTGGGTTTATAATCAAACCTCTAGATCGGGTTATCAATGGTTCCAAGGCCCATGCCACTCTGTATGGCTTCATTCTCACTACTTTTCTTGCTCATTGTAAGGTGCTACAGAAGAAGTGTGAGATGGCGACAAGCAAAGACCATTTTAGAATCTATACTCTAATTGCTTGTGATTATGAGGTCATTTCCATTCTCAATTAACCTAGTTCATCTAAAAAGACACCTATCAATAGCAAGGTTAGAGCTCTATTGTAGAAAAGTGGGGCAAAGGATGCTGAGATAGCAAGGCAGAAGACTCGTTTGGTAGAGATAGAATCTGAGAGAGATTCTCTCAAAACTTAGCTCACAAAAGAAAAGGAGAAGAATGATGGAATTATTCAAGAGATACTGCACCTTCTCCAATTGAAAGCCTAAATCCAAGTTCATCCAAGCCTTGATTTCCTAAGCCTTACTTTCTTGAACTTTGACTAAACCTTTTAGTGAATCAGATTATGGATTTATCTTTTTGTTGCTCATGTTTTAACTATTTTTGGTTCTTTTTATGGATTGTGGCAGAATCATATTCTCTATCAATGAAGTTTGTTGCTTTTGCGTTTGGTGACTGTTTCTCTTTCCTCGATAGCTTGAATGTGTAGTTGATTACCGATGATTAATCCATGAATGTATTTGTAGTTGTCCAGTGGCCATGAGTAATTTTTAGAATTCGGGAATCAAATATTGTTTATGCAACTTTTCGATGATGCTAAAATGGAGAAAAGATATTGTGCTTTATGTTGAAATACGTTCTCAAGTCGCTAAACTAAACGTGTGTTCATATTTGTCGGTTTTGATAAATGACAAACCGACGTGAACGAAACATTGACATATGCCGAAGTCCAAGCACAAGAGAAACAAAGATCAAGATTTAGTAAAGCAACAAAGTTATACATGAGTCGTTCTATAATTGTGATCTTGATCCGACAATTGATTCAAGACTTGGCTTCTCTCGTAAAATCATTTTTATCAAACCATGCTTCTTTATTTTAAAGCAAAATGATTTTCAAACATTTCATTTTAACCAAAATGAATTTTAAACATGTCTTTCAAATCTGGACAAAGATAATCGATTATGTACTTTATGATAATCGATTATGTTAAAGCAGTGTACACCAGATTTTACAAAGCTGTAAGATAATCGATTATGTACCTTATGATAATTGATTATGTTAAGGCAGTGTACACCAGATTTTACAAAGCTGAAAGATAATTGATTATGTACCTTATGATAATCGATTATGTTGAGGCAGTGTTCACCAGATTTTTAAATGCTACAAGATAATCGATTATGTACCTTATGATAATCGATTATGTTGAGGCAGTGTTCACCAGATTTTTCAAAGCTACAAGATAATTGATTATGTGCCTTAGACTAATCGATTATGTTGAGACAGTGAGCATCAGATTTTTCAAAGTAGCAAAATAATCGATTATGGCTTTCTGGTAATCGATTATATTAAAGACCGTTGCCAAAGTATTTTCAAACACTGAAAAATAATCGATTATGTATAATCAGACAATCGATTATGTTAAGCATAAAATCGGGAATTGATTTTTGAACGTTGTCAGGTAATCGATTATACGATTTGGATAATCGATTATTCTGCTTAAAATCTGGGATTGATTTTTGAACGTTGGCAGATAATCGACTATGCAGAATCGGATAATCGATTATCCTAGCACAAAATCAGCAATTTGTGATTGGCAATTAAGCAACGGTCTTGGGTGTTTTGAGCACTATATACAACTCACAATCACTCTTCTAAGCACACAACTGAATACATTCTTGCTAAAGCTTACATACTCTCTTTGCAGTCATTTTATATTCATTTCATAAGTTTTTGAGAGCCAAACTCTTGACGAAATTATTGTGTTCTTGAGCGTATTGTTTTTACTCATATCTACTCTATAGAGAGAGTCTTGTCTTGAGTGCTAAGTGTTTGTACACACTTGAAGGGATATTCTAATCCCTTGTTGTAAGAAGGAAAAGTAGTTCCTTAGTTTGAAGTCTTGAGGTGCTGTATCCTCGAGCAGGTTGAAGTCTTGTAGAGTGTATATCTACGAGCAAGTGTAACGGTTTGTTAAGCACCCGTAAGCTTAACGAAGTTAGTGTAAAACTCGAGAGAGTCTCTCGGGGACTGGACTAACCACGTGTTGTGGTGAACCAGGATAAAATTCGGTGTGTTCTCTCCTTATCTCTTTAATTACTGCACTTACGTTATTCCTGCAATTTTTAATTCTGCAAATTTACATTGTTTTTTATTATAACGCTATTCACCCCCCCCCCCCCCTCTAGCGTTAAGCGTATATTCTAACAATTGGTATCAGAGCCATACTCTCTGAAAGTCTTAACAGTTTGAGAGAAACTTTCCATGGCTTCTACTCGTAGTGTTTATGCAGGACTAGGTGAAGGGCAATGCTTCACAAGGCCACCACTTTTTGATGGCACCAACTACACTTACTGGAAGGAGAGAATGAGGATTTTTATACAATCAAACAACTTCCAACTGTGGAAAATTATCAAAAATGGGGAACTACAACCTCCAAAAAGGTTGGAGAAGAACTCGTTGCAAAAACGGAAGACGAATACGACGCCGATGATATCAGAAAAATAGAGAACAACGCAAAGGCAATCAACGTGATGTATTGTGCAGTGAACCTCGATGACTATCGAAAAATATCATGTTGCACCACTGCCAAGCAAATGTGGGACAAATTAGAAATCACCTAAGAAGGTACGGACCAGGTAAGGGAAGCTAAAATTGATTTCCTAACCCACGAATATGAACTGTTTTGCATGAAGGAAAACGAGAAGATAGATGACATGTTCGAACGATTCTCAACAATCGTTAATGACCTACACGCCCTCAAAAAGACATTCACGGATAAGGAGCTTGTCCGGAAAATTCTACGAAGCCTCACTCCGGAATGGCGTTCCAAAGCCGATGCTATCCAAGAATCAATCGGCATCACAAACATCACCATCGACGGACTACGAGGTAATCTTAAAACTTATGAATCAACTATTCTTAACTCTCCTTTGGATGATCAAAGGAAAAGAAAGATTGCGCTCAAAGCATCAACTACTCAACCTCAAAACGACGAGGAGTCAAGTGATGAAGATGTCGATCTTGGACTCGTTATTTTTAAATTTCACAAGTTCATGCAAAAGAAGTATGAACGAAAAGGTAAGCAACAAGGCGACCAATTGAAGTGCTATGGATGCGGAGAAATCGGGCATATCAAATCAAATTATCCAAACATCAAAAAGGAGAAGAAACCATTCAAGAAACAAAGAGCATACATCTCTTGGGGAGGCGACTCTGGAGACGAATCAAGTGATGGAGAAGGAAACAAGACCGCAAACCTGTGTCTTATGGCACACGAAGAAAATCAAAATGAGGTATGTACTTCTTCTAAGAACTATTTTACTTTAGAAGAAATGCAAGATGCATTTGATGAGCTGTATAAAGAGTTTATTAGCGCTTCTAAATCTATAAAAGATTTAAGAAAACAATTTTCTTCAAAAGAAAAGGATTTTGAAAAACTTACTCTTGAAAATGAGAAATTAAAAGAGGAAAACAAGTTTTATGGCAAAAGAAGCGCCGATAAACCCGAAAGCTCAAATAAGGATTGTACTTCTTGCAAATCTCTAAAGGAAGAAGTAGAAAGTCTTAGAAGCACTTTGCACAAATTCAATTCTTCACACAAAAATCTCAATGATGTGCTTGTAAATTTGAAATCCACTAAGCACGGTATAGGCTTCAAACACGAGCCAAAAGAAAAAGTTGAGTCCATTCCTAAACCGCCTAAGACTCAACTTAGGCCAAACAAAATAAATGTCATCACTCAACCTAGAATGTTTAATCCTAGAATTGCATCTCATTCTAGAACAAATGCTAGGAGAAATATTGGAATGTATAGACCACCTAGACAAGATTTTCGAAAACCACATCAAAACTATATTTCCAAAAATGTAGTGAACACTAGAAGAAACGTTGGCATGTATAGACCACCTAGACAAGATTTTCGAAAACTACATCAAAACTGTGTTCCTAAAAATAGAGTGAATAATTTTAGACCCCCAAATTACTATCATCCTAGAAGAATGCACAATCCGAATGTCATTTGTCATTATTGCAATAAAATTGGACATATTGCTCCCGCATGCTTCACTAGACATAGACATTTCACTGCAGGGCAATCACACCAATATGTTGCACCTAACGCACAAGGACCCAAAATGGCTTGGGTACCAAAATCTCATTAATTTGTTTTATAGGTGTGTTTGAAGGGATCAAGTATACTTTGGTACCTTGATAGTGGATGCTCCAAACATATGACTGGGGATGCATCAAAATTCCTTCAACTGACACCCAAGGAAGGAGGAAATGTCATTTTTGGAGACAATAACAAAGGAAAGATTATCGGCATTAGATCGGTCGGTAAGGACGAATCCTCCTCCATTAAGCATATTTTGCTTGTTAAAGGTCTTAAACATAATCTCTTGAGCATAAGTCAATTATGTGAAAAGGGAAATCTTGTATTGTTTGACTCCGAAGAATGCTTAGTTATCCGTCGTAGTGATTTTAAAATTATTCTTCGTGGTTTTATAATGGATAATATCTATATGGTTGATCTTGAAAATTCTTCATCAAGTTATGTGAATTGTCTTTTGAGTAAAGAAGACGACATGTGGTTATGGCATCGTAGAGTAGCTCATGTAAATATGAATCATTTAAACAAACTAGTTTCACAAGATTTAGTACTTGCTCTTCCAAACATGAAATTTGAAAAAGACTCTATTTGTGATTCATGTCAAAAAGGGAAACAAACAAAGGCTTCTTTTAAATCCAAAAATTGTTGTTTCAACCACTAGACCTTTACAACTTCTACACATGGATCTTTTCGGACCTTCTAGAATTAAAAGTCTTGGTGGAAATCTTTATGCTTTTGTAATTGTTGATGACTATTCTAGATTTACATGGACGTTATTTCTTGCTCATAAAAGTAATGCCTTTCAAGCTTTTAAAAGTTTTCTTAAACGTGTTCAAAATGAAAAGGACACAACCGTCACTTCCATAAGAAGTGATCATGGGGGAGAGTTCGATCACAATCTCTTCGCGGACTTTTGTGACGAACTTGGTATTGAACATACCTTTTCGGCTCCACGTACACCACAACAAAATGGAGTGGTAGAACGTAAAAATCAACGTCTCGAAGAGATGGCTAGAACCATGCTCGAAGAGGCCGAGACTCCCAAATATTTTTGGGCGGATGCCGTGAGTACCGCAAGCTATGTTTTAAATAGAGCTATCATTAGACCGATACTCATGAAAACTCCCTATGAACTCAATAAGGGAAGGAAACCAAATCTTTCTCATCTTAGAGTCTTCGGTTGTAAATGTTTTATTCACAACAACGGAAAAGATAACTTGGGAAAATTTGATGCGAAATCTGATGAAGGAATTTTTCTTGGTTACTCATCACGTAGCAAAGCATATAGAGTGTTTAATAATCGAACCAAAACTGTTGAGGAATCTCCTCATGTAGTATTTTGTGAAAATGTTGCTCGCTTGGCGAGAAAGGATTCTTATGTTGGTCTTGCAGATGCTTTAAAGAAAATCAATCTTCAAGACGAGGTACAAAAGGAGGATCCAAAGGAAGTTCAAGATGAAGTCATGGAACAACCTTCGGAAGAACTACCACCACAAGAAGAAGAATCGATGATGCCTAAGGCTTGGAGGACGTCTAAAGACCATCCACTTGACCAGGTAATTGGAAACATCGAGAAAGGGGTAAGTACACGAAACCTTCTTAAAGAACCCTATTCTTCACTCAAGAACAAAACACATAGAAATTAGACATCACTTTATAAGAGATCACGTTCTCAAGGGCGATGTCGAAATTGAATTTGTTGAAACCAAAAATCAATTGGCCGACATCTTCACAAAGCCTTTAGAGAAAGAGTCCTTCTTCCGAATTCATAGTGAACTCGGGATTCTTGACTCCACGTTGATCTAATTCATGCATTGCATTTTTATGTTTTGACGATTACTAACTTGAGCGTCGGAGGCGCCTAATTCTTTTTTGCAGTATCGCCCCAAAGACAAGGGGAATTATCACACACTGGTGCAGAATAACGATTTCTCTAAAGTCAATAATCGATTATTCCCCATTTACGTTTTATGTTTATTATGCTGGAAAATTGACATAATCGATTATACAACACTACAATCGATTATCTAACAGTTTTGGCTTTGGAGGATTTTAGCTGTTAAATATAAAAATCGATTATCTCATATCCCTAATCGATTATGCTGACATTTATTTTCAGGTGTTAAGTCACTGGATGACAATAATAGATTATTTAAAACAGTGTAATCGATTTTTCTATTACCGTCTCGGATGTCCGTTACTACATTTCCTGAAATAATCGATTATCTCAAACGTACAATCGATTATTCCCCGAGTCAATGAATAATGTCTTGTCTCTTTGTTTTTCTAGCTTGCATAATATTCTGTTTTTTTTTCATGTATTTGCAATATTGTTTAATCAATAAAGAGTTAGTTAATTTTTGCGAATGTCAAAAGGGGGAAGATATGGGCTATGCACACTAATACATATTGGAATAAATTGAGGGGGAATTCATAACTTGAGGGGGAATTCGTTGCATATCTATATACTTGTCTTGGATCGTCATTATGAATTAATTAATATGCATATCCCGATATTGGTTTGCCATTATCAAATAGGGGGAAATTGTTGAAACACGTTCTTAAGTCACTAAACTAAACGTGTGTTCATATTTGTAGGTTTTGATAAATGACAAACCGACGTGAACGGAATATTGACATATGCCGAAGTCCAAGCACAAGAGAAACAAAGATCAAGATTTAGTAAAGCAACAAACTTATACATGAGTCGTTCTATAATTGTGATCTTGATCCGACAATTGATTCAAGACTTGGCTTCTCTCGTAAAATCATTTTTATCAAACCATGCATCTTTATTTAAAAGCAAAATGATTTTCAAACATTTCATTTTAACCAAAATGAATTTTAAACATGTCTTTCAAATCTGGACAAAGATAATCGATTATGTACTTTATGATAATCGATTATGTTAAAGCAGTGTACACTAGATTTTACAAAGCTGTAAGATAATCGATTATGTACCTTATGATAATCGATTATGTTAAGGCAGTGTACACCAGATTTTACAAAGCTGAAAGATAATCGATTATGTACCTTATGATAATCGATTATGTTGAGGCAGTGTTCACCAGATTTTTAAATGCTACAAGATAATCGATTATGTACCTTATGATAATTGATTATGTTGAGGCAGTGTTCACCAGATTTTTCAAAGCTACAAGATAATTGATTATGTGCCTTAGACTAATCGATTATGTTGAGACAGTGAGCATCAGATTTTTCAAAGTAGCAAAATAATCGATTATGGCTTTCTGGTAATCGATTATATTAAAGACCATTGCCAAAGTATTTTCAAACACTGAAAAATAATCGATTATGTATAATCAGACAATCGATTATGTTAAGCATAAAATCGGGAATTAATTTTTGAACGTTGTCAGGTAATAGATTATACGATTTGGATAATCGATTATTCTGCTTAAAATCTGGGATTGATTTTTGAATGTTGGCAGATAATCGATTATGCAGAATCAGATAATCGATTATCCTAGCACAAAATCAGCAATTTGTGATTGGCAATTAAGCAATGGTCATGGGTGTTTTGAGCACTATAAATACAACTCAAAATCACTCTTCTAAGCACACAACTAAATACATTCTTGCTAAAGCTTACATACTCTCTTTGCAATCATTTTATATTTATTTCATAAGTTTTTGAGAGCCAAACTCTTGACGAAATTGTTGTGTTCTTGAGCGTATTGTTTTTACTCATATCTACTCTATAGAGAGAGTCTTGTCTTGAGTGCTAAGTGTTTGTACACACTTGAAGGGATATTCTAATCCCTTGTTGTAAGAAGGAAAAGTAGTTCCTTGGTTTGAAGTCTTGAGGTGCGGTATCCTCGAGCAGGTTGAAGTCTTGTAGAGTGTATATCTACGAGCAAGTGTAATGGTTTGTTAAGCACCCGTAAGCTTAACGAAGTTAGTGTAAAACTCGAGAGAGTCTCTCGGAGACTGGACTAACCACGTGTTGTGGTGAACAGGATAAAATTCGGTGTGTTCTCTCCTTATCTCTTTAATTACTGCACTTACGTTGTTCCTGCAATTTTTAATTCCGTAAATTTACATTGTTTTTATTATAACGCTATTCACCCCCCCTCCCCGAGCGTTAAGCGTATATTCTAACACTTTATATTCTGAATAGTGATATTTATAACCTGATGAACCTGGTTCTTGATGATAAGTTGAAAATGTTTCTAAGTGTTTCTAACATCGCGTTGATATTGAAATGAGTTCTAGCAGGGCCTAAGTGTATGAAAAGCACAGAGTTTGTCATCATCAAAAAGGGAGAATTCATTGGCCCTAGTAAAGGTTAGTTTTGAAGACTAACAAAAGAACTCAGACATGAACCAAGTCCATTCCAGTGGAGCACATATACCGATAGACATCAGCATGCGAGATGCACGTGAAAGAGATAAATCTAACTTGACTGAAGCGATATCTCATATTCCTGATAAAAAAGGGTTGCATGTTAGATAAGGAGAAGTACATCTTACTCAAAAAGAACTCGAATTAAGAAAGGGAATGAGTTAGAGGTTGAGATCAACTAGAGTTCTTCCACCAAGAAAGAGTAGCATCAGAGTTCTAGTCAATCTCTATTTACTAACTCTATAAATATCAGTATTGTTCTCTTTTACAGGTAATGTACATAAATAGAAGTTAAACGTGAATTGAGAGAAAATAGCAAGGCAATTTTGCAAGCAGTTCGTGTGTGATTCAAATGTGCAAACTTGATGCTACTTGAACCAGATAAAAGAACCAGTTCCAAGTGTCTGTTTTTTATTCTAGTTCAATTGTAGTAGCTAGTTTCATATTGTACCTTTCAGTTTTATCTAGAAGTAATTGTATTAAGTACTCAAAATTTTCAAGTTAGAGTTAACTTAAAGTTATCGCAACAGTTAGAGTTTGTGTGCTATAACAGGATTAGAGTTAGTCCTAGGTTTACAAAAGACTTTTTGTAAATGCAGTTTTTGGTTCAGTGATTTTAGTGGAGAGTTTGGAAAAATCCTACTGGAAAGTAAGTCGTGGTTTTTCACCTTTTGAGCAAGGTGTTTTCCATGTAAAATACTTGTGTTCTTTACTTTCTACATTTACTATTTGTGCAATAGTAGATTAGGAATACGTAGAAGGATCATGCCTTCCATAAATAGTTTAAGCGAAAAATTGGTCTTCACACAAATTACCCTCTCCTCCGTGTAGTATTGAAGTATAAAACATCAGATTGGCCAGACACGATGAGCTTGCAAAAAGCACTACTCAAACGAATCGGCCAAATACAAACTACTTGTTTTGCAACTACTTTTTCATAAAACACTTTTGAGTAAAAGTGCTTTTCAAAATAAGTATTTTTGGCAGCTTGGCCAAACGGGCTCTAAGTGATAATCTTTTAGATGGAAAAAGTGCTTTTGAGGAGAATCAAACGCAATTTTTAAGAAGCAGAACAAAGTAGGTTCTCTCCAAAAATACTTTTTAAGAAGCACTTTTGAGAAAATACACTTAGAAGCAGTTTTTAAAAGTAATTTTCAAATTAGTTAGTCAAACACAAACTACTTCTCACAAAAAAGGACTTTTTTGAGAAGTACATCTCAAAATAAGCTGATTTTAGAAGCTTGGCCAAACAGACTATGAATCTTATGGCTTGTTTGGCCAATTTATTTATTTTGGGGTCAAAAGTATTTTTTTCCAAAGTTAAGGTGTTTGGCCAACATTTTAAAAGAAAACAAAAAGTGATTTTGAATAGAAGCAGAATCTATTTTTTAGAAGCAAATAGAAGTAGCTTCCTCACAAAAAGCATTTTTTAAAAAGTATTTTGAGAAAAATATACCTAGAAGTAAGGATGTTCTCAAAAATCTGAAAACCAAATCAAACGAAAAATCGAACCAAACCGACTATAAAAATCGATATTTTTTTAGATTTGGTTTGGTTTTCATTTTGAATTTTAATAATCGATTAATTTGGTTGGATTTTGGTTTTAATCAAAAAATAACTAAAAAAATCAAATCAAACCGATTATATATATATATATATATATATATATATATATATATATATATATATATATATATATATATATATATATATATATATATATATATATATATATATATATATAGTTTCTAAAATTTTATTGTACAAATTAATTGTTTGTAATTTTAGTATAGTTATTTACTATTTTAATAATTTAATTCTTTGTCTTTACGTTCTAGTTTGACTGGTAGTTTTTTTGCTAAGTTTAAGAATTTATTTCATATTAAAAATAATTAATTTATAATTGAGCACTCAAATTATTCATCACTATCTGATTTGATTATCATCAATATATCTTGGTAAATGATAGATTTTTAAAAAATAATTGATTTGATAATATTACATTGAAAATTTAATCGCTGAAATATGTGTTTGGTAGTGTACATCTCATATTTAAGAAAAAAACTGATGAAAAACAGCAAAACTGAATCGATAAAAAACCTACTTAATTGATTTGGTTTGGTTCCAATATTTGAAGAACGATTTACTTGATTTGATTTCTTTTTAGGAAAAAATCCACCCAAACCGAATCATGAATACTTCTACCTAGAAGTATTTTTTAAAAGTTTAGCCTACTCAAAAGTGCTTTTCAAATTAATTACTAAAACACAAATACTTTTATTACCAAAAAGTGAAAAGTGCTATTTAAAAGAAATATTTTTTAAAATAAACTGATTTTAGAAGTTTGGTAAAAAGAAAAAAAGGCAGTATTAAATAGGTTTAAAAGAGCTGTCCCAAATACTTCATTTATAGAACTAAAATTAAAAGAACTAGTAGTACCAGTTAATGCTGTATTAATTACCATTGGAGAATGCAAAAAGTTGACTTAACTCTCTTCCTTACTGAAGTTAGACTTTTTCTTACAAGATTTTAACGTTGGAAGAAAAAGCAAACAATCAATAAAACTACTCCTAGAATTGCTATAGACGGTAAGACATTGACTTGCTTATCACTCACTCAGGATTAAATGCCTCTCTGACCCACATCTTCTTTCATTGAATGTGATTTACTCACATAGTACAGTTCAGTATAGTCTTAGGGGCTAAACTTCTATGCAAAAGGGTAGACTACCTCATCAAATAATTTTAGCTTATTAGGAGTTTAACTTGAGTACACTAACAGCGTAAGAAAATTATATCAAATTACATACTAAAAGATTTTTAAATTGAATATCTATAATAAGTGAAATTTATAATCTAGAAAGTAAGACATATAACCTGTTATATATAATAAGTTAAAACATAGTGATACTGTAAAAACTTTTTTATCGTGTATGTAAGTTAAATCCTTTGCTAAACACAGGGACGATCCGTCTGTAGCATCTGCTTTAGGCTCCATATTTGTGGAGGCCTTTTTTTTTTAACATCCAATAGGTTATATATAAACTTTTAGAAAAAGTTAAGTGAAGTGAAAATATTTGTCTTTAATTAACAATAAAGAGACGAAGGATTTGCAATTGCTTTTATTTCTTCCAAGGAAATTGAATTGATATTAACACCAAACGCGAATTTCATAAGAAACGTGGTATATAGAAAGAAACAATTTGAGAAGAATGTTAATAGCAAAATCTCAAAATCTCTCGAAGAGTACTTTAGAATTGAATACATTTTATACATACTCCCTCTGGTCCATAATAAGTGACTTTTTAATCTTTGTTGCCCCCTTAAGAAAATACTGACTCCTAGAACAAAAATATATTTTGACTGAATTATTCTTAAGTAAAATTTATATGTTGTTAACTTGACATTGAGATGTGTAAATAAGGGTAAATTTTAAAAAAATAAAGCTAATTCCTTCTTGATTATATAAAAGGACACATATTTTGGACCAAAATAAAATCGAAAGAAGTCACTTATTATGAGAGAGTCGTAGACAAAGTTAATTTTTCACTTTAAAATAGATTTGAAAAATTAGAGGCATATAAAAATATTTTTAATTTTTTATTTGGAGGTAAAAATTGATATCACTAGGTGATAAAAATTTTAAAAAAATATTGCCTTCATCTTGAATGATCCTTAAATCATAATAATCAACCTAATATTGATAGCTTAGATTTATTTTTTGTATCAAAATATAAAAAAAAAATAGACTATTAGAAGATGACAATTTAATTGATATACTCTTTCAAATAAAAAGTTTGATTATTTTTTAAAATACCTATATTACTTATAGAATAATGTTAATAACTTACATTACTGTTGCTTCAATGGAAAAAATGTATTTCAAAATTAAAATTGAAAAAACATTATCTAATATAAAAAAATGTCTCAAAGATATTAAATGAATTAGCTATATTGTTAATCGTGAATGACTTATTAGGAAAAATTGATTATAAAAAATAATAATAACTTTGCATCTAAAAAAATTAAAAAAATAAATTTAAAATAAGAATAAGATATTTTTTAATAATAAAAAAGTTAAGGCCTCTAAAGTTGTTAAACATGGCATTACCTAGGGGTGTGCATTCGAATCGGTTTATCGATAAATCGAATCGATTATTTGTTATCGGTTTATCGATATCAGTTTATTGATTTCAATTTCGATTTGTCCTCTTCGATTTATCGGTTTATCGATAAACCGATAAGATATATTAAAAAGACAATTATACCCTTATTCTATAATACTCTTTCTTTTACCCTAACTTATTATTGCCTTTAATTTGATCTGCCTTCTTTTTTTGCTGAATAGCTGATAAACCTTGATTTGTGCACTTAATTTATACAGGTAAATAATGTGGAATGGTTTTTCCTAATAATATTGACGGTGAATATGAGTAAAACGATAAGAACTGTTTCTGTGCTTACTGCAAGGTTAGTTTGGAGTAATTTCTATGTAATTATGTTAATTTAATGGTTTGATTTTGTTTGTTTTGGTAATTTCAGATGTGATGTGCTGATAAATGCTGTAAATTAGTTTCTTTTTTGCTGGTGGGTAAAGATCTAGCTTTTTTTATCATTCCGTGTTGTTCTCGTTATCAAATTTGATTTGAGTTATTTAAGTTATATACACTAATATTATTAGTACAAAAATTTCTTTTAATATATTATTAGTAATTTAATCTGTGATAATAAATTAATATTATTTTTATTAGGTTATCACTTAATTTTTGTTACAAAGATTCATGTTAAAACCTTATTTTTTACTGCATAGAAGTTTTTTTTATATACTTTACTAGTGATAGCCAATTACTTATCATAATTACTAGGTCATCTGTTAATTTTATCATTTACATTTACGTGTAATTATCTTATACGTAAATTGTGTTGTCTAAATAATTTTACCTGCACAAAATATGTTTTCACTATTAGTGATTTTATTTAGTGATTAGAGAAATCAATTAAGAAAAATGAAATCTTTTTATACCTCATAAAATTAAAGAAAAAGGTATAGAACTAGGGTCAAAAATTAACTTTTTTATTTTAATTTTGCCTTACGTTGGATACTTCTGCCCCATATGAATATGGCTAGTATTATTGACGGTACACTTTGCGTTGGGTAAGCTTCAAATTTGTATTTTCTAACTATCTGAGAACTTGGTTATAGTTTCAAAGTGTGTGCGCACTTTAAAGTTCAGATATCTCAGTTGGGCTACTACTACTACTGAATGGTATAATCTACCTTATTGAAAATCGATAAATCGAATCGATAAGCCCCCAAAATCAATAAGTCGAAATCGAAAAAATCGAAACCTTATTGAAACGATAACGATAAGCATATGTATAAATCGATAATCGATAAGCAATTATCGATAAGGGTCAAAATCAAATCGATAAATCGATTGTACACCACTAGCGTTACCGACAAGATTTGAGAAACCAGAAGATAAAAAGTCAAAGACGAAACCTAATTGCTCGTTGCATTCTCATTACGTGGGGACGATAAGCTGCCTATTAATTACATGAGGTGAAGCAGGATGTGACTTCATTGTATAATTGAAATCCAAGAACCAAAGGAGTGGCAGTTCCCATAGTTTAATTTGATATAAAATTTAAAAAATAAAATAAAAATTTTGAAACGTATGGTTCTAAAAAATTTTAAGGGGTAAAAGCTTTATGAGTCATAATATTTATGTGGCTATAAAAAACTTTTATTAAAAATAAAATAGGTAAATACAAAATTCAAAATTAAATTATTTTTAAATATATAAATATGTTATTCTTTTTTGAACGAATTAATAAAAAAAGTGTGTCATTTAATATGAAACTGGAGTAGCTAATAGCCAATACAAAGTAGGAAAAGAGAAAGACATGGAGTATGTAATAAAATTAACAGCCTAGAGGACTTGTCAATTTTGCTTGAATACCATTATCCATTTAACAATTTTTGTTCAAGCTGGAACTTGGAATCATAGTCAGGAATTTCAGATAATACACAAAAACAGACCCCAAATTACGAACAATTGAAGCTCTTAAAAGAGTGGAGAGGGTTCATTATTCCTATCTATAATACATATGCAGGGAGGTTTAAGATTACCTGGAATATACACTTTATGCTCTCAGCAAATATCAGTGTTTAAATAAGCTCAGGCTATAAAGTAAATACTAAAACCTATGGAGTCCAAATCCTAATTAACAAGTAACAACTACAAGACCCAAAAAGAAGTTAAAACTGCTAAGTTGTTTTCAAGAAATATTTACCACTGTCCTTATTCTTTATTTCATCAAAACAAATCAGCAGTTTCACCTAAGGCCATTCCCATTAGCTCTTCTTGTGCTTGTGCATTAGAATTATCATCAAGCAGCCACTTTTCCAGAAAAGTAAAAGGCACTTGTGTCTCCAAATTTGGCTTGCTCTCCTCTTGATGAAAACTTCCATTAATTTCTGCCTTGAAATTTTGCTTGCTTTCAACTTGGAAAATTGCAGCATTATTATTCTCAGGTGTAAAATTACCACCCTCATCGACCGACATGGATTGTGACACATCCGAATTATTTGATGAATTGAAATTAAAGAGCGAGTCCAAACCTTCTTGTGTAGTTGCATTATTTATTGTTCCTTCGCTAGGGCTAGAACTCGAAACCGCACCGATTGGTGGATAGTTGAAGGACGACATTTTTGAAGTAGATCGACTTAGTTGAGAAGATGATTGGGGTGAATTTTTCATCCATTTTTGAAGCAACTTAGCTATATTATCAGCACTGGATGCAAAGGTAGTAGATGTTTGGATTGGTTCTTGCACAGGAAGATTAGGGCTGGAATTAGAATTATTATTTGGAGAATCTCCAGTTGAAGGAGTAGTGTCAAGTGACAGAGCTTCACAAAGAGCTTGTTTAGCCATGTGAATATCTGTTTGAAGCCTTCTTTCCCATTGTCCTTTTGAGATTTTTGATTGAGATGATGATGATGATGATGATTTTCCCTCTTGGTCATGCCCTTCAAACTTCTTGTTAAGCTTCTTTTTCAAATGAGTATTCCAGTAATTCTTTATATCATTGTCTGTTCTTTGTGGAAGGTATGAAGCTATGGCTGCCCATCTACATACACCAAAAAAAGAACACACAAATCTTAGTTTCAATGAAACAATTTAAGATCTAATTAATCGCAAGCGCTACAAATTAAATTAGGTAGTCAAAATCAAACTACACATCATGTGCTGTAATTGTTTACTGATACCACTAGACTATATATATATATATATATATATATATATATAATCTTGATTAAGATATTCTTCTTGTAATTGGCAACATGAGAAAAAAATTTCTCGATCTAACCCTAAAACATGAATATTTTTTGGATCTAACCCTAATTATAAAAAATAAACAGATGAAGATTTTTTCATGGTCTTATGCTTGACTTTATTAGTACCTATTGCCAAGAAGAGCTTGGAGGTGAATAATCATCTTCTCTTCATGTTCTGTGAAATTTCCACGTTTAATCCCTGGACGGAGATAATTAGTCCATCGCAGCCTACAGCTTTTGCTGCATCTTAGCAAGCCTGAAAAATAAAACATATAAAGAAGAAGAGGACGGTGATTACCAATTACTGATCATGGACGGAAAAAAGCGATATGATCACATGGCCTATATTTCATTTCAAGAAGAGTTGCAGAAAATTAATTACACATATTTAATGATACCAACCAACCCCAAAACCCCCCAGAAAAGAATAAAATAAAAGAAGTTTACCAGTATTAGTGGGAACAGCTCTCCAGTTTCCAGGACCATGTTCTTGAATGTATGAAACCAAAATGATATCTTCTTCTGGTGTCCATGGTCCTTTCTTTACCCCAGCTTTTTCACAGCAAGGTGGTCTTCCCATTCTATACAACTAAAAAGAAAAGGACTACAATTGGTTTTCTGCTTTTTTTCTCTAGCTATATGTCTTTATAGAACATAATGAAACTACTCCTATGAAGAAATATTTTTGAGACAAGCGTCTGAACTAAAGGGGGTCCTTGTCTATATGTATTACTCCTATTATTGTTGAAGAAGTTAGAAGAGAAAGAGATAGTAGAAGAGACCAAAGCTGACAAAAAGATTGAAGAGGTAAAAGGGATATATCCTCAATGAGTCAAAAGCGGACAGCATTAAGCATTTACTCATTTGCTTGCAAACACTAAAAAGTCAGCCGTTTTTGCTTATGCTTTAGTAATCGTTTTTTTATCTTTTTCCGCCTCACTAAACTTGACGGCATTTATGACGAAACACATTTAAATTTAATTTCCTGCGTAATTCTTTTTATTATCCTCTTAAATTTACCATTCTTTAAGTTCTTGTTAAGTTTGTGTATATATTACAACGTATATTAGGGTTGGACATATATCGGATAATATTGATAGCGCGCACCAAAAATAGTTTAAAGAGTTGTTGGTATGATCTGTTCGGTAAAGGTCTAGAATCTTTTTACTATTGGATTATATGTTTTTGGCTAATTCAAGTTACTGTCGCTGACTTTACCCTATATGTTTAAGATTATATGTTTATTATCGGGTTGTTTTTTACTATTGGATCATATTATATCTAAAGGAGTAAAACAGTAAGAAAATCTTCAATTGCGAGCTTCTGAAGAATTTTTGACTTAGATTGAATTATTTTATCGGATAAATCGATAATCGAACTGATAATAGTTGATAATCGATTAAAACAAATAAGTGATAATTAATTTCTTATTGATTTTGCATATTTATAAATCCATAATCGATATGTCAAACCGATAATATTCACAAGCAAACTGAACATACCGATGCCCACCCCTAGCGTATACCGAGTGAAAATGTGATGACCCGAAAGGTCATCTCGTATTTTAGAACTCAATTCTGCTCTTTAAGCCTTTATTTCATTTTTACCTTCCTTATTTTGCATACGTAGTCCGAACATGTTCTTCGAAAGCTTTTACGTTAAAAGTTGATGAAATAAAATTTTTTGCCTAAAAACTTTATTTGAGTTGACTTCGGTCACAATTTTGGTAAACAAACCTGGATTCGTATTTTGAGAGTCCCAGCGGGTCTGTATCGTGATTTGGGACTTGGGTGTATGCCCAAAATTGAAATCAAAAGTTCCTAGCCCGAGATATCGGACTTTGTTAAAATTTGAAAGTTAAAGGCTTAATGAAATGGAAGTATTTGACCAAGGTTTGACTTTTAGATATCGGGTCAGTATTTTAGTTCTGAAACTCGGTATAGATCTAACACTCTAGTTATGACATATCTGTGAAATTTGGTGAGAAACGGGGGAGTTGTTTTACATGATTCGGACATCCAGTTGATAAAATAAATTTTTTTAAAGTGATCTGAATTTCATTTGATTTGGTGCCAAATTCGTAGCTTTAGGTGTTACTTTGGAAATTCGATTATGCGAGCAAGTTCGTATGTTATTTTTATATTTGTGTGCATGTTTGGTTTGGAGCCCTGTCACACCTCCTTTTTTACACACCACCCCCAAAGATAGCGTATAAGGGAGTTTTTTCACTTTAAGTGACATTATTCAAAATGGGATTATTTATTTATTTTTATTTAGAGTCGCCATTTGGGATGATTTTTTTTCTGGTGTCCCAAGTCACCGGTTTATTTTAAAATCTCAAATCGAGGAAAATTTGGATTTCCTTGTGAAGTCTGCGAACCAGAAATTCTGAATAAGGAATTCTGTTAACCCAAGGAAAGATGTTAGGCACCCCGGATTCCATGGATCTAGCACGGTCGCTTAAGCTATTATAATTGGCCTATTATCTGATTTTAATATATGTTTTAGCCTATGGTGCATTTTTAACTTATTAGTCGCTTTTAATTAATTTTAAAGAAGATTGAACGTTATTTAAAATATGTCTTTGGATCGCGTCAGATGCAATGTACCCGAAATCCGGAACGCATTTTGTTTAACGTTTTAGGATTTGGATTTGAGTCACGTGAAATGCATACCCGAGTTTAGAAATGTACAATTATTAAATAATGCGCCTAAAGTAACTAAACGCGTTGTTAGCTTTGCGGGAGACTATGAAATTTGCTAAATGACACGTCCCAAGTTCTAAGGATTTAAAAAAAAGAAATAATTATACGAGGGGCACACATTTGTGATTTTATTTGGCGCGGTCCACCTCAACTTCATTTTAAAAGGGATTCATGCTTAACTATATTTGGAGGGCCCTAGCTATTTGTATTTCCTAATATAACGCACCTCCAATCTAATTTTGAAAGAGAAAACCAATTGATTAGCTAAAGAAAGTTGTACGACTTTATCTTAAAGAAAATTCCAAGCCCATTAATTACTTAGCAAGCCTTACATTTAAGAATTACTTGGCTCAACATTTAATCCTAATAGCTTCAAGCCTGGGCCCTGATGATCCCAATGACTTATACAGTCTTATTATTCGTGTGGCTAAAAGTAAGCCCATAAAGGAAACCCCAATTTGAGGTCACAGTATAACTGAAAAGCAGGGACTCAAGATCGAGCCCCTGCACTGATATAATCCAGCTCACAAATGAATTCAATATAAGCATGACTCTTATAGTCAGTCACAAGGAACTTCGACAAAGGACAAATTCGAAAAAAAGAAGAAGCAAAGTTCTGAGAAATTCGATTTTAGCAAACAAATAACAAGTACCCTTACTTTCAAACCTTCAATATAAACTAAATAAAGCATTAGAAAAGCATATTTTGCTGGAACAACATACACACAGTCTTTACCAGATGACACCTTATCGATTTCAAACCAAGGTGAAACAACATACAGGCTACATTAACACAAAAAAAAAACTCTGCACATATAGCAATAAACAACCCTGATCTAACTATAACATTATAATGAGGCATTCATTTTCAACTACCTACACCACTCTAAACATATAGATGAATAGCATGAAAATTACATATCTATTACAAGAATACTAAAGTAACAGGAAAATCAGAAGATAATTTAAACTCCCAAAAGCCTGTATTCCACCAGTGTTTCAGCTTACAAGCTCAACCAAAACATTTACTCATTCAGAGGTTGAGAAATACTTGAAAATGGGAAAGAATAAGGGAAGAAAGTTAGTAGCAAAACAGCAAGGCCCGGCAGTAGAACTAAACCCACGAAACAGATTTAGACCAACAAACCTGATGCTCAACAATAAACTCCAACACCAGATTCCATTTATCTCAACCCAGATTGTTTAGAAAGCTATTTCAGGAATTAGAGTTGAAGAGATCACAAGAAGAAACTAATGAAACAATAATTTCCACAGACTTCAAACCTAACTCCTTCTAAAACTTTTTGATTTTCGATTTGAGGAGTTTGGGTAGGATTCGAAGGAAGTTATATGGATTTTGATGATGATGAGGTGATGAGGAACAGTGGTGTTAATATGATGGTGTTTGGGTGGTGGCATCGTCGGTCACGGTGGAGGGTCAAAACTTTTGAGTGATATTCGAGAAGCTCGGGAGGGATTCGAGGGACGGGATTTGGAGATTTGGAAAGGAGAATGAGAGTAATATGGTGTGTTAATTTGGTGGCCATCAAAGACGCGCCGCCACCGTGGGCGATTTCCGACCGGCGGCGAATGGCGGTAGGTGGCGGAATTAGAGGTGGTCTCTAGGGTTTGGTTGTAAGAGAGGAGATGAGAGGGGTAGGGAGTTCTGAGGGGGGTAGGGTCTGTTTGGACATTTATATAGTTAGTGACCTAGGCTTCTTGTCCGTTAGATCAAAGAACCAAGATGGCTAGGATATGATCTAACGAAACGATGTTGTTTGGGTCGTCTCAGATGGGAACTGGGTTAGGGGACGGGTTTTGAGCCAGTTTAGGGTTATTTGGACTTGTTTTTATTAGGCTGGGTTGAGTTTTGGCCCAAATTGGGCATTTCTATTAAACTTAATTTCTTTTTAATTTTCTTTTCTTTTTCTTTTCAAAAAAAAAATAAAAAAAAAACTTAATTAAATCCTAAAATTAAATTGACTTACCTAATTATGTTAACCTCTAACTAATAATTAACACACCTATGGGATTAGGTCTTATTTGCCTATTTGCCTATTTGCTTCACGTTTCAATGTTGAGTACAACGTATAAGTGAAGTGACGAGTAACTATGCATTGTTGTCGAGTCATAGCATGCGAGTGAGTTTTATTCATGAAATTGTAGTTTCTCGTGATTATACTACCCACGTTTAGACTAGTTTATTGTCATGTTGATGGTTCTTATCTTATTTACGATTTTTGGTATATTCAAAGTTGAGGTTGGTATCGTAGAACCAATTGTTGAAGTAAGACTTGTTCTTGATATTTCTATCTACATGTTGTTATTGTTCATTGTTTTGGTGAGGGAGAGTGATAATGCACAAAGGGTGATGTCGTGCCATGTTATGTAAGTGTTAATGCACGAAGGGTGATGTTGTGCCATTTTGTGAGTGTTAATGCACGTAGGTTGATGTCGTGCCATATTATGCGAGTGTTAATGCATGAATGGTGATGTCGTGCCATATTATAAGTGTTAATGCACGACGAGTGATGTTGCCGCCATGTTATTAGATAGTTAATGCACGAAGGGTGATGCCGTGTTGTTCCTATTTGATTCATATGGTGAGGATGAGAGTAAAACATGAAGGATGATGTCGTGTACTTTATTTTGCTGTGATTACTTGTCCTTATACATTCTAATTATATCGGTTGATCAAAGTTCTAGATTTGTTGTGATCCTTTATCTTGAGATCCCATCAGCATGTTCCCCCTCATAATATTACATGTCTTGTTTTTTTATCGTTTTTATTGGCATATATATTGTTATACTGTACAGGTTTGTTTTGCGTGTCTTATCCTAGCCTCGTCACTACTTCGCTGAGGTTAGGCTGGACACTTATCATTACATGGGGTCGGTTGTACTGATACTACACTACACTAATGTGTAGATTTCATTATCGGCCCTAGTTGATCACGAGGTTAGCAGGTAGACTTGATCGTCGGAAGACCAAGGTAGATTTGATGGCGTCCGCATACTCTGGAGTCTCTTCCTAGTCTTGTTATTTTACTGTTCCTTTTCCTTGAGAACTGCGTATTATCTTTCAGACTCCGTTTGTAGTAAATTGTAGTAGCTCGTGAGCTGTGACTCCAGATCCTAAATGTTTCAGATATATTAGATTTTATAATATTCCTCAAACTCTGTTTAGCTTAATTAACTTTGTTATTCAAAATTGGCTGAAGTTGTTTTTGTGGATTATCTGACTTTGGCTTGCCTAGCAAGTGAAATGTTAGGCGCCATCACGGTCCCGAAGTGGGAATTCCGGGCCATGATAGAAAATACTCACACTATTAATGGTTTCTAGCCAAGTAGTATTTTGTGTTCCTATTACATTAGTAGGTGGTACTTTATATTATAGTTCATTACTCAAGTGGTCACTCAACTATCTCAAATTACCTACTAAAGTTATCTTTCTTTCGTTTGAAAAAAAAAGGTCACTTAACTGTATCTATAACACTCAGAAGGTTACTTATCTAGATTTTTCAAACTTTTTATTTCCAAATACCTATTTTACCTTCTACATTATCAATTTTTGTCTTATTTTTATTTTTATTTTTATTTTTAACTTTTTAATATTATATTTGTTTCTTTGTAATTTGTATTATGGATTGAATATAGAATAAATATTTTTATTTATAAACTAAAAAACTAAAAATAGTATTTAATTAAGCATGTATAATATTGGAATAATAAAATATTGAACGTAGTATTAAAAAACTAATTAGAATAATTTGTTCCTAATAAGAATTTTAATATTAACAAAAAAAATCAAAAATTATTTACACAATTGAGAATGAAAGAAAGTAGAAGTTGTACAATATATATTTCATGTACGCAATAAAAAAAATATTTAAAATAAAGGTATTTTATAATATACATTATATATTTTTAAAAATTATACTCAATCATACGATTATTTCGACATTATATAAGCTAGAAAACTACCTATTTATTTTATAAATAAAATATATTTTCTCTATAGGTAGGTCCATTATGCAGATTAAAAAGAGAAAAAATCATAATATTTAAAAAGTAAAAAAAAATATTGGTAATTTAAAGGGTAAAATTGGCATTTGACAATCAAAATGTGAGAAATCTGGTTGTGTGACCTTTTGAGTATTACAAGCATAGTTCAGTGATTTTTTAGTTAAAAACGAAAAAAATATGACTTAATTAAATAATTTTCGATAGTTGAATGATCATTTAAGTAATCGACTCTTTATATTATAGGGGATGAAATAATAATGCAAAAATTCACTTATATTATCAGTAAAAATAAGATAAATAAAAAAATTATAATATGCTTGTATTTGTTATTTGCAGTAACGCTTGATGAAAGTCCGCAATTTCATCAAAGTTATGGTCAAGGGAAATTGATAGAGAGAAAACCACATCTCTCCACTCTCTAACCAAATACCACTGGCATGGCCATATCCCCACTCCCGACGGAGGACCTATCCTCCAAAATACCACCAGAACCCCCTAAAATTGCCTCCCAAATTGAGACGGATGAGGACATCCCTAAAAGAACTCTTTCAAAGAGACCCTACTGGAAAAAAGAATTTGATGTCTACCATTTCATATGAACTAACTCATTCCCTCCCATGTTCGAACTAAATACGGGGAATATTCTTATCTTTTTGTCAAATGAGGAAAAGATATACTATGCCTACCTTGGAGATACTCCCTAATAGTTAAATATTTGGGAGAAAAATTCCCCATTAGCTACTGTGAGCAGAGCTTGCACATCTCTGAAAGCCAATTGAACCCCTAACATTAATCGATCTGGGTTATGACTTCTTTATCGTCAAATTCAACCTAGAAGCTAGCATGAACAAAGTCCTGACGGAGGGACCCTAGTTTGTCACGAGCCATTTTCTCCCAATACGAAAATTGGGACCAAGCTTTGTCCCGTAGAATCCAAACTTGCTATTACATCAAATTCGATCAGACTCCTACAGCTCCCAACGGAGTTCTATGATAGAGTGATTCACGAGGAATTGGGAAATAGGGTTGTCAAACTACTGAAAATAAGTACATGTATTTCCTCCACTCTTAGGGGGAGACACGTTAGGATCTGTGTCCAGGTTCTATTAGACGTTTCAATCACCACTGTGGTCACCATCGGAACCCACAACCAATCTATCCTATATGAGGGGGAAGGTACTCTCTGCAAGGGATGTGGGATAATTGTCCATATACTTCACCACTATTCATTCACACATAAGTTCAATGAAGCAAACAACCTAACTAATCCAAATCCTACATCCACAAGTATAGGTACAGCTCCTGCCGAATACTCTTTGTGGCAAATGATTCCATTCAAGCGGAACGAAAAAGGAACCCACAAAAATCACTTTACAAGGATATCCGGAGCATCATTAGAGTAGCCCATGATCCAGTTAAAGCAGTACAGTGAAGCTACAGGTATCCTTGACCTCGATGCCACCACTAGTGGTTGCAACAACCCTAAAGCACACAAATATCTTAATCTAGGGAAACATTTGGACCTATGGGGTGGGCTACGTAGATCCAACAAGACTTAAAGTCTTTAAGGCCCATCTTCACAATGAGTCCTTGTGAAAATAAGTGAAGCGCCACAAGCAAAGCAGACTGGGCTGAAAAGGCATCTGCACAAGTGAGACACAAACACAAAAGATGCACTTTAGGGAATATCTCTGTACCCAAATATCCAAATGCAATCTACAAATATAGGATTGTAGATTCCACCCCCTCCTTTTGACAATGCTCCTCCCAACACTCTAACATAAACATAGAATATCTCCAATATCATCCTAATTTGTCCTATTCACTCACGAAATTCCACTCTAACACGCCTGCACTTGCGTAACACATTACATGCTCCCTTCACTCCCCCGACTTTACCTCTTCCAATGAAGGTAATCAATTACCTTTTACAAACCCAAGAACCTATATTATCTTTGAGGTGACACCCCCTGTCAATCCCTCAATATTTCCAAACTTAAAAATATTCAACAATGACTTTGGTCCCTCTGGTAAGTACCATGAACCCAATCCTAATGAGCAAGGGGAAAGGGATAAAAAGGAAAGAGCCAACCCAAAACCCCCTCTTAATGAACTTCATAATATGGAATGATAAGGGGAGCAATAGTGTGGAGTTCCATAGACACTGTTCATCTATGGTTATGATCCATAACGGTACCATGCTGGTCTTTCTGGAGGCTAGAATGGCTGACCACAAACACCTAATTGCTGAGCTCAAGTTTGATGCCTAATTCTAACACCCTACGTTGGACAGTCTGGTGGTATTGTTCTCATGTGGAAGGATGATCTGCTTAACTTAGAGGAAGTAGCTACTACTCTACAGGGAGTGCATGTCATGGTCAAAGTACTCCCCTCCACCACTAAATGGCGCTTTCTGTTATATATGCTAGTAACTATGTCAATATTAGAAATAAGCTTTCGAATACATTAGAGGATCTGGGTTCTGTGTATGAGGGTAGTTGGCTTCTTGAAGGGGATTTCAATTAACTTCTAAAATCCATAGATAAGTTTGGGGGCAATAGCTTGAACACTAATAAAAGCAATAGATTCTGGAAATGCTTGAACGGTTGCAAATTAGTGGACCCAGGTTTTTGTGGCTCTAAATGTACTTGATCTAATAAAAGTACTCCAATAAGCAAGACCTAATCCTAGCAAGACTTGATAAGTGCTTTGCAATTGATACTTAGATTGAGAAGTTCACTGAATCGACTGTTACACGCCTTTCTAGCACTCACTCAGACGACTGTCCTCTTCTTTTAAGCCTAATCCAATAGGGAAACATGCCTTTTAAGTTTGAATCTATGTGGTACAGCCACTGTGACATCCTTCTTTTTGTGGAGGGAGGTTTTGATGCTAATACTGATATCCTGAAAACTAGCTTTGTTTTTACCAATAGAGTAGCTAATTGGAATAAACATGTCTTTGGAAACATCCTCCATAAGAAAAGGCATATCCTTGCAAGACTTTCTGGCATTCAAAAGTCCAATGCCTACCCTTTTAGTATCTTCATTCAGGTGATTGAAGCCAAGCTACAACATGACTTTTCTATAATTATAAAGAGTAAAGAAGACTATTAGAAGCGTAAATCTAGAATTAATTGGTAAAGTGAGGGTGATACTAATACTAAATTATTCCATATATCCACACTTAACAGAAGGAGGAGGAGGAACATGATCATGTCATTAAAGGATGAGGTGGGGAATAATATTCAGATTCCCAAGGATATTAAAGACACAATTCTTAACTACTTCACCGAGATCTATACGACCGAACAAGATCCATATCAGTGATAGTACTAATGTACTGAATACCAAGGAGCAGGACACCATTGAATCCACCCTTAGGCTCTATAAGATCAAGTGAGCCATTTTCTCCTTCAAGGCCATGAAGGCACCGGGCCTGGTGGACTCCTCCCATTATTCTATCAAAAGTACTGGCATATAGTCTCTAATAGTGTAATCCAATTCTGCAACACTATCTTTTCCAAAATTATGGTCCTTCCTGAAATAAGCCAAACCAACCTCTACCTCATTCCTAAATGCCCTAATACCACTATGCTAAAAACTCCAGGCTAATTGGTAAGTGCAACACACTGTATAAGCTGATCACTAAGATCATTGTCAATATAATCAAACCATTGCTTCAAAACATAATTGGCCCTACTCAAGCCAGCTTTCTAGCCAATAGAAGAGCCGTTGAAAAAACCATTATGGTCCAAGAGTACATTTCCCACTTCCAAAACATGAAAGGTAAAAATGCCAACATGATCCTCAGAGTGGACTTAGAAAAGTCTTTTTATAGGTTAGAATGGTCTTTCATCAAAGAATCCTGTCTCTTCTTCAAGTTCCCCATTAAACTTACCACCCTCATCTTGTTCTATCTCATTGTAAGCTTCATCTCCATCCTTGTCAACGGTACCTAGACAGATTACTTCAATCCCAGCAGATATATTAGGTAGGGGGATCCTATGTCTCCTACCTGTTCATCATATGTATGGAAAGGCTTTTTAGAGACATTGACAATGATGTAACTGATAAGGATTGGTTACCTATCAGCATCAACATGAGATGGCCTAGAATCTCCCACGTATTCTTTATTGATGACCTCATTATGTTTACTAGAGCCAATAAAAGAAATTGTGAGATAATATTAGCCATTTTGGTCAATTTCAATGTTGCATCTGGGCAGAGGGTCAACCTCAAGAATTCTAAAATTATCTTTCCTCAAATTGCCAAGCATAGCGTGCCACATCTTGCAGTGCCAATTTAGGTATCAAAGGTGTTAAAGACTTTGGGAAATACCTTGGTTTCCCCGTATTCACTAAAAGGCCTAGGAATAGTGACTTCCAGTTCATCATAGATAGCCTTAACAGTAGAATGACAGGATATAAAATCAAGATCTTGAACATGGCTGGTCGAACCACTCTAGCCAAGTCCTGCCTTAGTAGTATCCTAAACCATGTCATGCAATATATCCATCTACCCTCCAAAATTACCAACCAAATTGACAAAATCCAAAAAAAAATTATTTGGGGTACAACTCTTATAAAAAGGAAGTTACACATGGTCAACTGGTCCATCGTCACCAAACCAAAGAACAAGAGAGGGATGGGCCTCCAACAGTTCCACGTAAAGAACAAAGCATGCCACACCAGTCTTGCTTGGAGACACTACAATAATACTACCTCCGCATAGCTAGAGTGCTCATAGGTTATAATGGAGGAGGGAGTAGGGTTAAGGCTAAAACTAGAACCTGGAAAAATATTCCGGAGGGATGGAAGATTTGTACGAATTGCACTAGATGGATGGTTGAAAAAAGGGATAGGGTTAGATTTCTTCTTGATTTATGGTTTCCCAAGATGCAACCACTGGATAAAATCCTTAATGGTCCGTAGTACCAAAGAGACATGAACATCATGATTAATAAAGTGTTCTCCAATAGGGTCTGGGATTCTAGCTACATTCCTTGCCCAATCCCCTATGATATCACCTTGATAATACGAAACACCTCCATACCCACCTCCACATCTGATGAGGATAAACTAATCTGGAACATTAACCCCAATGGCACGTTTAGTACCAATTCAGTCTACTCCTATCTTGATGCACTTATGCACAATAGAAATTCTAATAAAGACCACTTCAGCTAATTTAGAAACCAAAGACTTCTATCCAGATCAAGTTCTTCATATGGATCATGCAGCAAAACAGGCTGTCCATAGGAAATCACTTACATCACATTGGCTTGAGAATTACTCCTAATTATTACTTTTGTGATCATGCAGTAGAAGACATAAATCACATCTTCTTTGAATGTGCCAATGCCAAAAAATCCTAACTACATTGCTGCACAACTGCACCCAAAAGACTAGACTTAGTAAAATCCCTTTTCTATACCCAATTGGGAAGATAAATGACATAGACTCCAAAATATGGACTACAATTCTTGTATCAAATGGAAACAACTTCCTCCCTTCTGCCTCTCATCAATCTGGCTAACCAGGAATTCGAATGTCTTTGAAAAGAGGAAAAATCACATTAATGTTCCCCAAACAATAGCTAAGGTTATTGACTACCACCATGTGGCAGCCATTTTAAGACATGTTAGAGCAACAACCACCTTATACCTAATGTGGCGATGACCAGATAAAGGCTATTATAATCTGAACACTGATGGGGTTGCATGGCTTAACACAGGGAAATGGGGTGGGGGAAGGGGGTATTCAGAAACAACAGGGTTGACTGGATCTTAGGATCCATGATGGGGCTCCCAAACACTGTTAGTCTTAGGCAGAGATCCAAGCCCTATGGCCGGGGCTAAAAATAGCCCTAGATCAAGGCTTGCCACCTCTGGTTATTGACACCGACTCTGAAATGGTGTTGGAAATGTTAAAGAATGGCAACTTAACTCACAATCTCATAATTTCTTAATGCAGGTATCTGATAAAGCAGCCGGGGAACCCAATCACATGCCATAGCTAGAAGGAGCAGAATCAAGTAGCAGACCTTCTCGCAAAGGAAGGGTAAGGAAGGATGTTTTTTACAAAATCCTGTTTTTGACAGTTCCTTTAGTGTTTGCAAACGAAGCAGTGTGGACAGACATATTAGGAACTATTTTTGAAAGAAAAACCAGTGTTTGTAATAGGGAGACTTTGATATACACTAATGACAATCAATAGGGGATCTCATCCCCCTATATTGATGTAATTTTATGAATATATATATATATAAGTATCAAATTAACCAAAAAAAAGGACCACAATTTCAAAAGTATTTTTCCAGAAAAGATCCATAGATAAGTACTTGGTTTTGTAATAAATAGTTCGAGACTTTAGAGGAGTACTACCTTTATTGCCTGACTTATGTGAACCGTACCAGCTGGCTTTTGTCCCAATTGTTTGATAGATACATATTACTATATATCTATTGAAGAGATATCAAAGAAGTGAATTTCAATTGTCAAATTAGCAATTTTGTTATTGTAGGATTTCCACGTGGTATTTAAAGTCTAAAAGGAGAAAAACCAATTTAACAAAGATAAAAGAAAATATTCAAGTTTACTGTCTTTGTGAGTTCAACGTGATTAGGACTATACAGGCCCAGAAAAGAAAATATAAATGTTAAACTGAAGATTGGAAGTGAATTGAATAGGCTTGTTCCAGCTAAAATGACAATTCAAAGTTGGACCACTGAAGATCATAGGCTAGGAAGAAATAAGAGTGGAGACTAAAAATGGCTTACTTCATTATAAACTTTCTAGCTAAGAGGGGAATCTGAGATTACTAATTAGGTTAAAATGAAGATGATTTTGAAGTAGGGACCGTCTTCTCCATTAGTTAGCCTTCAATAAATAAACCTATATCGTGCTATTCTTATAGTAGCTAACATAATTAATCACCATTTAATTTTGCCTATTTAAATCAAGAAAGATATATATGTGAAGGCCAACCAAAATGTACCTCACATGTGATGAGACAGATAGAGAGAGATTACACAATTCAATTTTTCAGCAAATATATTTTGATCTTTCTTCTTTTGCTTAACCCTAAATCTTAGGAATTTGTTTTTACGTGTATACGGACTTTCAAATGGTTGTTGCCTATTTACATTTCTTTTTTTACTTTAAAAGATAATATTATAAAACTATTTATGAATGCATGTATCGTAATACATGAAAAGACTAGGCTAGTGTACTTTGCTTTGAGGTCTTTTATAGGGTTCCTAATTAGCAAAAGAGGGATGGAGTTATATCATCATTGTATATACAAAAATTTTAAAAAATAATTTTTATGTGAATTCTTTCATATACATACTGAGTGTTGGCAAAAGCAATTGAGTTGAGTTCCTGGTAAATGTGATGTAGGCATGGCGCAAGCAACCCTTTGCAAAATATGAATACGTTGGGGAATAGGCCTATTTACTTATCACTTGTGCAAAAATGGTGGTGAATCGGTGGAAGCAACCTCTTCTCCACAACCCTCGGCAAAGGTGGTTGGGGGAGGAGGGAAAGACAAAGGAAATGGATAACTTTTTAATATGAAAATGAGAAGAAAAAGTCAAAGGGGAAATGTTTTGTAATTTTGTATAATTGCATGAATGTTAAACGACAAGAGACAAAGAGAACTGCTAAAAGTCTAGCAATCCCTTTTTGTTCTTATACTTGATGTGAAAAATGAAAGCGTACTGTGAAGGATTGTCCTCTGCACGCGATGCCTTTCATGCGGCCGATTTACATAGGGATCGCTTTTAGGGGGTAGGGTTTTGGAGGGGGGAGGGGAGGAGGAGTACACAAATAGTCATATTTAGGACTCTGATTTAGGGATAGGCAGTACTTATTTAATCCTAAAAATTTGAACTAAAAATTTGAACTTGAGAATTTTGTGTGTGAAAAAATTGAAGTGAAAAACAAAAAATTAAGGACGTATTGATTAATTTTTAAATAACAACCCTCTAAAATAATTATTTGGTATCATTTTTACATTTAAATATGTAAGGCCAGGTCAGACCTCGTTCGGACCTTTGGGCTTTACAAATATGTTTGAGGAAGCTTTTAAAATTTATTTATTTTGAAAGATGCTTATGATCAGAAGTATGTTTCGAAAATGCACATTTGAAGAGTATGTTAAAGAGTTTCTGTTTCACATTATCAGAGTAAGTGCATTTTCAACCAATTTATTTATTTAAAGCTGTATTTACCAAGATGTGGTGTATTTCAATTACACTAGCTAATTTATTTTGACAAGCAGGTGACGTCAAATTACTTATTTGATCAAGTAGCTGTTGGCATGTGAAATAAAATATACAATCTCATTTTCTCCTGTTTGGTCAAGTTTCTTCAAATCAAAAAGTCTTTTTTTTCAAAATTAAGTGTTTGGTCAATCTTTTAAAAGAAAAATAATAATTTTGAGTACAAGCAGAAGCACCCAAATGTACTTTTTTGACAAATATTTTTAAGAAAAGTACATTTAAAAGCACTTTTTAAAAGTTTGGCTAAATATTAATTGATGCTCAAAATTATTTTTTGAATTAATTATATAATTATAAACTACTTCTCACTAAAATTTATGAAAAAAAACACTTTTGAAAAGAAAAAAATATACTTTTTAAAATAAATTAATTTTAAAAGCTTGATCAAATAGGTTATTGGAGTGAAAAAAGAAAAGCAGGTTCGATTCTATGATTCTATCATTATTTTTCTCAAATATAGATGACCTGAAAGAATTAATCCGTCAAAAAATGGAAGTCGACAAATTCATACTTTAAGTTTGCATCTGAAAATAGTTGTTCTCTTGAAGACTAAATGGATATACATACATGCCGTAGTCACATTTTTTTTTTCAAAAAGATGTACTTGTATTATAGGGAATTAAAGAGATACATGAGAACAGTTTACAAAATGCAAAAAGACGAGGTTTCTATTGGAGGGTCCCTGACGCCCCGAGTCAAATGGAATCATCATAGTTACTAAGCTATTTACTATAAAAATTCCCGTATGAAAATCATTACTAAAAAGATAGTTAGTACTAAATAAAACACTACTATATATTAGTACTAGATAGTATTAGAATATATTGTACAGTCCTATAGTTGGTAGGATTTGCTTTTCTTTATTATTGTACAGTCCTATAGTTGGTAGGACTTGGTTTATTGTACAGTCCTATAGTTGGAAGGATTTGGTTTCTCTCTGTACTCTATATATACCTTTGTGAGAAGCCTCAAACCAATCACTTCTCCCAAAAATTCTCCCAAAACTCTCTACATGGTATCAGAGCCAGTGGCTTATCGCCAAAGAAATCCTAATTCTTCCCTACCCGCTCCACCGCTGCACTAACCGGCAGCCCGCCGCCGCCGACCTTCTCGGTCCACCGCCTCTCTCCGACGTCTTACCGCGCCATCGCTGCACTAACCGGCAGTCCTCTCTCTCTCGACGTCGATCAGCGCCTCCTTTGCCTCGCGCTTCATGGCCGCTACGACATCCAACGATCTTCTCCAGCCGATTGCCATCAATGCACCGGCTCAGATCCCACTTAAATTGGATTCCACTAATTACCTGGCATGGAAATTCCAATTCCGAACCCTCCTTAGGGGTTACGACCTCATCGGCTTCTTGGACGGATCGAAGCCGTGCCCACCAGTCACTATCATTGACAAAGAGGTAACTTCCCCCAATCCAGCATATCCTTACTGGATTCGCCAGGACAATCTTATTCTCAGTGCCATCATCTCGTCGATCACACCGACGATCTCACCAAGCACTTATCTCGTCCTCGGCTTCTTCTGCTGATGTCCAAGATTGGCGTGTCCTCCTGCACTCCATCTTGAGGGGGCGTATTAGAATATATTGGCCCTCCATCTTGAGGGGGCGTATTAGAATATATTGTACAGTCCTATAGTTTGTAGGATTTGCTTTTCTTTATTATTGTACAGTCCTATAGTTGGTAGGATTTGGTTTATTGTACAGTCCTATAGTTGGTAGGATTTGGTTTCTCTCTGTACTCTATATATACCTTTGTAAGCAATATATTTTGTGAGAAGCCTCAAACCAATCACTTCTCCCAAAAATTCTCCCAAAACTCTCTACAGATAGAACAATACTATTACACAAAGTAGTTGTAGCAGAGAGCAGTTGTATTGAGTTACTGGAGTTGATTGTAACGAGCCTCCTTTGTAGTGTGTCGTTATGATCTTGGTGGTAAGAAGACTCTACAAAAGATAGCGGTCTTCCTAAAAGTATGCAGCTCTTCTGTGCATACATTGCTCCATGTTTGGCTAAACTATCTACAGCATAATTTTACTCTCTATAGACATATTGTAGTGGAGAACTATCCAGTTGTAGGAGTAATAACATGCAAATGTTAATAAGATTAGTGTAGTGCATAGTAATTGAATTAAATATAACGATGATTGCTTGTACATCTGTCTCAATGATGATGGGTTTGAGATGTTATTACACAATAAGTTTCATCCCCATGGATAGTGCAGGGAGTTCTGTCTGAATACTTGTTCCTGGATTAGATTTGCTTGCAAATCCCATGATTCAGTTGTCTTGGTGGTTTCCGAAAACTCCACCAATATCATATTTTTGATGGGTAGATGAGCAAGACCCGCCAATGTTTAGTTTATAGGCAGTACTATTTGGTGGATACATATTACAGATTTGTTTTTTAATTTTTGATTTGTTAAAAAATAATATTCAGCTGCCATATTTAGTATAAAAGAAATATTTAAAGGAATTCTTTGTTGATCTAAAGTGTTCTTGTTTCTTATAATCCAAAGATGCCTTATTACTAAGGTAGAAATATTGTTGATGGAATTTTATGAGCAGTAGATGGCAAGTGTATGGATAAAGTGGTACAATCAATGTGTATTATCAATTTGTGATGTAGTATAATTCTTAGTTGGAAATGAGAATTTAAGGACATCCCATAACTGAATTGCATAAGGGTATTTGAGAAAGAGATGAATTACTTTTTCAGGAGCCATATGACACTGTGAATATATAGGCGAATTGAGAATAACTAATCTTAAAAGGTACACAGTCATTGAGAGTCTGTTGTAGCAATCTAACTAGAGAAAGAAGGATATTCTTGGTGGAATGGAAAGTTTTCAAATTCACTTGTAGAAGTATTGTGAAGTTGTGTTATTCGTTAGAGAAGTGTAGATAGATTTTATAGAGAAAATACCATTTGTTGTAAAAGCCCAATAAATTTGATCATAGGTTATGGGTAAGAGACGCATGTATATATCTGTGATAGTGGTTTGTAAGTGATTTGGTAGTATGAAAGGTAATTTCTCAAAATGCCATTTGTGCTTGTAGTAGTAGCTAGAGATAAGTTTTTGCTCCTCATGACGTGGGAGAGGTCCAGTTATGCAAGTGCGAATTGTAGAATTTTGTTTAATCCAAACATCAGACCAAAATTTGACATGTTGACCCGTAGTAAGATTCCATTTATATTCTAAACGGCAGTAAGACCATCCACGCATGATATTGCGCCAAGTGGAGGGGACATGTGTTTTGATTAAGTATAATGGGTGTAAATAACTATGTAGGAGTACTTGTGCCCATAGTTGATGGAAATATTGAAACAGTCTTCATGCAAGACTTGCATGTAAGTCTTGATTCTTTGTAGCTAGGTTTTGTATCCCTAGGCCCCCTTGATCTAAAGTTTTAATTAATGAGATGTAATTTTTTTTGGGAGTTGTACCCCAAAATTTTTTTATTGGTAGCGAATGAGGTAGAATAGTATAAACTTGAAATTTTAATGTATTAAATTAGGTGATTAGGAAGATAGTTTAAAGTAGAACGAATTAATACATATGTTTTTGTATTGTCTGTGCAATTTTTTGAGAATTTTTTTTTTGGTTTATCAAAGTTGATATTTTATCCCGAGTAATGTGTAAAGTGAGTAATGGTATTAACAATTGACAAGTATTTGCGGTAATTTTTTTTATAAGAATAACATCGTCAGCAAAAAATAAATGAGATACCTGGGGTCGCTTTTTAGCAAGGGAGAATGGTAGCCAAGTAAGTTAATCAACTGTTGTATTGATTTTTTGTGAAAGCATTTCAAGGCAGAGAATAACCAGATAAGGTGATAAAGGGTCTCTTTATCTTATGCGTCTCGTATGTGTGAAATATTTCGTAAGGTTTCCATTAATAAGAATTTAAATAGAAGTGGTTGTTATGCAAGACATAATAAATTTAGTAAATGTTTGGGGAAATTTTAAGGTGATTAAGGTATTATGTACAAACGACCGTTCTAATTTGACGAAGGTCTTTTCAAGGTCCAATTTAAGAAGCATATTTAAATTGTTACCCATCATTTTTTGAAATCTGGTAATGATTTCCTGGACAATAAAGACATTATCTGCAGCTCTTCTATTTTTCTAGAAATTAGATTGAGTTGAATGGATAATATGTTCCAGAAAAGATTTTAGCTTATTTACGATTATTTTTGTGATAATCTTATAAATAATATTATAAAGAATGATGGATCGATACGGAGATATGAAAAAAGCATGCTTATTTTTAGAAATTAGACAAATGAGTGTAGTATTAATAGCAAAATTGATTTGATGGTCAAATAAAATTCTGTGACCAAAATATTTGACGGTATTAGCTATGATGTACTAATATTTTTTTTCTATTTATGATGTCCTAATATTTTTAATAGAAGAAAGAATATACCATCTGATCCAGGAGTTTTAAAGATTTAAAAGAGTGAATTACGTTGATAATTTTATAGTCACCCGTTGAACCCATGCTTGCATCATTTTTTTACCGCATAACCTAAAATAAGCTCTTGCTTCTTTTTTGTTCGTATTCAGTATATTAGGACCTCGATCATTAGAGCCATGTAAGACTCATTTATAGGGAAACACTTTTTTATAATTTTTTTTTATTTCTAGATAAAATATTTAATTAAGGATCGAGGAATTTTATACCTGCATTTGTACTTTCCACAATTTTCCACGGGATTGAAGAAGCACTCATATTATTGTTTTATATTTAATTTCCACAATTTATGCAAATACTCTTAACTAAGACCAAAAATGATATTTCTAAGAGTAAAACATGACGTCATTTTGGCATCATATTCATTAATACTTTGTGAAGGTGGAACACTCCTTTAGAAATATATAGTAGAAGAAACAAATGCAATATATGTTATTTATGAAGAACTCATCCGTTACATGACCTTCAACGTTCACACTTGTAAAATATTGATGCTTCTTTTGTACTATATATGTATGTGTTGATCAGTGCTTATCATCAATTCATCGAAATAGATTAATTTATTATTAGTAACTTTGGTCTAAGCTAATTAAGATAGGCAGAAACAAACGAACTTTGCAGCTTTGTTTTGGACACTGCAAATTAACTCCGTTTTGACTGGTTCTTAATTTACTTGTTATTTTATGTATACTACTAATATTTCTTTATTGGATTGTGACTTCCATATACCCTTGCGTCAACTAGTCATCCACCACGAAAAAAACTGCTGACTTTATTTATTCAATATCTAGTTAGCTGGTCCGATGGCGGAGCCAGAATTTAAATTTAATGAATACTAACCCTGCAACTAATCAAATTCATATTTCGTTTTAATATTATTTTCACAACTGTATAAGCCATCACCACACACAAAAAATTAAAATGAACTCTGACTCTTCTTATAATATTATAGTTTTATATAACAGTATTTATTTGTATCCATGTACAACAATTCATGTATATGTATACCAAACATATATACTAATTGGTATATACCAATTATATTCCCTTATACACTTGATGGTTTGAATAAGACAAAAGAGAAGAGAATAATGAAAACCTACATATTTTTGTCAAATGTGAATTGAGTGTTTGCAATATGCCTATAATTAAGGTGTGAACTTATGAACATAAAGGACTATTTTCTGTCATTTATTTTGGCACTATTGCCTAATTATTCAATGCATTTTCAACATATGATGGCTGAAACTGAGAAAGAAACAAATCATGACATTAGCTGATGTAATGGGAATTACAAGCTCTTGAATAAACATGAAATATGTATAGAAGCACTGATGAGTTGATATATACAAAAAAAAAAAAAAAAAAAAAGAGTAGGCCTAACTCATACTGTCGCTTTCGTAATCAGAATTTGTTTAGAGAATTTAATTTATGCACATTGTACATAACTTTTATATTATCTATAAATTATAACTAGTTATAATTATTATTAAGTTAGTAATTAATTTCGTAATCACAATTACTTGTTGTACGTTCTAAATCACTTTGATCTGATGATATAATAAATTTTACATCTCGCACAGAAGGTTAGCAGATCCAGCCAAAAGAAGCGGTATGAGCAAATGATGATGTTTTGCCTATCTAAGAAGTCTCCAGAAAACGTAATGAGTTCATGCACATAAGTTGCAGTTAATTGGAGATGAAAAGGGGAAGTTTGAATTGATTTGAGTTGAGAACGAAAAAGAAAAAGGAATTGATTTCATGTTTATTAATATACAGATATATCATATCATGCATGACACAATACCATTTTAACATATATCTTTACCAAAATTAATATTATTAATGTACGGTAAGAGCATGAATTATCAATGGATAATGGATTAATATTATGATTGGTGCATGTTATCTATTTTGCGAGAAAATTAGTACTAGTATAATTATCTACTCAAGGACGATTTCAGAAATTCTAGCAAGAAAAAAAGAAGAAGCTATATCGAACCAAATGTTTGACAGAGTAACTTACTGGTCCAAATTAAAAAATTTAAGTTAGTCATGAGTATGAGATTGTTGCCCTTCCTAGGGGTGACAACTATTTTAGCCATTAGTAAAATTAATAAATCTTCAGTTACATACATGTGATTGAAGACCCAAGATCTAAGGCGTATTCAAAATTTTAATAATATGGATGCACCGTTATTTTTAAGATAAACATTTGGTTCAATTATATATAATTTATGATGATAACAAGTTGATGAGCAAACTGTATTAATATTATGCCCATAAAAAAATATCATTCACTTTATAATTGTCGTCGATGGGTTTTCATACTTTAAAAGTGGTCGATAATAGCATCGTTACTTACAATTTTGAATATCTTACGCTCTATATAGCAAACTAAACAATCATTTAAAAAAACATTACGTAAATCATTTTTGATGTACTTCATTGATGAGAATGTTCTTTCTATGCTTGCGGCAGTAAATATGTATAAGCAAAATCAACTTCACAAGTAAATAAATAAGTGATCACGTAAGATCCAATTTTGTTTCTATCATCACCCTAGCAAAATCCTTAATTCCTTTCGGGTTAAAAAAATTGCTATCACACTTTTGAGCATAGACAATAAAACTGTCAAGTTGGAAACCGAGTTCTCAAAGCTTATTCTCACCAAACCCACTTGAATAATACTTTGTCAATGTCATTATCTTATGCTTATCGAATTAACAAATGAATCTATAGGACTCAAACTGGCCATACTACGTAGTAAGTTAGTAATCACAACATCAAAATGATCATTAAGCTCTTGAAATTTCAAATCATTAACCGTACTAAACACTTCCACACGAAAGGAATGTAAATATGAAACTTCGAACCTCTTATGCTTTGACTTTCCTAGAATATTTTCTTTATCCATTTTGGGAATCAGAAATTATGTTTACTACAAAATGAGCACACCTCATCCAACAAAGAATTCCATTCATTTTCTCTCATCATTTGCAATCTTTTCTTTGCATGGTTAAGCATTTTCATAGTATTAACAATATCTTGATTTTACTTTACAAAGCAATGTTCAATTCATTTGTAATAACAACACTATAAACATCAATGCAATATAAAAATAAATTCAAATTCATGAATCTGGCTCAAAAGATTTTCCGCTGCAAATCTACTGAGAATATGGTCCCCTAAACCAAGTAGGATTACATTGATATATTTTACTCCCAGTCTTCGTTTTAGGAAAGGCATGACCAGTTGGTTGACAAGGCCCTTTGTTTATATAATATCTCCTCATTCCATCTCTAATATTAGGACCAAAGTCCGAGATTGGCATTCTTCATTTCAGATCCGGTGTTGATATCCATTTTTTCATATATTTTAAATATGCATACATACTTTTAAAATATTGTGTATGTATTTACAAACATGCATGAGTATTTTTGCAAAAAAAAATTATAATTTTTTTGAGGCTTTAAACTAATTTATTTCTGCATTTTGCTATACAAATATTTAATAATTATCATTCATATTATTCTTGTGATGATTCAATCATCCAAATTCATCATTTACATCCAAATAGTGCTTAATATTTTAATTGTATATTTTATAATTACATTTGCATTTTTAAGGCTAGAATTGCATATTTTGTAATAATATCTCATATATATATATATATATATATATATATATATATATATATATATATATATATATATATATATATATATATAGATATATATATATATATATATATATATATATATATATATATATATATGTATAGTTATATTATCTATACAGAAAATGACTTTTTATATTTTTATAATGTAATGTAACTATTTTAAATAATCTTCATGCTCAAATAATATTTTTATCATCTACTAATTGTTTTTATAAATTATTTAGTAATTTAAAAGGGTATTTAAAACATAACCCCCTTTTCTCTATTAATTTTCAGACCTACCTTAGTCTAATACCCTAACCTAACCCAAATCCAATAATCTAATTGTTACAACCCGCCCCAACTCCGGATTTAATACTGACTGTTGATCTTAGAAGATAAAATATCTTGGACAAACATTTCTTTTTAATAACACCAAACACCCCTAATGTAATCATAATCCCAAACCCGCCGCCCCTGAATGATCTCAATTCCTCCCATTTTCTCTCTTAAACCTCCCCTAAACCTAGCCCGGCGTCACCAGAAACTTTTCAATCCATGATGGTTCCCTTTGATTTTAGGCCACATCCGGCCTCCTATTTTTACCGGCTATTCGATTTCCTTGTTGTTTGATGGGGTCTCGAGGAGATTCAACACAGACCTGGCTTCAACTCTTCATTTTTCTCGATAAACCTGCCTATGTTCATCTCTGTATTTGTGAGTACTGGTATCTTCGCGTTCGTGGCTTCAAATCTCTGGTTCAAACAAAATTTTTCTCATCTCTGTCTATTTTTTCCTGTCTATTTTTTCGCGTGACCTAACTATTTTTTGTTAAATCATTCAGATCTCCTAAGATCTAAATGGTTTGAGTTTGTATGTTACTTCTCTTTTAGTATTTAGTTGTTTTTCTTATAATTGTTGATCGATTTCGTTTTTCCTTAATAAGAAAAATTAGGGTTTCAACTTTTTAAGTTTCTGCAAACGCTATAAAATGCCTAAAGGCTCAACTCCAGCCTTTATTCTCTACCGTTCAAATAGCTTTTTTTTTTATGCTTCATCTCTCTGCTTCTACATGCTTAAAGTTTTTCGTCATTCAATTATACCTCACTAATTTTGCCCGTTTATCATGGATCTGTTAAATAAACAGATTAATTGGTTTACTTTCCTAGTTAGGGTTTGGAATTATATTTTTCTTTTTACAATTTATATCTTTTTGAGATTTTTATTTATTCTTTCCTTATATGCGACTTATAATTGGTATTTCCTTCCTTAATTATGCCACTGGCTTGATTTCTGGATTTGATTTGTTCTGACCAACCTATAAATGGTCTCTGACTTATTTCATACCTTATTAAACGCCAATTCTGTCCTCTAATTGATTTCATCTGAGATTTTTCCTTATTTAAGGATTCTTTCCGAATCCTATCGTGTTAATTGATTAAGTTTAGCTTTAATTAACTGGTTGAATGATTTGTCTACCTTTTTTGTGAACTCTTAATTTCCTTACCTTATTTGGTCTACTCTGGTGAATGCTATATAAACTCACCATTGTGATTTTTGAAGACACATGAACACACACGAAATAAAAGAAAACCCACACATATTGATACACACAACTCTTACTTACATACTTACACAAATTAAGTCTCTTTGAATTGCTGCACTGTCTAGCCAACTGAAAGCCAAGTCTAGACTCCTGGATTTCATTCAACTTCACCTTCCTGTTTGTTATCTCTTTAACTAGTACGCCTCAATTTCTATTATCATTCTCTCCTCTATATTCTATGTAGTCAATTCACTATGAATTTCAACATGCTTTTGTTTGCTCTGTGTTCTTGTTCATTACTCTCTCTTAAACACCATGACCCATTTTCTATCTAACTTGCCATGTATTATATATTAGTGTGGTTAGTACACTTGAGAATGTCCTGTTTGATCCATGACACATATTTACCTATTTCTCAACTAGCATGCCCAATTCATGTCCTATTTTATGTGCTGATAATCCGCCCTAACATGTTCCTGATCAAGTCATGGTTTATGTGTACTTCTTTCAAGAATAATGTTCTTTAGATTATTACTATTTTTTTCCCATGGCAATCTTATTAGCCATTTGACTTTAGCAAGTTTCTATCTGTTAAATACATGTTTCTATGATTCCACTTAGTAATAGTTAATAGATTAAGTCAACTCCGTCAATGTGAAATCTTGTTTGTGACTCTATTCTTTGTATGATTCCAATGTTCCTATTTTTTATTAACTACTGGTAACTATACCTGGATCAATCTGCTGAAATATGATTCTATTGTATTTGCAACTTGTTTCTATTCACTTCTGCAAACAAATTATTTTTCATAACACTATTCCCGACCCTTGTATACTATTTTTCAACTCTTTCTATTAGTTACCTAGTGTTGTTTCACCCAGTGTGAGCACTGCTTAGGGTCCATGAGACTCATTTGAACTCTGACATGCTAGGGCTGGCCTTCTAAACTCCTTGCAAAATAGTTTCTTTGAAAAGGTTCTGGTGTGAGCATTGCTCAGGTCCCTGGGACCCTTGGGAACTTTGACACACCAGAAGCCCATCTTGTGTATTGTGAACTACATGTGGAAATCAGACATGCTTGAAGACCTGGCTTCCATGTTGACATTGGGCCTGCCAAGGCTCCATGTAGTTTAATTCATTGTGTAATGTTTTCATAATGTTCTGTAATAATGTAATAATACATGTAAAAAACATTACAGAAACTGACTTATCTCCTTGTTTTCTTTCTTAAATGACTTTAAATTATTAAATACTGCATTAATCATTTGTTACATGAAAATACGTGGCGACATGCTATTTATTTTTGCATAAATCATGATCAACATCATTATTGCCTTATTTATTGGACCTTCAGCCGAACAACATGTTAGTCGAAGCTAGCACAATGTTTTGGGAAAAAGAAAGAGATGTATTTCGCTTTAGAGAGAGAAATGAACCTTCTCTTGGAAGAAATAAGGGGATTTGTTGGGCTACCTTGGGATAGTCCTGGTTCAATTGTGCTAGAAAATCGCACTACTAAGGGGTTTCTAAAGCTGACAGGATTAAAGAAGAATGATGATTTGGAGTGCCTTAAGAATTCCTACATACCCTTCGAATTCCTCTATGAACGATACAGTCACAACAGATCTTATTGTATTTTTACTGATGGATTCTCCATCACTTCCTTGGGTTGGATTCACCACAGGGTTTTTGTGTTCATCGTCTGCTTCTTGGGTATGATAGTGTTCCTGATCCAAGGAGACATAATCTACACCAGGTTGGCCATGGTAACCATAACCTTGATTGAGGGGATCGAAGGGAAGACATATACCATTGTCCCTATGATCATAGCAGACATATACCGGGCCTTAGAGCGCTATCAGAAGGGATACAAACACTTCGAATGATGCAATCTGCTGCTACAAGTTTGGTTGTTAGAACATTTCCAAAAAGGTCAAAACCATTAAGAGCTTCTGTGAAGGCCGTGGAATGATCACAAAGCTTTCCACCATCCTAAAAAATGACCTATTTTCTAGATAGGTTTGCTCAACCAGACAATTATAGGGTGGCTGCAGTTTTTCAACAATTTGACCGAGGATCAGGTTCAATAGATGTTCGAATGGTTCCCTACTGATGAGTTCACCATCAGATCTAGGGATGTTCCATACTTGGTACTGGTCGGTTTAAGGGGCATATACCCTTATGCTCCCATCAAGGTTATGAGATAGGCAGGCAGAAAGCAGGTCATACCGTGAGTTGCTAAAATGAGTAATTTCATAGCCGATTTTTTAGGGTAACGCCATCCCATACAAACGTGAAGACTAGCACATGTGACACTTGAAGATTATCATAGAAAAGGATACCATCAATTCGGATCGATATCACGCCGCTCATGTGTACTTCTACCCGTCATGGTTAGGTGATAACATAGCAGGAATATTTGAGCCAAGGGTTGGACAGGGAAATAGGGTCATAGATGAAGTTTTTGAAGCATAGGTGAAATATAACAAACTGCACAAAAGAGTTCACTAGTCCGAGGCCAAGCATCTAAAGCGACACAAGATCAATATGGAACTAATCAATAAATGGAGGGAGGTGGCAGTTAAATCAATCAAAAGGTTGGAATATGTGGAGTACAATATGATGGAATTGGAGGAAAAGATGAGGAAGAGAGTCACTGATTGTCAGAACACCAAAGGAAGTGAAGGAGCACATTTATCAAAGGCATACCTACTGCTGAACCTACGCGAACTAGGGAATCTAATCTACAAGAACATCCAGCCTGGCGAATGTTCTTCTGGGACCAAGTAGATTAGATTTATTTACTTTTTCAAATGTAATAAGGCCAAGCGACATTAGTGGCTTATCTTATTTAGTGTCATTTTGGGTTCATATATTTTTAGATTAATGAAATGAGGCAATTATTGGCACTGAAATTCTCCAAATCAACGTGTCGATAGGCCTACCTCGGGCACAACAAGGCTCCCAAATTAGGATGCAAATTTACATTCCTGCAATATGTATTTTAATACTGCAAACATTTCAGAATCCTTACTGACTTGTTTGCCTTTTGTTTCTCTTTACTTTTTATTATTCACATCCCTTAAGGTTGGTTCGCACATTTGACATCATCCGCATATCGCATCAGATCTAGACGCCTCCACCTCCTCCTCCTCCGAGTAATCCAAAATGCATGGGAAAAGCCAAGATGGATTATTTGAGTGGCACCTGAAAAGAAAATGCTAAGAGCAATACTCTGGCCTAGAATGATATGGTCCTGTGATTATAGCAGAAACTACTAGAGATACAAGGAAGTCCACAACTTGGTAAATCTCTCCCTCACCCTAAACGTCCTAGACGTTAACCAACAAAAAGCTCAAAACCTAGCACCTCATTGAAATACACCAAACCAACATCCACAAAATCCTCACGTACGCCATCAATATGATACTCCTACCCAAAATCCTAATCCTCCACCAGTACCAACTCCTCCACAACATTATCATCAACCAACCTAGTAACCATAAACCACTACCTATCACAGTCCTCAGAACATACCATAACCCATTCCCGATCCTCAAAACTCGACCAATGATGACCACTACATTGAAATACCTGGCACCCACCAAAATAATCCCATATATGTAGAAACCTTACCTTACTCCACTCAACCAATATCCTATACACCAGAATCCATCTAGAAGGACCTGCTCATCAAGAAAATGGCTAAGGAACTCCAGAAGTTGACAATGCGAGTTCAGGGTGTTGAAAGAGGTAAAGGGATAGAGGGTATGAGCTATGAGGATTATGCAGACAATCAGACATGGAACTGTCGAAGGGTTACAAACCTCCCATGTTTGAAATGTTTGATCGAAAGGGTGATCCCAAGGTTTATCTGAGAACTTATAGTGACAACTCGTGGGGGTTGGAAAAGATGAAAGGATTCGAATAAGCTTCCCATGAGAAGCCTTACCGGACATTCCTTGTCCTGATAAATAAGCTATAATTCTAAGAAGTGGGCTAATTGGGTGAGCATGGCATTAGAATCTGTGGGTAGGTTCGGGTTTAATACAGAGAATGCATCGGATGTCTTTTATTTCCAGAAACTAAAAAAGAAGCCAACTGAGACTTTTCGCGAGTATGCTACTTGGTGGGGGTCAGAAGCACCCAAGGTCAGACCAAAATTAGACGAGGAAAATACGAACAAGCTCTTTGTTAGGGTACATGACACACGGTATTATGAAAGGCTAATGGTCATTGAGAACATAAGTTCTTCGATATCATCAAACTCGGAGAAAGGATTGAAGAGGGTATTAAAAGTGGGATGGTGGAAAATTTAGAGGCAATGCAAGCCATAAAAAATCATTGTAATCAGGTGGCATATCAAAGAAGAAAGAAGTAGGAGCAGTAATGGTGGCCCATAGCACAAAATCTTCACTCACATACCAAATACCTCCGCCTACATACTAACCCTCACCTCCTAGATATTCTCAACCCGCCACCACCTATCACACTTATAACACCCAGCAAACCTACTATCATTCACCTCCAACTCGTCCGAATTACCAGAAACAACAACAACAAAAACAACAACAACGACAACCCAGTATAATCCCATTTTAGTGCGGTCTGGGTATGGTAGTATGTACGCAGACCTTACCCCTACCCTGGGGTAGAGAGGCTGTTTCCAAATAAACCCCCGGCATCCCTCCCTCCAAGAACTTCCCACCTTGCTCTTGGGGAGGCTCAAACTCACAACCTCTCGGTTGGAAGTGGGGGTTGCTTACCATCAGAGCAATCCCTCTTGTCTCCAAATTACCAGAAACCCTGACCTAATTTGATTGCAAACCATCTAGATAGTACACCGCCATTGTTGAACCCATCAACCAGTTGTACAAAAGATTGAAGGTTGCTGGTTATGTTACCCCCAATTCGTGCCATGGCAATGGAGAATTCTTCTCAATGGGTCAACCCGAACAAACCTTATGCATATCACTCCGGTATGAAAAAGGAATACTATCAAAGAGTGCCGGACATTGAAAGATAAGATCCAGACATTGATTGATAAAAAAGTTATATAGGCAAAGGAACCCGTACCCAACGTCTATGACAATCCTCTTCCAGATCATATGAGCGAAGGGATCAATGTGATGGAAACTGACAAGAAGTGGGATCCCAAGGGATCAATCGAACTTATAAAAGAGGTTGAAGATCTTAAGAAGCCTGCAGTTACACTCAATCCTATTGTGGTACATGTATAGCTGCCAGTTGAGGTTGAGGTAACCGCATCAGTTCCATTTTAGGTAGAGGTAGCACCACGTGCAGCCACATTTGTTCCATTTGTGCTATAAATGGACACACCTTTCAAAGTGATAGTAGAAACCACACCTCCTTTCAAGTCCAACACCATACCTTTGGATTACGTTGCTAAAGCTAGGAAAATAGGAAAAGAAAATATAGAAGAATCTGGCACCGCACAAGGGATGACCAAAACTGGAAGGATCTATACACCCGAAAATTTGGGAAGATCAAGCAAGGAGGATGCTCCCAAGAATCCTATCATTGAAACCGGCCCAGACGATCATTTAAAAAAGGTGCAAGTAAGAGAGTATTCTGTGGTTGATCATCTGAACAAAACCCCAGCTCAGATATCCATTTTATCAATACTACAAAATTCTGAAGCACTTAGGAATGCCCAGATGAAGGTTTTGAATGAAGCTTATGTACCCAACAATATCACTAGTGGAGAGATGCGCAACATGGTAGGGCAAGTATTGGAGAGTCACAAGATCACTTTCATGAAGACGAGTTACCACTAGAAGGACTGAGTCACAATAGGGCACTACACATCACGGTGCAATTTGAGGATAAATTCATTGCCACAGTCTTAATAGATGGGGGTTCAAGACTCAACATGTCCATTGACTATCCTGAAAAGGTTAGGAAAAGATCTCCATGAGATACGAGCAGGGAGTATGAACGTAAAAGCATTAGATGGATCTCAAAGGGCCACGATTAGAGAAATTAACCTTTGTCTGCAAATGGGACCAACTTGATTTGATGTTGAGTTCCACGTACTAGACATATCAGCTATATACAATCTTCTATTAGGACGACCTTGGATACATGCCATTGGGGCCATGGCTTCCACGCTACACCAGGTCGTAAAGTTTGAATTGAACCAACATGAGGTAACCATTTACGAAGATAGATGTAACCCCATTTACACCAACCAAACTATCTCGGTTATCGAGAACAGAAGAAGGCTGGAGGGAGAAACTTACCACCACATTGAACATGTCAACGCAATTGAGAAGGAAAAGAGGCAGAGTAACAAAATAGAAAACATACTGGCATGGTCTGGGTATGAACCTAGCAAAGGGCTTAGGAAGAAACTACAGGGCATTATCAAACCGATACAATTGAAACATCATGGAACTTTTGAGCTGGGATATCCATAAACCTGGCAAGAATATAATGATTGGTTCCACCCATGGCATGGTCCTTATTGCCCTCTCGAGCAGCCACTGTCATATTTGAGTCAGACTATTCACTAGACCAATACAATATGAGGGTTTGCAAAAGAAGAAGCTTTAGCTGGGCTAAGGAACCTGTTTCTAGAAGACGAGGATATGGATTGCAGTGTGATAGTTGAGGAGGAGGAAGAGGAAGAAGATCTCATCATTCAGACTGTGGAGAAGGGATCTGTTCTCAAAAATTGGACTGCCACACCATCCCGGGCCCGCCGAGTTCTTGGGTAGCATGGCAATTAGCCTGATTTGTTTTAATAGCCATGCTAGGCATTAAAGATATTTTTAGTAATTTTTATGCATTTTGTTTTGAAATAATTGCTCGAGTTATCGAGCCATACCTGTTTTGGATATTTTCAAATTTATTTATTGAATTGCTATTTATTATTCATTATTAATTTTTCATTTTTTTCCTTTTACATCATTATTATTACTTTTACTGATTAACATGTGATTGTGACATGTAATAAGACAACACATTATAAGGATAATGACTCAGAAGAGGAAGATGAAATACCCGAGGAAGTTGTTAGAGAAGTTGAGAATTTTAAGAACAAACCTAAGTCCAACCTGTACGAAACCTAGGCAATCAATTTGGGAGACACCGAAATTGTCATAGAGACTCGCGTAAGAATTCACTTATCACCATTAGAGAAGGAAGAGTACACTCTTTTCCTGAAAGAATATGAGGATATTTTTGGATGGTCATATGATGACATGACGGGCCTGAGTATCCATAGTAGCTCATAAGTTGCCTACCAATCTAGTGTGTCTGCTAGTAAAGCAGAAACTCAAAAAATTCAAGCCGGAGATAAGCCTAAAAATCAAACAGAGTAAGAAGATCAAAGACAAAGTCCTCAGGGTGGTGAGTACCTAACCTGGCTAGTTAACATTGTACCAGTTCCAAAGAAGGATGGGAAATTCAAGGTGTGTGTTGACTATCTGGATTTAAACAGAGCAAGTCCCAAAGATGTTTTCTACTGCAAAATATACACATCCTGATCAATGATTGTACCAAGCATGAACTCCAATCCTTTGTATATTGCTTCGCGGGTTATCACCAGATCTGGATGGACGAAGAAGACGTAGAAAAGATAGCCTTCATCATACCGTGGGGGTTGTACTTCTACAAAATGATGTCATTTGGTCTAAAGAGTGCTCGGGCTACCTATATGAGAGTCATGATGACCACTTTCTATTTCACGATACACAAGGAAATAGAGGTGTATGTTGATGATGTCATCATCAAATCCAAGAGGGATGCATATTACATAGCAGACTTGAGAAAGTTCTTTGACATGCTAAGGAGGTACAATCTAAAACTGAACCCCACAAAATATGCATTCAGGGTTCCCGCAGGAAATCTGTTGGATTCATCATTAGCCGCCGATGAATCTAGTTGGACCCATCCATAGTTAAGGATATCCAAGAGTTATCACCAGAAAAGAGCAAAAAGGACGTTATGAGCTTCCTTGGATGCCTCAACTACATTAGCCGCTTCATAGCCCAGTCCACGGTAATATGTGTGCTCATCTTCAAAATATTGAGGAAAAATGCTAAAACTAGTTGGACTGAGGATTTCGGAGGGCCTATGACAAAATCAAGGAATACCTGGCTACACCGCCAAAACCTAGTCCTGCTAGAACTTTGAAGACCTTTGCTACTCTATCTATTTGTATTAGATGGAGCTTTCGGATGTGTTTTGGGACAACATGACGAGACGGGAAGAAAAGAGCAAACCATGTACTACTTAAGTAAGAATTTTACACCATATGAAGCATGATACTCCTTCCTGGAACGTACTTGTTGTGCTTTGACATGCACAACTCAGAAAATTGAGGCATTACTTCTATGCCTATACCATGTACCTCATATCCAGGATGGACCCTCTGAAGTACTTCTTTTTGAAGCCCATGCCAACCGGGAAGTTAGATAAATGGCAGATATTATTAAGTGAGTTCGACATCATCTATGTAACTCAGAAGGTAGTCAAAGGACAAGCATTAGCAGACCATCTTGCTGAAAATCCTATGGGAGGAGAATACAAACCACTAAAAATGTATTTTCCTGACGAAGAAGTTCCATTCATAGGAGAAGACCTTAATGAAACCTATGACAGTTGGAGAATTTTCTTCGATGGGGCTGCAAACTTCAAAAAAGTGGGCATTGGAGCAGTTTTGGTGTAAAAAATATGTCAACATTACCCGGTATCTACAAAGCTTAGGTTTCTGTGGACCAACAATATGGCGAAATATTAGGCTTGTATCATAGGACTCAATCTGCCCATCGATATGAATATACATGAGTTACTAGTGATTGGCGATTCAGATATTTTGGTACATCAGGTTCAAGAAGAGTGTGCTACGAAAACAAAAATATACTACCATACTTGTATCATGTGCAGGAACTGATGAAGAGATTCACAAAGATAGAATTCAAACATGTGCCCAGAATCCAAAATGAATTGGCAGACGCACTGGCTACCTTGTAATCAATAATACAACATCCAGATAAGACTTTAATTGATCCCAACCCAGTAAGAATCCATAATCACTCAGCTTATCGCTCATGTTAAAGAAGAGACGGATGGGAACCCATGGTTTCATGACAGTAATGAATATTTGGCAAAATGAGGATATCTAGAACAGGAAAACCATACTCAGAAATGAACTCTGTGTAGGCTATCCAATCATTTCTTCCTAAGAACAGGAATTTTGTATGGGAGAACTCCTGATCTGGGATTATTAAGGTGTGTTGACACAAAGCAGGCTTCCAGATTGCTAGAGAAGAAACGTGCAGTAACCTGCATACCACATATGAACAGTTTTGTTCTAGCCAAAACGATACTCAACGCTAGATATATTTGGATGACCATTGGAATGGATTGCATCATGTACGTCCAAAAATGCCACTAATGCTAGATACATGCAGACATGATAAAGGTACCACCAAATGAGCTCAATACAACAAGTGCACCTTGGCCTTTTACTGCCTAGGGAATGGATGTCATCGGTCTGATTGAGCCACCGCTTCTAACGGGAATCGGTTTATTTATGGCTATCGACTACTTCACAAATTGAGTAGAGGCTGCATCTAACAAAGTTGTAACCAAGAAAATCATTGCAGATTTTGCCAAGGATCATATTGTTTGTCGATTCAGGGTTCCCGAGTCCATTATCACTGATAATGCTACCAATCTCAATAGTGATCTGATGAAAGCCATGTGTGAAACCTTCAAAATCAAGCACAAAACTCTACAACATACAGGCCTGAAATTAAAGGAGATGTAGAAGCTGCAACAAAAATATCAAGAAGATAATGAGAAAGATGGTAGGAAATCGCAAACAATAGCATGAGAAGTTACCCTTTTCCATATTGGGATATCGCAGTACACTCCACACATCAACTAGGGAAACTCCCTATTTATTGGTTTATGGTACCGAAGCTGCCATTCCAGCTGAGGTACAAAATTCCCTCTTTAATGATCATACAAAAAGTTGACCTTAGTGATGCAGAATTGAAAAGGAGACGCTATGAAAAACTAGGCCTCATAGAGAAAAAAAAGAGTGAATGCAGTATGTCATGGTCAACTTTATCAATAGAATGTCTAGGGCTTTCAACAAAAGGGTCAGACCAAGACAATTCACACGGGGAAGCTGGTGTTGAAGCAGATCTTCCCGTATCAGGATGAAACTAAAGGGAAATTTTTACCCAACTGGCAAGGTCCTTATATGGTTCACCAGGTACTAACAGGAGGAGCACTCATACTTGCTGAAATAGCTGGAGAAATTTGGCCTAAACTCATCAATTAAAATGCAGTCAAGAGATACAGTGTTTAGATTGTTTACACTCATTCATCTGATATAATTGAACTACGCTTGACCTGATTCCACTTTAAGAGGGGATGCGTAGGAAACCCTGTGATTTCAGGAATATCTTAATAAAATTTTCATTTCCCCCAAAACCAGAAATTGGGGCAGAATTTTAAGGAGGACCCTCAAAATTCCGGAATGAGCCAAGCCGAACCCATCGTATGCAAGACAGTTAAGTAACTAGGGCATAATTTTGAGATGGATTCTCAAAATCTCGGAGTAGATTCAATCAACTTTGTTGGACGCAGAATGGCCAAAAGATCAAGCTGGGACAAAATTTTGAGGAGGACCTTCAAAATACTATTGCAATGAATTGCAATGTCTCTAATAGTGTTACAGTCATTAGTTCATATAATTTACTTGATATTATATATCACTATGTTTCAGAAAAAAAAAAACTCTATTTCACCAACAAGTGCATATTTTCTAAAACCTTATTACTATGGCTGCCAAGTGTTACCCAGGGCAACTCGAACAGGACCTCTAGAATAGAGCAAAGCAAAACAAGCAAACAAGGGCACGACCCAAAATCCCCCTACAAAACTCATAATTTTTCTTTGGATTAAGGCACAATCAACATAAAGGGAATATTCACAAATATACACATATCAAAGTTAATATCCTCATAAAAATTAGGCCATTGGACACAAATATAATTCCAGCTAAGAAATATTCCACTCCTATTTGCTGCTTTTTCACTACATAAGGCTAAGCACTACTTTCTCCTTTATGAAACTAAGCCCTACCTTAAATCTTACATGAGGTTAAACCTTTCCTCCATACTTGCATAAGGCTAATCACCGCCTTCTCCCTACATGAGACTAAGCCCTGTCTCGAATCTTGCATAAGGCTAAGTCCTGCCTCTCTCTTTGTATAAGGCTAAGCACTGCCTTCTCCCTGCATGAGACTAAGCCACGTCTCAAATCTTGCATGAGACTAAGACCTTCCTCCCTATTTGCATAAGGCTAAGCACGACCTTCTCTCTGCATGAGACTAAATCCTGTCTCAAATCTAGCATGAGGCTAAGCCATGCCTCCCTATTTGCATAAGGCTATGTATTACCTTTTCTCTGCATACAACTAAGCCCTGTCTCAAATTTTGCATGAGGCTAAGCCCTGCCTCCCTATTTGCATAAGGCTAAGCACTGCTTTCTCATCGGACTAAGGACTGTCTTCACTTGCATAAGTATTGCTCTATTCTAAACTTTGCATTATCTTCTTCTCTCGGGGCTAAGATTTTCCCCCAAACTCTGCACAAGGATTAACATTGCTTTGTTATTACCTTTTGCGTCATGTCTTTGAATTTCATGGGCTGATGTATAGCCAATTTTTCCAAAGGCGCCATAGTCCGAAGGCATCATCCTCATAGCTTAAGGATCTCTCAATACTCCAAATCATTATTCAAATGCATCATGGTTCAGAGGCACTACTTTTTGGCCCGAGAACATCATTTCATGGCCTGCAACTCTTTTCTCAAAATTCATGGCCTGGAACACCATGGTCTAAGGGCGTCATCTTCACTGTCCAAAGACAGCCTTTCGTAGTCCAAAGGTAATTTGCATCATGTTTAAATTCTCGCAATAATCTATATACATAATGTTTTATGTTTTGCAAGTAATCGAAGAGGTAATCATTTTTCAAACATGAGCAACCTTCGCTCTAGCTTCCGCTCATGCCACTTATACCTTGCCATTATTTCAAACTTAACCGATCCCTATCAATTACCCGCCTTTACTCGGTGACCATTCAGATATCTGCTTTATGATGTGTCTGTTATAATCCAGATTCACCTTCATAACTCTGCACAAACCCATCTGATACCACCCTTCACAAAAGAACCAGTTTCGAAACATACTGTCATTCCTATAAAAATTCTACCGGTTTCATTCACCAGTGGATCTAGAACTGCAAATGACATGATTCATATAAAACCAGGGATATGTAGGCAGCTCAGAGACCAGGGTGCAACCGATAATTTTTAGAACAACCCATTCAGTCAAAATTGGTTATCATTTTCTTTACCCGAAAACTCTTTCATCATTCCCTGGTAAGATGGGCAGCCGTTGATACCTAATTTTTCCCTCATATATTTTAAATATGCATACATACTTTCAAAATATTATGTATGCATTTACAAGCACGTATAAGTATTTATGTAATTTGTTTTTATAAATTATTAGAGACCTTAAACCAATTTATTTCTGCATTTTGCTATTGAAAATATCCAATAATTATCCCTTGTATTATTTTTATGATGATTTAATAATAAAAATTCATAAGTTATGCCTAAATAGTGCTTAAATATTTTACTTATATTTTTTATAACTATATTTGCATTTTTAAGGGTAGAATTGCATATTTTGCAATAATAGCTCATGTATCTGCTTAATTATATTATCTATATCAAAAATGACTTTTTAAATTTATATAATATTAAGTAACTATTTTAAATTATTTTTATGTATGAATCACATTTTTATAATCCATTAATTATTTTATAAATTATTTTAATAATTTAAATAAGTATTTAAAACTGCCTACTATAGAAACACCTACATCTATTTAAAGACGTAGGGCCCCTGGCAAAAGGGACGTTAGTGCCATCGAGTAGCACTAGTATGTATAACTAAACACCATCTCGTTAGAAAGAACATTCATACATAAGGAAATCACAAGTACAACTCAAACACTTTAAATGATCACGACATTATCAAATAAAAGAATCATACAATTTTCACATCATTTTTCCATAGCTTTTAGTTTGGGGCAATTCATACTGTTCAACATTGTTCACAATACCACAACTATCTTGAGCATAGTCTGATCTCGACCCGATCAGCTAGGTCGTCTCATTTGAGACATATACTTCAATCACAATCTCATTTTCCCTTTTTTCGAAATTCATTCACAATATCACCGCTATCTCGAGCGAAATCCGATCTCGGCCCAATCGTTTAGGTCGCGTTACCAAGGCATTGTTCCCTTATCATTAATCATTTTATTTCATATGTATCATTTCATAGGCACTTGGGGCCACAACTTATCACATCATTCTTGGCACTAGGCCGCATTTTACATCATTTCCAATTTCATTATTAGCTCTGCCATTTAGGACAGTAGGTGCATACAAGAGCAAATAGAAATTACAAGCATAGATGAGACTTCACATAGATGGCACAATATATACAACTTCAATCTCAATTTTAAGGTCTAAGCATTTCAATACATGATTCATATTCTTTTTACCTTTTCAAGTTATCAATAATAGCACATTCATCATATTGGAATACATCTTTCACAAATACAATGTAACAATCTCAAATTCATGTGGAACAATGATCAATTTAACAATTCAGCTTTAATCTTACCGTATTCACACAAACATCGATAAAGCTCAATATCTAAAAGACGGGGCTTTAACCATACATACATCGTTTAAGCTTTCCATAAGTTACTACGACGTTTCAGAAATTCTAGCAATTCTGATATACTTTGAGACATAACAAAATTGAACACAAATTAGGAAGGTATTCATGGTTTCAACTTATTTGAGCATTTTATCAAACACTAGTTGGGCATCTTGATTTCAAACCTCTTTCACAAGGTTTCCTTCTTTCCCCCAACTCAATTTTAACATGAACTACCCATATTAGTTCTTTAACATCACACACTACAACTTAGTCCCACATGCATGACCTATTTCTAATCCCAACAACATATATGAACCTTTAACATATTGCATGAAGTTTTGGAAATAGGACTTACCCGGATGGAGGATAATCTATGGCTATCTTCCTTGATTCTTGAAGACTTGAGCAAGATTTGGATGATTATGAAGTTAGGTCCCTCCTTTATCTCTCTATATGCTCTTATCTCTCTCTCTCTCTCTCTCTCTCTCTCTCTCTCTCTCTCTCTCTCTCTCTCTCTCTCTCTCTCTCTCTCTCTCTCTCTCTCTCTCTCTCTCTCTCTCTCTCTCTCTCTCTCTCTCTCTCTCTCTCTCTCTCTCTCATATCAGTAGAAAAGGACCCCAATGAAGCCCCAAAAACTATATATTAAAATAGAGCTGGGTTATAAAAATAGGATAAATAAGCCTTCGATGTCGGGTCTACGACTGCAAAATAGACCGCAAAACAAGAATGTGGGCCACATAATGCACCATAAAATAGGTGCCCAAAACAGCACAAAACTGGCCTAATTTATGACAGATCTGCAACCGCAAAGTCGAAAATGCGATAGATTTGCGATCGCAGATTCAACATAGGATTGCACTTTTTTGCTTTTGGTAATTTGATCATAACTTCACGTAGCAATGTCCAAATGACGAACGGTTTGAAGCATTGGAAACTAGACTCAAAGACATTTCATATGATAGGTTATTCACCATATAAAAACTTATACATGTTTGGATGTTCTTGTTCAAAGTGGGGACTTGTGCAAATTCATTTGGAATCTTAGCCTATTATGAAAATTTTCCATTTGGCTTACACTTAGGCCTCTCCTTGGACCGCGCCTTACTTAATATATGACCCATACACTTGTTATCCAAATCTGATTGATGCCCACCATGTTAATTGCACATACAACAACAACAACAACAACTACCACGTATAGTCCCACAAGGTGGGGTATGGGGAGGGTAATATGTAGACGGCCTTACCCCTACCCGAAAGGGCAGAGAGGTTGCTTCCAATCGACCCTCGGCTCAGTGAAGGAAAGGAACAACAAAAACAAAAATAACAACAAAAGAACATTAGTAGCTTCAGCAGAAATATCATAAATAATTATCTAAACATAAGCACCATATATAAAACAACATACAATAATATCAGACAGTAACTATCATAAATAGCATGCAATAATAAGGGAGACACAATCCAATACTCAAATCATCTATGGATAGCCCAGCCAAGCCTCACCCAACCCCGGGTGAGGAGTACGAAAAACTCTAGGGCCCCCTATCCTACAACCCTTATACTAGACTATAACGTATTATAATTAGCCTACGTAACATCATGAAATCCTAGATTACTTAGTGAAATTTTTCGGGGCCTTACGCTATTTTTGTATATTTTTTGCATAATGACAATCTATTTTGTATGTTTTTTTGTATAGTAACACTCTATTTGTATAGTGACATTCTATTTTGTATATTTTTTGTATAATAACTGTCTATTTTGCATAGTGACGGTCTATTTTGTATATATTTTGTATAGTGAGAGCTAATTGTATGTAAAGTAAATAGTGGCAGTCTATTTAGTATATTTTATATAGTGATAGTCTATTATATATATATTTTGTATAATGACAGTTTATTTAATATATGTTTTGTATAATGATATTATATATTTTTATATATTTTGTATAATGACACTCTATTTATATATGAATTGTATAGTGACAGTCTGCTTTGTATATTTTTTATATATTGGCAGTCTATTTTGTATAGTGACAATTTATTTTGTATAATTTTTGTATAGCAACAGTCTATTTAGTATATATTTTATATAGTGGCAGTCTATTTTGTATAATTTTTGTATAGTGACAGTATATGTTGTATATATTTTGTGATATACCATATTCAAATCTATTTTCGAAAGATTTGAATAGTATATATTTTGTATAAATATCCATTTAAATATATACTAATGGCGAGCCTGAAATTATAATTCCCATCAAAATCAACTAATGACATACACGTGGAAATGAAAATTTATTTGGTGAAACCCAAGGAATTTTCCAAGCAAAGAAAGTTAGCCCAGAAAAAATGAGGCAATAACATAGAGCTTGAGATTTTTATTCAAAGAGTGGTTGCCCCTCTCTCTTTAGCCATTGATATTCCTTTTCAACTTTTAAAACAAAATCAACAGCCCTTGAATTCCTGATAATACGTACTACTATACAATCATTTCGCACAAGATACTCGTAGCAACTTGTTGCCATATCCAGTATCAAGATACAAAACAATGAGTCAAAAATGATGAATGACGACCTCGGTAGAAAATATCAAGATGCTGACAGTGGTCAAGTCGCTGGAAAATAATCTGTAGAGTGCTAAGAGTAAGATCGTTAATCAAGACAGAGTCATTAGTGTACAAAAGCTCTTTGGCATTTAAGCAAACGAAAAATGCTTCTTCTACTTTATCCATCCTTTCCAAAACCAAAGCTTTAAGTGCCAAAGCATAATGGGAATTGGGGTATTTGGAGAGGAGAGAGGTGCAGTGCTTGAGAGCATTTCTGAACTGGCGAGAATCAATGGCATCCCAAATGGGTCGAACTCTATGCTCCGGTATGTCACCAGCTAACCCAAATTTGGACACCATTTTTCAGCCGTTTGAGAATTGGATGCAATCGGTGATGTCGTCTCTCTTTCCCGTGATCTATCTTTACATATCTAAACCTTAGTATTTTTGGCTAACCACTAAAATTATTTTTGGACTATAAAATGTATGTTGCAATTTTTAAGCTATCTGCTAAAATATGTTTGAGCCGACGGGCTATAAATGAAGTTTGCTCAATAAGAAACCTACTAATAAACAAAAAAAAGCCCAACAATGAAAAAATTTCGGGGATACGACCCAAAATACCAGCCCAAGCAACTAGTGGGTTTGTATTGGATTGAAGCCCAAAAGAGCAAAGTTTGCCCAAATCATTGTCAACCGTCCAAGCATATTTCTTAGTGGCCGTCAGATCTAGGGCAAATTCCCGACTAGGGTTTTGCCTTTTAAGTTTGTTATCTCAAAACCTTTACTTCCTCTTCTGTTCGAGCCTGAGCCTCAACCTAGAGAGACAGAGAAAGCGAGAGAGAGGTTCTCAAGATGGTGCAGCGACTCACCTACCGGAAGCGCCACAGCTATGCCACCAAATCCAACCAGCACCGTGTCGTCAAAACCCCTGGTACAACAAAAACTATCTCTAATATTAGTGTCTTTAATTTGATTGTTGTTGATTCATTCAATTTTAAGTACAAATTAGTATTTCATTGAATTGGACCGGTCAGCCGAAAAGAAATTGGCCTATTTGAGCGGAATGGATATAGACTTTATAAAAAGTCAATTATGACTAATTTGGGATTGAGACTTAGTTGATTGATTGATTTATTTATTGTACAGGTGGGAAGTTGATTTACCAGAGTACCAAGAAGCGGGCTAGTGGTCCTAAGTGTCCTGTAACTGGAAAGAGGATTCAGGGGGTAATGTCATCTTTTTTTTTCCTCACATATTCTTATTCTGCATTTCTAGATGCGTTGATGGAGCTAAATCTGTGCTATTTAGATCTAAATTCGTAAGATCTATATATATTTTCCAGAGCTGAGCTTTGCATATATCATGTTTGTTTGTTGTTGATAACTCTAGGAATAGAATTGCATTCTACTCATATTGTTCACCATGTATTTCCTGTTCTGCCGCTCTACCGTTATGTGCTACATAGCAATAAATTCGGTCATGTTTCTGTGATTGGAGCTTCATTTACAATTTTGTTAGAAATTAGTGTTGGTTCTGATGTGTGGTGTACATGATCCACTTTGCATTGTCTGATATCCTAAATGTAGATCTTAAACGTTTCTAAAATACCTTATTATAGCTAGCTTTTTTCTTTGTGATAAAATTACGGTTAGTCGTATTCAATATGGTCTATTTTCTTGAGGCCAACCCGTCTCTCTTGGTATTGGATAAGCATATGCTGATTCATTTTTTCTAAAATACCTGATTATAGCTAGTCTTTTTTCTTTTTGATAAAATTACGGTTAGTCGTATTCAATATGGTCTATTTTCTTTTTACTTTCTTACTCAGCGTGAGGCCAACCCGTCTCTCTTGGTGTTGTATAAGCATATGCTGATTCATTTTTTCATTTTTACCATTATTTAAATAGTGGAGGTGAAGTTTTTTAAACAAGTAAAATAATTTATTTATTATTGGTATTAAATCCTGTATACAAGGTGAACTCTAGATTACTGATTCTGCTGTCAGATTATCATAGTTATGTTGTATATTGAGATAGCTATCTTTAAACTGTGCTATTGGAGTTAGTAGAATCAGCTTGTATTATTTGAATTCTCCCATCTCTGAGTAAAATGCTCTTCATTAAGCCGTAACAAGATTGCTTCTTCAGTCTCCAGAATTAGGAAAGAAGAATCAGGATTTGATATTTTTAATATATCTCTTTTGAATTTTTATTATATTCTCTTTTACAGATCCCCTTTAGTAGAAACTGAAGCATCATAAGAATTGCTAATGCCAACTTTAGCTTTTCTGGTGCTTCGTTCAAGGACTAATTGAAATGATGTTAGGTACTACGTAGATGATTTTCAGCCCCGCTTATGGTTATAATACTCTTTGCCCTTGTATTTGGTATTTATACACTTATTGTCATGTAGTTCATTGGTTTCGCTGTTTTTTAAGCTTAGTTAATTAATTCAAGCACTTGGTGCAATCTATTCATCAAACCTTGCTGTCTTGCAGATTCCACACTTGCGACCAACTGAGTATAAGAGATCCAGATTATCTAGGAACAGGAGGACTGTAAACCGTCCCTATGGTGGAGTATTGTCTGGAAGTGCAGTAAGGGAGAGGTTTGTTCTCTTAGTATTTGTTGGCTTATCCGTTTCCATTATTTGTCTAATTCATGTTCCTTTGTCTTATAACTGTGTAATGTTGGTTTGCAGGATTATTCGAGCTTTCTTGGTGGAAGAGCAGAAAATTGTGAAGAAGGTTTTGAAGATTCAAAAAGCCAAAGAAAAGCTGGCGGCCAAGAGCTAAACTGAGAGTTTAGAGGGACTTTGTTTTAAGTTTTGGTGAAATTTTGACATTCAAGTGTTTACTAGTTGTGCACTACAAATTGACCTGATTGCTGCAACTTTTGAGGAGCATTTTACGTTAGTTGATTATATCAGACTTCATTCTCCATTCTATATAAATTGAGTTTTCAATCTTGTCTTAATTTACCTAATATATCACACAATGGTTTCATAATGCTAGTTGAATCATAATTATGAGCAACTCAGTTGATGGTGAAAGAAATGTGCCAACTGCAAGTAAATGTGTAAGCATTGTCTGAATGTTGGGTGGTCTTGTCTCTTGTTTGATTTTCTGTTCATGAAGCTGCAACTAGGTTCACTTAAAGCTGTATGTGGTTCGGGCCCGTTCCAAATGGAACTGGGCTTTAGGCGGATTGGGCTGAGGCAGTCTTAGGCCTAACAGTCCGGGCTTCACGGTCCCAATAGGTGGAACCAGCACGTCATGGGCCTAAGCCCACATGGTCCCGAACTTAATAGGCTGAGCCTGCGGGCGTAAACGGGCCTAACGGGTTTTTTTCGTTTCGGTCTGTTTTTAAGGCAATTTCTTATAAAGTATATATGTATATACTAATAAAAATTACTTAATTATATGTTGCATTATATATTATATAGCATTATAACTTATATATACATATACATATAGTGCCTTATATGTAGTAGATATATATATATATATATATATATATATATATATATATATATATATATATATATATATATATATATAAGGCACTATATGTGTATATATATAGAGAGAGAGAAAGAGAGATATTATATGTATTAGAGGTATATATGTAGTTTATATGTATTCAAAGGAATGTCTTATAACTTTTATTACTACGAGATTAACAAAGAATGATAATATATTTCTTAGTCTTCATCTTCTCTATGAAATGGGCACAACAAGGTACTAATACCACCATTAAAAGGAAAAAAATTAAGGAAGATGTGCCAAAATACAAATTACATATTAGTCTATGTATTATCTCTAACAAATCTCATAAATCCTTCAAGGTTCGGAGGAATTTTTGTTGGTGGTGGTGGAAAAGAGGCTTGTTCATCACTGCTTCCGGCGAAGCAGCATCCTGCGCAAGTTCCGCTAGCATTTCTCCATAAGCTTCGTCTATCTCAGGTTGTGATTCTTCAAGTCTAAAATTTCTTCTTTCCGAATGGATCTAATCTCTGACGAGTACCGATTTTTCCAAGCTCTCCCTCATAGACGCTCTATGATCACCAATTTGAAGTCTCGCTTGACTGAAAGCGCTCTCCGATGCTACTGTTGAATTTGAACACTTAATATATCTCGAGCCATCCTTGAAAGAACCGGATAGTGTTTTTGTTTGTCCTTCCACCACCAAAAGATCAAAGGTGTCGTCTGGATTCTCCTTTTCAAGGCCCTGCGACAAATCTTGAAGCTCATTTAGTTGTGAGCTATCACCAAAATTGTCACCTTGAGATCCCTGAACTCCGTCCAAGAACTAAGGCTAGGCCCCCAATTCTTTTAGATGATTGCGAATTAGACGAAATAGGAGTTGGAACATTTGGTCTAGCATGATATACAGCAAGTTGATAAGCATTATAAATTGTTTGATAATTTATTTTAACTAAGGCTTTTGCATCTCCAAGTGTAGCAAATTCTTCAGCTGAAAGTGGTAAAGTGTTTATAAATTTTTGAATACCAAAAGTGAGGACCTCCTAATTTCATTGTATGATTTAACTGTGCAACAACACCAAAAATAGGGGAAATAGGGAAAAAAATAAACTTAGCTTTCATAGAATTAATAGATTCTTGATAAATATCTCCACCCTTTGAAAATGTTGTAAATAAATCTAAAAATATTGCAATTTAAACTAATCAGTTAGAAATAGTAGGATAATATTGGCCAAACAATTCATTTGTAACAATATGAAATTGTTCAAAAAAGTCTACAAGCATTTTAATATTACTCCAATCTTGATTTGTAAGGTGCTCGTCATCATCATCATCACCATCACCTACATGAGTATTATACATTGCGCTTATTGGGTTTCTATATTCATATGCAACAATTAAACTTTCATACATGTAATTCCATATAGTGGGACAAGGTTTAGGAACCTTTCTTACTCTAAGGCCAAATTCATCACATTTTTTAAAATATTCTCTAAACCTACTTCTACGGTTTGAATAAAAAAGCTAATTAAGAGCCATTTTAAACTTTTCAATTTTTACAAATTTTCATACTAGCACCGACTATTAATGGGTAAATATGACAAATACATCTAACATGAAAAATATTACTAAATGCAGGATTTAGTGTGGTTGTAAGCAAGCCTACAACGTTAGTGTTACTAGAAGCATTACCCATTGAAACCGACATAATTTTATCTCTAAGGCAAAAATATCTACAAACATTTGTAACTGTGTTAGCAATAAACTTACCAGTGTGGCGTGAATTAATTATTCTATAAGAAATAATGCGCTTTTGCATTATTCACTTCTCATCTATCCAATAACTTGTAATAGTTAGATAATCACCATCATTACCACTTCTATTAATATCAGTAGTAATAGCAACGCAACAATCTATATGAGTAAATAAATAGCGCAAATATTGTTCATATTTATATTTATATGTGTAAATATCGCTCTTTACAGTTGCACAAGACCATTCTTTATAAGTAGGATTAAAAACTCTTCTAATATAATGTACAAAATGAGGGTTAGAAGGAAAACTATATGGTAATCACATAATAGTAACCATTGTTGCCAATTCTTCACGATATTTATTTGGATCATAATATAAAATGTCACCGGTAACAGTGTTAATTCCCGGTTGAACTATATTTGAACTTGTACTAGGGTTAACCGTAGTATCTAAACTTCTCCCCTCTTGCGCAACTTTCATTTGAAAAAATTTAGCTTTATCTCTTCGGTGTTTCTTTATGTATCTAGTTACCTGTACCGATACGGTCTTTAGTAAATTGATGAACCAACAAAGCCCCACAAGTATTACACTTAGCCTTATTTTGTTCTCTTTGTTTAGTAAAAAAGTGCCAAACAAGAGATGTTTCGGGGCGTTTAAAAGGTTGTCTATTGAAAGTAGCTATTACTACAGGTGGGTCAGGCGGACATTAGTTGGGTTATTAACAGGACTAGTAGGTATATCATCCAAATTCGGTTGCGTTTCATCTAAATCATCATTTTCCTCATTATTTTCAAAGATAGCTTCATTAGGATAAAGAGCATTCATAACTTCTTCATTTAATTGTTGACCTGGTGCAACATCATGACAAAATTAACTATCGAAAAATTAAAAACAAGGGTTATCACTATCAAGAATAACAGGTGGAGGAGGACAAGTAACATGTATGGGTCGGGGAGCTGGGGGAAGAGTAGTATCTTGGCGACTAGATTCATCAATTTTAGCTTTTCCTTTACCACCAAATATTTTTTTTCAAAGAAAATGTCATATTAATTATAATTATACAAGCTAAAAAATAAAATATAATATTAAACTTAAGAGTTGGAACGAGTTTACCGAATTGACGAACAACTTCTTGAAAATTGAATATCGTTGAAGACTTGAATACTTCAATTCACCAATTTCACAAATTTTCACGAAATTGCAATAATAAAGTAAGTAATTATAGAAGAAAATTAGAGAAAGATTGATGAATTTGTGAGTAAAAATAAAAGAATTGGGGGGGGGGGGGGGGGGGGGGGGGGACGTGGGAAGGGTATTTATAGTTGAGAACTAAAAAAAAATGTAATTATAAAAAGTTTGGGGTTAAATCAAAGCTTGGGGGCCAAATGACTATTTTTAAACTCCCAAACGACTATTTTTTGATGGCCAACTGCTAGATTTTAAAATCTGACTGTTGGTCATTTTATTTATTTCTAAATATAGCCGTTGAGGACCGTTTGGCCCGTTAGGCCAAGTTAAACCGGCCCAGGCCCGCTTGCCGATCCCGGGCTTAGCGGTCCCGGGCTCGTGGGCTATTTGGGTAGGGCCGGCCCGCTACGGCCTTATTGCACCATTTGGGACCGACTCACTGAGACAGGCCCGTTATGCCCCTTATACCTGTTTGGCTAGCGGTTCTGCACCCACAATGCAGCCTTAGGATTAGTAGACATTGCATAGTGATCCTTGTTGCAAGTGAATCCAATCGGATTTGTTGATATTGTGAGGGTGAACATTGCATGCTGGTGTAATACTCTGATCAAGTTAAAGGAAATAAGGTATAATGCTCTGATTCAGAAGGGTAAATTTTTAGATGCCATGGATTAAATACAAAGGTGGCAGCATATGGTGATTTTGACATGTGCCCTGATATACATTTATAATGGTCCATCCATATATCTACGGCCTAGACTTCTCTTCTAAATTATACCATCTAGAGCAATGAAACTAGAGACAGGTTTTCTTCGGCACCTTAATGAATTGGTTTGCTGTATCTGAAAACTATACTGTGCTTAGTTACTTGGCATTTCAACTATGTTTGCGTAAAAAGCTTGATAAATGAAACCTTTACAACTTGCTCTAGTAACGTTGTCACTAAGGTGTATATGAGGGGACTCTTTTCCGAGTCCAGAATCTTCTTGCCAAGGACCTTTTCTTGAGCCTTGAAATCATTTAGTGTTGCAACCATCACGGTATCCAGAACTGCTGGATCTTCCCCGTGGATTTTGCGATTCCCTTCGATGAAGAAATTTTTTTCATTCTTTCTTCCAGTACTTCTAATCTCTCCCACTCACACGCTTCCTCCTTGGTAACCATGATCTTGGATATGCTGTCAAACAAATGAAAATATGGAAGTCACAAATTAACAAAATCTTGAAATTCAAATACAAAAACACACAATTATACAATCTTACCAGTTGGATATAGACACTGGCTCTTTCATATGGATCTTGCAAGAGTTTAGGTATGAGATTCCAAGTTTTATCAATATATTCAATGATGACTGGTGATTCCACAATAGCTCTATTATTGTGAATCAACACAAGTACCACTACACCAGCTGAAACATTGGGGTTTGCAGTACTACTACACCAGTATGTAATTCGTTCTACCCTGAGAGGAAATAATCCATAACCTTGAGTACTAGGCTGGGATTAAAATTTTATAAGGAAACACTGTGAATTTAGTGGGTTTGGATTAACTCTTGTTTCTTTACATTTTCTGTTTATATGTTATTCTGTTTTTTCCATAATTAGTTTACAAATACATATTACTTGCAAACTTAAGGAATTTAATTTTTGTATTTTGTATTTGTGTTATATTCACTACTTTGGAGTGTAAAATTATTGTGGGTTTTTACCCGTTGGAGAATTAAATCTACATGATTTTAACGTTTGTTTGTGTCATTATTTTAAAGAAATGACTAATGATAACGTGAACCAGGCTGTTGCAATGGTGACTGCCAATGCATCAACAAGCCGAACACCGGCTAGAAACTTAAAAAATATTTCGGGTTAGATTTTAAGAGGTGGCAGTAGAAGATGTTCTTCTACTTGCCTACTTTAAGTCTACAAAAGTTCATCAAGGAAGATGTTCGTGTTCTGCCCGATGAAACTCCAGAGAAATGAATGCTTTTTCATGATTGAGGCGTGGAAGCATTCTGATTTCTGTGCAAGAATTATGTTCTTAGCGGATTGGAGTACAATTTGTATAATGTCTACAGTGGCGTGGAGACGTCCAAATAATGGTGGACTGCGCTTGAAAATAAATACAAATCTAAAGATGCCAGGTTAAAGAAATTCATTGCCACCAAGTTTTTGGACTATAAAATGGTAGATAGCAAGTCTGTTTATTACCTAAGTCTAGGAATTGCAAGTGATAATTCACGATCTCCTTGTTGAAGATATAAACCAAATTAATAATGATGTTGAAAGTAGTAATCTTAGTATTTTTACTAACAATATTTTCATTGAAGGTCTTGTCATCAATGAAGCATTCCAAGTAGCAACGATGATTAAGAAGTTTCCTCCTTTGTGGAAGGACTTCAAAAACTACTTGAAACACAAACACAAGGATATGTCCCTTGAAGATCTCATTGTTCGGTTGAGAATGAAAGAGGACAACAAAGCTGCTGAAAAGAGAGGCTGTGGAAACTCAACAATAATGGGAGCAAACATTGTTAAGGATACTTCTCAAAATAAGAGAAAGAAGAAGCATTCTTCTAGACTGATAAACAACCCAAGAAAGAAGCAGTTCAACTGAAATTGCTACAACTGTGGGAAAGTTAGACACAAATCTATGGGGTGCCCTGCTCTGAAGAAAGACAAGAAGAAGGGTCAAGCAAACATGGTTGAAAAACATGAAAATGTTGATTACTTATATATCATGATTTCCGAATGCAACCTGAAGGGAAATCCTAAGGAGTGGCAGATTAATTCTGGAACCACTTGCCATGTTTGTGATGTTAGGGAAGCCTTTGTAACATATGCTCCTGTTAGAACCGAATAGACTCTTTCTATGGGAAATGCTGCAATCGCCAAGGTTGAAGGATGTGGAAAAATCTTTTTGAAGATGACTTCTGGTAAGGTGGTGGCTTTGAACAACGTCCTTCATATTCCCGAGATTAGGAAGAATTTAGTCTCTGTCGGACTTCTTGTTAAGAATGTTTTTAAGTATATTTTTGTTTCCAATAAGGTTATAATGAGTAATAACGAAATGTTTGTAGGAAAAGATTACCACACTAAGGGCCTTTTCAAGCTGAATGTAATGGTTGTTGAGAGTAATAGTAAAATTTAAGTTTCGTCTTACTTACTTGAATCAAAATTATGGCATATACGTTTTCCAATTATAAAACCGTGCAAAAGAGGATTAACTTGGAAGTATTGCCTAAATTTGAATGCTATTAATCGAAGTGTCAAATATGTATGGAATCTTAATATGTTAAACATCCTTTTAAGCCAGTTGAAAGGAATTCAAATCCTTTAGACTTAGTTCACACAGCTATTTGCGACATAAAGTCAATACCATCTCGCGGTGAAAAGAAGTATTTCATAACTTTTATGGATGATAGTACTCGCTATAGCTATGTTTACTTACTTAATAGTAAAGATAAAGCAAATAGACACATTCAAGCAGTATAAAAATGGAGTTGTACAGCAACTTAACAAGAAAATCAAAATGATAAGAAGTGATAGTCGTGGTGAATATGAATCTTATTTTGAACAAATATGTTTAGAATATGGAATTATTCATCAAACAATGACCCCTTACACACCCCAATCCAATGGGATTGCGGAGAGAAAGAATCATTCATTAAAGGAGATAATGAACGCATTGTTGATAAGTTCTGGTTTGTCACAAAACTAGTGGGGAGAAGTTGTTCTTACGGCTAACCGAATATTAAATCGAGTACCCCATTGCAAAACAAAAACCATTCTATGTGAAAAATGGAAATAAAGGAAGCCCAAGTTGAATTATTTTAAAGTGTGAAGGTGTTTGGCAAAAGTGCAAGTTCCTAACCCAAAAAGGTAAAAATAGGACCAAAAACCGTTGATTGTGTTTTCGTAGGATATGCGACCAATAGTAAAGCATATCGATTTCTGGTTCAAAAATCAAAAAATCCCGACGTTCATAATAATACTATTATAAAATCAGATAATGCTGAGTTCTTTGAGAATATATATCCATATAGAAAGGAATGTGAGTCGATTGGTGAATCATCTAAACAACTATGGAAAGAAACAAAAGAAATTACATTTAATCAGGAGGATCCAAGACGTAGTAAACGTCAAAGAACATCTACTTCATTTGGACCAAATTTTGTGACTTTCTTGTTGAAAAATGAGCCTCGAACATTTAAAAAAGCTATTTCTTATTCGGAATCATTATTTTGGAAAGAAGCAGTCAATAGTAAAATAGAACCATATTGAACAATCATGCATAAGAACTAGTTGATCTTCTTCTTGGAAATAAACCTTTGGGTTCTAAATGGATTTTTAAGACAATAATGAAAGATGATGACACTATTGATAAATTTAAGGCAAGACTTGTAGTCAAAGAGTATAGACAACGAGAAGGTCTTGACTACTTTGATACATACTCTCCAGTAACAAGAATTACCTTCATATGGATGTTAGTAGCATTAGCTACAGTTTAGGTCTTGAAATTCATCAAATGGACGTTAAGACGGCCTTCTTGAATGGAGATTTAGAGGAAGAAATCTACATGGAACAACCTGAAGGGTTTGTGGTTCTAGGTAAAGAAAATAAGGTATATAGACTTGTTAAGCCCCTTTACGGACTAAAACATCACCCAAATAATGCCATGCGAAACTTGACCAAACTATGTTGTCAAATGGTTTTAAGATAAATGAATGTGATAAATGTGTATGTTTCAAATCACATAGTCATTGTTTGCTTATAAGTGGATGATATCCTGATAATGAGTAATGACATTGTAACGACCCGACCGATCATTTTGAGCTTTTGCACTTTGATTGCCAGTTCGAAGGCATGACTTTCCCCGTGTGATGTATTATGACTTATGTAAATCGTTGGTTTTGGTTTTCAGGAGTCGGAATGAATTTGGAAGAGAATAGTTCTCAGTTGAAGCTTGAAATTTGAAAGATTTGACTAAGATTTGACTTGTTTGTATACAAACTCGGATTAGAATTTTTATTATTTGGTAAGGTTTGTTAGGTGATTTGGGACTTAGGAGCGTGATCGGAATGCATTTTGAAGGTCCGTGGAAGGCTTAGGCTTGAAGTGGCAAAATTGAGGTTTCGACGTTTTTCGGTCGATAGGCGAGATTTTGATATAGAGGTCAGAATAAAATTTTGGAAGTTGCAATAGTTCCTCATGTCATTTGGGACATGTGTGCAAAATTTCAGGTCATTCGTACGTGGTTTGGTTGTTTTTTTTTTTAATCAAAAACGTAATTTGGAAAATTTTATAATCCTTAGGCTTGAATCCAATGAGATTGGTGTTTTAATCATTGTTTTGAGAGTTCCGAAGGTTGAAATAAGTTTGAATGATGTTATGGGTTATTTTAGTGCCTTTGGTTGAGGTCTCGGGGGCCTCAATAGTTTCTTGTTGTTAAACGGATAAAATTTTAGAAGTTGAAGATTTTGGCTTCAGTATTTCAGGTATTCATTCATCGCGATCGTGTGAGAAGGCTCGCGATCACATATAGTTATCTCAAGGATGCATCAAGGTTGCTCTTCGCGTTCTCATAGATAGGGTTGCGATCACATAGCTTTATGTTACTATGTATCGCAGTTGCATGGTCTCATTCGCGATCGCGTAGTTGGAAGATTTTGGGCATCGCGTTCGCGTGAGGATACACACAATTGCGTAAAGCGAGCTTTGGGCTGCGTGCTTCATTATTGCGATGTTTCCACGATCGTAATTAATTAAAAATGAGAGCTGCGCGAAATACGTTAAAAGCCCATTTCCACGATTTTGAGGCTAAGTTCCTCCATTGTTGAGCGATTTTGGAGCTTGGGAAAGCTGATTGAAGAGGGAATTCAAGAAGAGTTTTTGGAGGTAAGATTTTTGAACTCAAAACTTGATTATTATGTGAATTCTACCTAGTAAATCATGGACTCTAACCCTAAAATTGAAGAATTAAGGCTTGAGATTAAGAGACTTTACATGAGGATTTGAGGGATCATTTGGACTCCGATTTTGATATTCTTGGTATGCATAGACTCGTGTGAGGATGAGAATTCTATTGATGTTAATTTATCAGATTCCGAGATATGGGCCCAGAGGCCGGGTTTGAGCAATTTCGGGATTTTGGTGTAAATTGGATATTTTCGATTGGGCTTTATTCCCTTAGCACTTTTTAATGATTATGTATTGATTGTGGCTATATTTGGAGCATCCAGACGTCGATTCATGTGAGCAAGGCATCACGGGCTAGAGTTTGAACTGGATCGAGGTAAGTAATGATTGTAAATTCAATTCTGAGGGTTTGAAATCCCGGATTACACATCGTTGTGTTACTTTGAGGTGATGCCCATGCTAGATGACGAGCGTGGAGATATGCACCTATTGTGACTTGGTCCGTCCCGTACAACTGTTAAGTCACGTACTTGATTTGAAAATCTTATGATATTCCATGTTCTAGAAACTTATATTATATTTTGGGTCATATGTCTTGTTTAGGGCCTTTTACCGACATGTTGAGACCATTAGGGGCATTTTACTACTATTTTTCCTCACTATATGTGTTTGATAGCATATCCTCAACCATGTTTTACTCGTTTATTGTTTAAAATCTAGATTTATCAATATATTTCTTTAAAATGTAAAAGTTTTTTGGGCTGAGTTTCATGTTTTACTGATGGTCCGAGTGATCGTGAGTTGATGACTGAGATAGACCCATATTGTGACGTTAATGACTGAGAGAGGTCGAGGGCATGGTTGTGAGGGTTATATGTCCATTGATCCGGCTGCGCGCCGCAGCTATATATATATGGATCGAGTTGCACATCACAACGATACTTATATGGATCGGGTTGCACGCCACAACGATATAGTGCTTGGGCTGTAGGAGCCCCTCCCGAGTCTGCACATGCCCAGTGAATGCAGTCGACTATATATATGGATCGGGCTGCACGCCAAATGGTTACTATATGATGCCTATTGAGTGTGAGTGTTGAGCGCTGATTGGTAAGAGTCGAGTCACGAGTGATGGAGGGGATTTACCGAGGGGTGATAGATATATACACGCATATGAGTGATGCTTTGCCCGATGGGCCTGTTTATGAACTTGTTAATTTTCACTCCTCATTAAAGTGAGTTTCCATTGAATATATTGAATTATTGATTGCTTTCACTCATGTTTATATTGAGCCTCTGTCGAAAGTATTGAACAAATATTTTAAAAAAACTTTCATTTAAGCTGGGGTTAATGAGTTGTTCAAAATTTAATCACGGATTTAGCATAACTTATTTCCATTGAGATTTTCAATTTACTTGGTATTTATGATTACTGTTTTTCCCGAGGGGCTGTTTTACGAACTACATGTTGCCCTAGGTGCCGATATGGTTTTCACCTCTTTTATTATAAAATGGTATTGAACCCCTACTGAAGTTTCTAGAAGGTATTTTAATTTTTTTTTTACCAAAAGCTGGATTTTAAATGAGACGATTTTTGACTTATATTTTGATTTGAAAGCATGTTTTGCTTATTGAGTTAACATAAATATGGATTCATTGTTTCCTACTTCTTAGTATTTATTTACTCTTATTACTTACTGGGTTGGAGTACTCACATTACTCCCTTCACCTCGTGTGCAAATTCAGGTATTTCAGAACCCGATAGCGGGTGTCGATTGCTCAAACGCGGAGTCATCAGAGTTAGTAAGGTGGCTTCATGACGTCCACAACACTACTTCCTTCCTCTCATTTCTATTACTGTATTTAGTACATTTTTACACTCTTATTGTCTTCAGACCTTGATACATGTTCATGACTAGTGACACCTCGATGTCGAGCTTGTATGTTATTTCTGCACTGTTCATTCAGATTTTTATCTTGAAATATTGTTCAATTAAAGGCTTAAAAGTGACTCTAGATGATTAAAGAGTTATATGGGTATTGTGTCGGCTGGCCTTGTCTTCATGAGAAGCGTCATCACGATCGGGCTAGTTTGGGGTCATGACATGCATTGCTAATATAAATGCTACTAATTGTATGCTAACTAGCAAGTTTGATATGAAGGATTTGGGAGTTGCTGATTTAATTCTGGGAATTAAGATCCATAAGAATCCTCAAGGTCTAGCATTGTCACAATCTCATTATATTAAGACATTACTTGAACAATTCAAGCACTTAGGGTTTAAAGTTGCAAAGACTCCAATTGACGTGAATCTTGTATTAGCAAAGAACAAAGGTCAAAGCATATCACAATTGGATTATGCTCGTGTGTTGGGGTGCTTAATGTACATCATGAATTGTACACGGCCAGATATAAATTGTGCTATAATTAAATTGAGTCGACGCACGTGCAATCCAGGTCAATCTCATTGGATGGAAATGGAACGAGTTTTGGGATATTTAGAACATATCAAGGACTTTGTTTTGCACTACAGTAAATATACGGCGGTGATTGAGAGATACAGTGATGCAAATTGGATTATTGGTTCAGCTAATTCGAAGTCCACAAGTGGATATGTATTCATTATTGATGGAGGATCGATATCTTAGAAGTCGTCCAAACAAACTTGTATTGCCCGCTCTACAATGGAGGCTGAATTTATAGCCTTAGATAAAGGAGTGAAGAAGTTGAATGGCTCCGAAATTTTGTGGAAGACATTCCATATTAGGCCAAACTGTTGGCACCAACGTGCATACATTGCGATAGTCAAAGGCAATTAGAAAGGTGTGAGGGTTATGTATAACGGTAAATCTCGCCATATACGACGATGACATAAAATCGTTAGGCAATTACTCACTCGAGGAATTATCATGATTGACTATGTAAAGTCAAGTAATAATGTGTTAGATCCACTTTAAAAAGACTAACTAGACAGGTAGTTGAGAAATCATCAACGGGAATGGGGTTAGAGGTAGTTGAGAAATCATCAAACGGAATGGGGTTATGGCCGATAACAAGTCATTGTGGCGGTAACTCTACCTAGAAGACTGGAGATCCCAAGATCTAGATTCAAGATGATCAAACAAAGTCATTAATGATGGTTCAACACGGTCAACTAAAATTTTGGTCCATTCTCGTGATGAGACAATATTCAGTACTAAGGATAAAGCATTAAGGCTTTTTAACGATTTCTTAATTTGATACCAGGTATATCAAATAGTGTATCTACTAGGAGAATTTGTAAGGCCAGTTCTCTATGCACTTATGAAACCAGGAGGTGTTCATGACTGAAACAAACACAACAATGAGAACCAAAGATGATTAAGAGTTAGATGTGTGACTTATGGTTGTCTAGGTATACACCAAAGTTCAACGGTTCAAAGATATTAAATCTACCGATTGAACGAGTATATCTGACATAATTTTACAACGGAAAGTTCAAAGGAAAACCTACTTATCCAGATGAAATTAATCCTTACTTGCGTATCACACAGTTTTTCCATTCATATTTCTGTGATATAGCCATTCTCTATTCATGTGGGGATTTTTTTGGGTTTTAAGAATTAACGAGGCTTAAAATCGCGTGAAAGAAAAATGGATGGAAATGAAAGTTTAAAGTTAAATTTTAACAAAAATGTTATTAAATATTCGTTTTAATAACAAAATATTAATATTAAATCCAATAATATCAATATTAAAATCCAACCATGTCCATTTTCCCATTTTCTGTTTTGGTAATAGAAAATTAACTACGCTCTTCAATTTTTCCTCTTTATTTTCCCTTTTGTTGTTGAATATATAGCCATTTATGTTATGACATTTATGTTGTGGCCGTTTTGTATAAATAGTCATTCTGAAGAGTTGCACCTTTTCAGATTTTAGCCCATATTGGCTATAAATACAAGTTCATTCTCTAATATTTTCTATACGATAATCTAAGTTTCTCCTCCTTCTTCTGCTTTGTTTCAACTTCAAAGAATGCAACAACAAATGTGATTTGCTACCAAACTTTGTGTTTGTTGAAACACTAGGGTTTGATGTACTACTACACCAGTGTGTAATTCTTTCTATCCTGGGAGAAAATAATCTATAAACTTAGGGGTACTAGGAGGGGACTAAATTATTTAATGAAATACTGCAAATTCAGCGAGCTCGGATTAATTCTTGTTTCTTTATATTTTCTATTTATATATGTTATTCCGTTTTTTTCCATAATTACTATACAAATACAGATTAATAACACTACGCACACTGCATAGCGTAGTGCGACACATGAAGTATGTAGGTTTTCCCACTTCGTCTCAAAGAGGGTAGTTTCGTCCGGGTTTGTTCCTACATGGTATAAATACACTAGAAACACATTTTTGAGAGAACTTTTGACATGCTTTCGACTTAAGGAAGCTAAGGAAGTGTTGCAACAACACACACAAGGATTTCATTATTCCTTTCCCACTCAAGACCTGAGTTTGGATCGAATCTATATTTTCCTATACTTTAATTGTATTTGTGATGAATTTCTCCATGTCTATGGAGTAGTTCCCTTTATGATTTGATGGATTTGGCATATTGATGATTTTTTGTAGATTATAACTCTAGTTTTATGCATTTGATTGTTTTGGACGATTTAACTGTTGTATATATATTCACTGCTTCATGTAATCGAGAGAGGCATAACTTGTGATATCTTTGCAGTATATTGTTGGTTTAGTTCACAGATTCTTCTAAGTAATCAAATGAGGCTAGTTGAGTCATTGATTAAAGCTAGTTAGGAGAATAATTTAAAGAGGTTTTCCTAAAGACTAATCCACTATGCATTCTTGAATATCTTCATAATGCTTAATTTTGTTCAGCTCGTGAGGTTAAAACTTAATTGAGAGAGGAGTTTTTACTGAATGTTTGAACCACTAATTGAGTGAATTTCAGAGATTCACTTGAACATTAAAAGTGAATTATCTAGAGTTAGATCTCGAACAATTATCTTGGAACTATCCTATCAAAACCCTACCTTCTCCCACTGAGAACCTTATTTTCTTATTCCTTGTTTCGATAGTCACTAGTCAGTAGCTTTGGATTCTTAGTTAATTTTAATTATTAATAATGTAAATCTCAAATGTTGATCCACCTGGATAGTACACAAGTTATAAACTACAAGAATAAAATTTAATCCCTATAGATACGATATTATATTATACTATCTTTGGTTAGCGAACATAATCTAAGTGTATGTTTTGCTCTCATCAAATTTTGTTGTTTAATTTGAAATCTGAGAGTTTTTCTTATCTATAGTTTAATCTATCAATGCAAATTATTATGTGGCGCCTTCTTGAGATTCTTTGAAAGGGCGTCGTAAGGCTAAGAAACTGATGTCAGTTCAGTTGCTGTTGGCCAACTGTGGTTCCCTCCTTAGGCTAGACGATATTGTCAGTGTCGTACGGAAATACCAATGTCAAGAGCAATTGAGAGATATGAAATGAAAATGAGAATGAAGAAAGCTTAATTTCATTAATGAAAGCTATTACAAAAAAGCAACATGGTGTCGAGGGGGAGAGACACCAGTTCAGAGAATTGTTGCTTGTTAGAAAGTTTGATTGCTTGATCCCCCTTAATAATTCTTAAAAAAATAATCCAAAGCTACAAGACTAAGCTAGAGAAACTTATTGGAAGTAAATTAAATAAAGATACTCTATATGCACAATCAAAAAGACTTAGTTTTCTATAAGCCAACAACAAGTCAATTATCAGCAGCATTGTCTTTGTCATCACGGTATGTGCGCGAGGCATTATCTATGCATGTGTCGCCATTGGCATCTGCTTGCAGCTGGATGCTGGTGAGGGATATCGGTAGGGCGATAGAGGCACATATGCGCTTGTCACTTGGCGTGGCCAAGACCAGGGGCCGTCCGTGGCGCTAGGCATTGGGAGGCTTGTTAGGATGCCATGGGGCGCACCCTTAGGGTATGGGGCATGGCTGGAAAGCCACCCATGATATTCTCCCCCACATAATTTGGTCCTCTGTGTATTACTTGCAAGATAATCTTCGATCAGTCTCTTGTAGGTTTTAAGGTTCATTCCCCTCTCCCAAGTATTCTCCTCTGCATCACAACTATACCATTTCACATAGAACTCTTGGTGATCTTTCCTTGAGGCATGAATCACTCTGTCATCAAGGATATCTTCAACACGTCTTTTCCCGGTTGAATTGGGACCTCGAATACTAGGTATTGTGAGCTGGCTCCATGAAGGATCCTTCGTGTCTTCCAGAAAAATTTTCAGGAGGCTGACATGGAAGGCATGGTGAATTTTCCACCAAGTTGGGGGTATCCACCTGGTATGCAACTTTCTCAATGTGCCTTTCAATGAACAAGGGTCCAATGTATTTTTGCAATAGGTGAGGGTCATGGACTCCCACAAATAAGTACCGCTTTGGGATTTTGACCATCACTTTGTCTCCTACTTGGTATTCAACAAAGTGACCCTTTTGATCAGCATGCCTCTTCATCCGCTTTTGAGATTTGAAAATATAGCTCAATACTATCTCTAAATTCCTCTTCCACCCTTTTGAGAAGCTAGCAACTCGAGGAGATTTAGACTTGTTTGGGGAATTCACAGTGTTTGGGAGTAGAAATTGCTGCCGGTAACAATTTCAAAAGTACTTTTGTTTGTACGAGAGCTCTTTTGTTAATTGAAGCATAGTTGAGCAGCATCCAAAAGCTTCACCCAATTCTTCTGCGATCTGGTTACAAAGTGGCAGAGATATTACTCACACATACCATTGAACTACTCCATCTGGAAATTATATTGCAGATGAAAACTTGAGTTTTGACTCAATTTTAACCCAAGACAGTTAAAGAGTTGGGTCCAAACGTTTCTAGTGAAATGTGAGTCGCGATCACTAACAATGTCTTTGGACATGCCCCAATATTTGATGACCTGAGAGAAGAAGAGTCGAGCTGTATTTTCTGCTGATATATATTGTGGAGCTGCAATAAAGGTAGCATACTTGGAAAATCGATCTACCACAACCAAGATGGTTGTGAGATATCTGGCCTTGGGCAATCAGATGATGAAATCCAGGGAAACGCTTTCTCAAAGTCTCTGTAGGACAGCTAGTGGTTCCACGAGTCCCACTTGTGTCAAGTAATCTGACTTTTCCTTCTGGTATATTAGGCAAGTCTTCACATACTGAGCGACATCATCGACCATTTGAGGCAAATAGTATGCATGGCAAAGTAATGCCATGGTCGGTTCTTCACCAGGATGGCCGGCCTACAGAGTATCACGGTATTCTACTAGAAGAGTCCTTCACAGATCTCCTCCTTTAGGAACATAAACTCGATTCCCTTTCAGTTTCAGAAAAGCATCTTCAATGTAGCACTGTCAAGTCTTTCCCTGTCCTACCAAATCAACCAAATACTATGAAGCAGGATCCTTGATTAGCACATACTCTATCCGGTCCTTGATGGAGGTGGATACTTTGCTTCCCTTTAGGGAAGCAAGTAGGCACACTGGCGCTAGATTAGCTCTCCGATTGAGCACATCAAGAATATGATTGGTCTTTCCACTTCGATTCTTCAGGTTGAAGTGGAATTCATCTAGGATTTCCTGCCACATGGCTTGTCGACCATTCAGCTTTGGCTAGGTCATGAAATGGCTAACAACTGTGTTTTTTGTTTTGACCATGAATGGGGTCCCCACCAGATAACGCCTCCAAAGGCGCAAGTAGTGGACGAAAACCAATAATTCTTTATCATGGATGGTATAGCGCCACTCTGCATCCTTCAACTTTTGACTCTCGTACGCTACAGGATTCCTTTCTTATAGCAAGACTCTACCGAAAGCATAGTCGGATGCATCCGTTTGAACCTCGAATGGCTTGGCCAAATCAGGGATGGCCAAGACGAGGCTACTAGACATAGCCACTTTTAAGGTGTTGAATTCCTCCTCTCGTCTCGGTCCCCAATCCCAGAGTGTAACCTTCTTGAGGAGTTCTATCAATGTCATTGCAATGAGGGAGTATTTTTTTCACAAATCGCTAGTAGAAGCTGCATAGGCCAAGGAACACCCTCAAGGCGTGGACATCCTTGGGTGGCAACCAAATCTATGATTGCATGAATCTTCTGTTGGTCCATCTTGATTCGCCTTCCTCTATGACATGTCTGAGGAAATCAATTTGCTTTTGATCAAAGGAGCACTCTGATAGCTTTAGCAGCAAACGCTATCCGTACAGTAGTGGATCAAGTTATGCAACAAGCAGAAGTCATGATAAAAGGTCCCGGTCTCAGAAGAGATGCAGCATTACGAGCTATTCGTCAAAGTGGTATACTATTAACTTTCATACGGGATGTAACTCCTATGCCACATAATGGTCGTATATAGTTCATGCTCCTGCATCGAGCTAGGACCTTCCGTATGTGCACTAGATGGTCTTCCAATGTTTGTCTATATACCACAATGTCATCCAAGCAGACCACCATAAATTCGTCAATGTATTCTCAGAAGACTTGGTTCATCATTGTGTAAAATGTAGTTAGGGCATTAGCCAAGCTGAACGACATGACCAGGAAGTCGTACGACCCATATCTTGTCACACAGATCGTCTTGTGTTCATCACCTTCTGCAAGCCGAACTTGCCAATAATCTATCTTTAGGTCTATTTTGGTATACACCGTCGCACCACCCAGTTTATCGAACAAGTATGCCATTAGCGGAATAAGGTATTTGTTCTTTACGGTGATTTTATTTAGAGCCCGATAATCCACACAGAGTCATAGGCTACCATCATGTTTCTTTTGGAATAGAACAAGGAAACCGTATGGGGACTTGGAGGGCACAATGATCCTTGTATCTAGCCTTTCCGTCATTGTCTATAAAGCTTGATGAGTTCGGGTTGTGACATTCGGTAGGGCACCCGGGCATGTGGCTTCGCGCCCAGCACCAACTCAATTTCATGGTCCACAGTGCGCCTAGGCGATAGTCGCTTTGGCATGTATTGTGGCATGACATATTCAAACTCTAGTAGTAGCTCCTTCACGGGTGTAGGAATGGGATCCGAGGAGTATTCTATATCTTCAATGCAGAGGGTTTCCAGGAACATAGGTTCATGTCTTTTGACCCCATTCCTCAACTGTAAGGCTGAAATATTCTCAACGGCCATCTTCATAGGCATGAATGGGATAATGCAAGGCTTAGCCCCATTTGTTCCCATCATCAGTAGCATGTTTGTATATGGTACGGGCATGGTGTTGGTTTGCCTTAAGAATTCCAACCCAACTATCAACTCGAAGTCATCTATGATCACCACTTGCAGGTTGAATTTTCCTTTGTAAGGGCCAAGGTTTACCGGTGCCTCTTTGGCTATTCCACGTTCTACATGAGGAGGATAGCCTTCACAACCTCTACCTTTTCCTTCAACTAGACCAAGGCGCTCCACCTGAGTCGAGGCCAAGTAGTGGGTAGCACCTGCGTCTATCATAGCCCAAATGGGCTTGGCATTCACCTTCCTCTCGACGAACATCAAGGTCCTCTCTTGTTTAAGAGGAGTCCCCTCATCCGCCTTCTTTTTCCCTTTCTTGGTGATTGGACTTACATTCTTTTTCTTAGGGATACCAGCATTGGTTTTCGCTAATGCCTCAGAAATAGAGCCAACAATTACATTGAAGGCACCTACTGGTTCAGTCTGATCCGCATCATCGGAGTCATCGTCAGTAACATCATCAAAGGCCTGATGGGCATTCATATATGCATGTGGGCACTCGTTCTTCTAATGTGGTCTGTCGCAATGACGACATCCTGAAGGAGGCTTTATCTCACGGTCATATCTATTTGATACGACACTATAACTACCGGAGGAGGGAGCTTTAGATTTAGATTCACTGTGATCTCCTGCACTTCTGCTAAGGCCGCCATTGCTAGGTTGTCCCCCTTTGAATCCCGCTCGGGCAGGAGGCTGAGGCTTGTTCTTCCGATCTTCCACTTGATAGTCCCCAAGGCATTCCGCTGCTTGGATCGCCTTGGGTAGGGTATCTATCCTTTGTCTTTGCAGCTCCATACAAGAATAAGGTTTCATCCCTTCCAAGAAGGTGAAGATTTTGTCTTTTTCCCCCATGTCACGTATGTTTAGCATGAGCGCAAAGAATTTCCGTACGTAGTCCCGCACTGATTTGGTCTGGTGGAGCTCCCATAGCTTTCTCCTTGCATTGTATTCAACATTTTCGGGGAAGAACTGTAGGCATATGACTGCCTTCAGTTCTGCCCATATCTCGAGATACTCTTCACCGACACTAATGGCTTCGTACTTCATCCACCACCAGAGTGTAGCATCACCCTGAAGATACATGGCAGCAGTTATTACCTTATTCACTTCTTCTAGTCCCCCAACAACATCAAAGTACCATTTGATATCAAAGATGAAGTTTTCCACTTCCTTGGAATTCCCAGCTCCATTGTATGGCTTTGGCTAAGAAATTTTTAGTTTTTGTGTCGCGGAAGAGGGGTTCACAACACCTCCGATTTGGTTTCCACCTTCTTGAAGTAGGCTCGGTAAAGCTGTATTGACGATATTAAGCTTTTTTGTTAAGTCGTCAATAGTTTGTTGCATGGCACTTACCCTGTCTACCTCTTATGCCCTGTATACTAGATCCTCGGTACTCTCCTATTGAAATCCCTCAAATTTGCCAAAAATTTCAGCTGCCTCTGTGGCTGCCATTTGCCGGTCTCACTCGGAGTCGCGACTGATGTTTTCTGTGTCAACTTCAGCCTGGAGCACTCTACCATCCAGGTCGTCCAACCTTTGCACTAGGCTGGTTCTTAGTTCAGGCACCGTATCCATGATGGACTGTAATACGTTAACCGTCTCTTCAAGGGCCGTAATGGGGTCCCCACAATTCACCATGGTCAGAAATAGTGGTAATGTCAATGAGTTACCTTGTCCAATATCGAGCCTGGCTCAGATACCAACTGTTACGTGACCCCTTTATGAGATTACTTGGAAGGGCGATGTAAGGCTAAGTAATTGATGTCAGTGCAGTTGCTATTCGCCAACTGAGGTACCCTCTGTATGCTAGACGAGATTGTCAGTGTCGTACAGGAAAACCAATGTCAAGAGCAATATAGAGCATTGAAATGAAAATTGAGGATGAAAGAAAGCTTGATTACATTAATGAAAGCTATTATGGAAAAGCGACACGGTGTCGAGGGGGAGAGACACCAATACAGAGAATTTTTTTCTTACTAGAAAGTTTGATTGATTGATCTCCTCTAATAATGCTTAAAAAGAAATAATCCAAAGCTACAAAACTAGACTTGACTAAGCTAGAGAAACATAATGGAAGTACATGAAATAAAGCTACTCTATATTTACAATAAAAAAGACTTAGTTTTCTATAAGGCAACAACAGGTCCATTGTTAGCAGCACTGTCTTTGGCATCACGGTTTGCACACACGACATTGTCTGCATAGGCGGCGCTGTTGGTATTTACCTGCGGCTGGACGCTGGCGAGGGATATCGGTGGGGTGATAGAGCCACATATGTTCTTGTCACTTGGCGCGGCCAAGACCATGAGGCCGTCCATGGTGCTAAGCATTGGGAGGCTTGCTAGGACGCTACGTGGCGCACCCAAGGGGTCATGGGACATGGCTTGAAATCTACCCATTCTCCCCCACCTAAGTTGGCGACGTCCTCGACAGCTTTCTTGCAAGATAATCTTCAATTAGGCTCTTGTAGGCTTTGAGTTTTGTTCCTTTCTCCCAAGTATTCTCCTCTGCATCACAGCCTTACCAATTCACCAAAAACTCTTGGTGATCTTTCCTTGAGACTTGAATCACTCTATCATCAAGGATAGCTTCAACCGCATTTTCTTGGTTGAATTGGGACCTCGAATATTAGGTATTGTGATCTGGCTCCGTGAAGGATCCTTCGTGTCATTCCGAAAAGGTTTCAGGAGACTAATATGAAGTATAAAGTTTGTAGGCTTTTCCTCTTCAGCTCAAAGAGGATAGTTTCGTCCGGGTTCGTTCCTACATGGTATAAATACACTAGAAACACGTTTTTGAGAGGAATTTTGACATATTTTCGACCTAAGGAAGCTAAGGAGGTGTTTGAAGAATACACGCACAAGGATTTAATCATTCCTTTCTCATTCAAGACCCGAGTTTTGATCGAATCCATATTTTCCTATACTTTAATTATATTTGTGATGAATTTCTCCATGTCTATAGAGTAGTTCCCTTTAGGGTTTGATGGATTTGGTATATTGTTGATCTTTTGTGGATTATAACTCTAGTTTTATGTATTGAATCGTTTTGGACGATTTAATTGGTGCATCTATATTCACTAGTTCATGTAATATCGAGAGGCAAAGCTTGTGATATTTTTGCATTATATTGTTGGTTGAGTTCATAGATTCTTCTAAGTAATCGAAAGAAGCTAGTTAAATCATTGATTAAACCTTGTTAGGAGAATAATCGAAAGAGGGTTTCCTAAAGACTAATACACATTCTTGCATATCTTCATAGTGATTAATTTGGTTCGGCTCGTGACGTTAAAGCTTAATCGAGAGAGGAGTTTTTGCTGAACATTTGAACCAGTAATTGAATGAATTCAAGAGGCTCACTTGAATATTTAAAGTGAATTATCTAGAGTTAGATCTTAAACAATTACCTATCATATCAAAATCCTATCTTCTCCCACTGAGAACCTTATTTGCTTATTTTTTGTTTCGATAGTCACTAGTCAATAGCTTTAGATTCTTAGTTAATTTTAATCATTAATCATATAAATCTCAACTGTTGATCCAGCTGGATAGCACACAAGTTAAAAACTACGAGAATAATGTTTAAATCTTATCTACGTGGATACGATATTATATTATACTATTTTTGATTAGCGAGCATAATTTAATTATATGTTTTGCGCTCGTCAAATTTGTAATTTAATTTGCAACCTGAGAGTTTTTCTTATCTATACTTTGGGGAGGTGGAAGTGAGACAAGGTAGAAAAATGAGAAGAAGTGGCTTGACTTTTATAATAATCAAATAATAGAAGTTAACATAAAATTTTCACTATAAAGGAGGTATAATTAATTCGTAACCCACCTGATGCTACTTGAGAAGTCAAATAATTTTTCTGTCGCAATTCAAAATTATTTTCAAAAAGTTTTATAATAAGATATTATGATCTAGATTATATTAATGTAGTTTCTAACTATATTTAATTTTATTTCAAGAATTTGAATTTTCAATGAAAATTAGATTATTTAACATTCACCCTCTCATTTGGAGACACGAAGAAATTATATTATTACCAACGGTTATAAATTATCTAAGCTGTTACCTGTTGTATTGTATTGTATTATTATTTTAGATATAATATTTATTTTGATTGTTACTTAAATTTTATCATATCGTATCATTAAATCCGTTTTTATGTAACGATGAAATGTATCACTTTATGTAACGACCGATTTGGCATGACTGTGTCATTACCTTGTCCTTTTCTACGACCGATCTGGCGTGGTCGTGTCATTACCTTGTCCTCTTCTTTCAATATTACCCTTCATTATTATTGAATAATTTATTTTATCATCTATCCTACCTTTTTATATACTGTATCATAATTTTTCTTTATACTATTGCAAGCTTATTCATCATATTAGTGACGCGCGATAACATAAAATGATGACAAAATGATACAATACATCCAAATATTGTATGTATCAAATGATCAGAGGCGGAGCCAAGAATTCAAGTTTATGAGTTCGAAATTCTAATTATTTTAAGTTACTGGGTTCTAAATTAATAATTTATACATATTCAATGGATTTTTTAAGACAAATACAGAATTCGAACCAAAGCTACTGAGTTTGGTCAAACCCGATGACAGCATTCTAGCTTCGCCCATATAAATCATACAATACAATACGATACGATACGAACGTAAAACGGTATAAAACAACCATCCAAACAAGCGGTAAGAAAAAAAAAAGTGAAAGATATGATTGGTTGAGATGGAAACATGAATTCCCTGGTTCGCGGGAAATTTGGTTTTTTTCTTTTTTTCCTTCTTTAAAAATCGACACGACAATTAGTTTATTGACAACAAAAAATCACTCCCCAACATTGAAAACATCGGATTTGGTTTTGTCAAATTGTCTTAACTCCAATTGGTGACTTCTCAGAATCCAACGTAAGTGATGTCTTTCCCCTTCCTACCACACTCTGCCCTTAACCAAATTCAAAACAACGAACAGCCTTTTTTGCTATTTATTTTTTGACAAAGAGCTTGGTGTTTATATTCGTTCACACAATGATTTAATCAAATTGGAACTCCAAAATTGTTGCTTTTTGGAGATTCGTAAGATATTTTTGTTATGCAAATGCATTTATATACGGACTTACGTATTTGCATAGGAAATTTAAAGATTTTTTTTTTCTTTCCAAAAGTATATTAAGAGGTGCAATATTATAATGATTTGTGCTTCCTGATTTTTTTCTCCTTGGATTACTTTGTGTGTGTGTTATCTATTGGTGACAAAGGAGATATAGTGCTTATTTGTGAAGTTTGATGGATATGAACTTAGTGAATATTCGTTGGTTCCTGTATTCATATTCGTGTATTATTATTCCAATTAGCCTCAGATTTTATGCCTTTGTTTGATGTGATTCAATTTCTTTGACATGTTGAGATCTTGAAGTTGAGAAGTCAAAACAACAATTCCAAGTTTGTCTGGATTCCTTTACTATGTTGCTCCATCGTTGCATTGCATGTCCAGGATAAAAGGAAAATAGCCAGAAGAAGAACGTGGTAGCAATTAATATACTACTGGGGATGGAAAGCATGTGTCTTTTCTCCTTTTATCCATAGGAAAGTCACTTTCAAATGAAGTTACTTGGATAATTTTCTGTTTCGACACAACATAGCATCTACATTTTGGCGTTATATCCCAATTTAGGATGACCGATAAAAATTATTGAGGGTAGATGAGAATTTTAATTCCTCCATCTGTTTCAATTTAGATGAGGTAGTTTGACTCGGTACGGAGTTTAAGGAAAGAGTGTCATCTTAATTGAAACAGAGGGAGTATGTATTATATCCTATCGTCATAGAGATGAGTATACGCAAGCTTCTCTGTACACAATAAGTACTTCTACTAGAAAAGAAAGAAGCACGAAATGGGAGAGGGCTGACAAAAATTCTTAAGTTCCGCGGACTCTTCGATTTTGGTGCTATCCCCATCCCGATACGAGATGGGGACGGGAGCGGGATATGTCCTGGATTCGGTCAACTGACTTCGGTCACTTTGACCGGAGTCCATCGACTTTTTTGGGAGAAAAATTGAGATTTTGATTTCTCAAAATAAAAAATAAAACAGATTTAGGAGAATGGAAGAATAATATACATCTTGGAGAATGAAAAATTGAATAATCTACGATATTCATCTAAGTTTTTCACAGAATATATCTCAAAATTTACAATATTTTTATAGCTCCATTTTTTATTAGCCGAATTCTCGCACATGCATCCATCAGGATCCGCACCCCCGAATCTTAGAATTTAGATTTTGCCGAATTAAATACTCAAATCCGTCATCGTATCGGATACCCGCACCCGAGTCTGAACAACTTAGAAAAATTCACCCAAAAGAAAAAAAAGAGAAAAGAATAGAAAACCTGCAGGTGGTGGTGGACATGCTAATGTAAAAGTATGAGCAGGAAACTTTTAATTGCCTGATCATATTTGTCATGGAAAAATATTTTCATTAATAGTAGGGAATTGTCAACTTCATGCCTCTTGCTTCTTCTATATCATTATTGATTTTTTTTCATTTAAGTATAATTCATTGAGCATCATTTTCTATGCTTCAGTGTTGCTTCCAAATTAGTCTGAAATCTGAAATATCAATCCCAGGTGGACCATGGCAACAAAAGGAAATCCAGGGGATAACAGAAGTAGAAGCCCTTTATCATCATTATTTATTGTAGCTGGACTTTGTTGTTTCTTCTATATTCTTGGAGTGTGGCAAAGAAGTGGTTTCGGTAAGGGAGATAGCATAGCTCTTGAGATAACAAAGAAGGCAGCGGATTGCGGCATCCTCCCTAATTTGGAGTATGAAACACACCATGGGAATCAAAGTAGCTCATTTGATGATCCTAACCAAGAAATCAAGGAGATTGAGCCATGTGCTGAGCAATATGTTGATTACACACCATGTCACGATCAAATGCGAGCAATGACTTTTCCTCGAGAAAATATGAACTATAGGGAGAGACACTGTCCTCCAGAGGAAGAGAAGCTGCATTGTCTCATTCCAGCCCCAAAAGGATATGTCACTCCTTTTCCGTGGCCAAAGAGTCGTGACTATGTACCTTTTGCAAATGCACCATATAAAAGCTTAACAGTTGAGAAAGCAGTGCAAAATTGGGTCCAATATGAAGGCAATGTATTTAGATTTCCAGGTGGTGGCACACAGTTCCCTAATGGAGCAGATGCATATATTGATCAACTTGCTTCTGTTATCCCAATCGACAATGGTACAGTACGAACTGCATTGGACACCGGATGTGGGGTGAGTTAAATCTTTCCACAATATTCTGCATTAATTTTTACTAGGCTTTAATGCTTTGAAGTTCCAGATATAATACGTTGCTTCAGATTTTCCATTGCTTTATCTATCTAGTAGTTTCACTCCATGATTTCTTACTTTTATATACAAGTTAAAGATCATGACTACAAGTGGTACTTTGTATAGTTTAGTTTTTTGTTTTTCTGTTTTTTTCAATATTGTTGCTGTTTTCCGTCAAGCTGGTGTTTGATGTGACCAGTTTGAAATTTTTAATGGTTGCATGTGGCATCCTAGGTTGCAAGTTGGGGTGCATACCTTTTCAAGAAGAATGTTCTAACCATGTCCTTCGCACCAAGGGACTCGCATGAATCTCAAGTTCAATTTGCTTTGGAAAGAGGTGTTCCAGCAGTTATTGGTGTGCTTGGAACCATCAAATTGCCATATCCATCTAGAGCTTTTGATATGGCTCATTGTTCACGTTGTTTGATTCCGTGGGGTGCAAATGGTAAGGATCAGTACCTCTGCAGACTTTCCTTCTTGTGCCTTGTGCTGCTTGTATTAATGTATGGCTCCTTCTCTTACACTAGTCACCAAAATGCAGGATAACATCACTGGCTCACTGTTCATTACATCTTGTATCGAATATCATCTTTTTCAAAAGTTTCCCTAATCTTGAAAACCAAAGTTACCTTGTGTCCATAATATTCTTCCTTTTAAGCAATATTTAATTCTCATTTGGTTAATGGTAACTCTAACAAGCAAATTGAACCTGAAGTATGTCACGCCCTAACCTCGGGAGGCGCGACCGGCGCTCAATCGAGTGAACCCAATCGAGCAAGCCTCATCACACACTTCCTACCCATCTCGTTGTGAACAAGGATACCATACTTCTTTTTTTTTTAACAAGGAAAGATAGTACATTCAACATTGCTAATTTATTATAAATCACAATATTAAACCGTAGATAAGTTCCAAGGTTCCAAGCAATTATGCTTTAGAGAAGCGAGAGTTAGAATTACAACATAGTTCGTAGGCCCACCCAACACTCGTACACAACCCACGTATATGTCTATAGAACCTCTAAAGATGTAAAAGACAAGTATGACAATGCCGGCGACAAGGCTCCCAGCTATACCTCAAAAGTAGAAGTCTACCACAAAAGATGTGCAATATAACCACTTGAAGGAGAAAGGAGCAGACCAAGACTTTGAAATGAAGATACTCTGCTACGCGCGATCCACCCTATCCGCAATGGAACCACCTACATTCATTTAAAAATGTAGCTCCCCCGGCAAAAGAGATGTTAGTACCATAGAATAGTACTAGTATGTATAACTAAACACCATCTAGTTAGAAAGGACTTTCATACCAAACGTAAAGAAATCACAAGTATAAGTCAACAGCTTTAAACGATCACAACATTATCAATGTAGAAGTATCATGGAATTTTTCACTTTATGATTCCATAGCCCTTTTGTTTGGGACATTTCATATTCATCCTTGTTCGCTATACTACTGCTAGCTTGAGCAGAGTTCGATCTCAACCCGGTCGGCTAGGTTGCCTCATTTGAGACATACACTTCAATCACTATCTCACTTCCCTTTTTATCCAGGGTTCAATATCAACATATTACCACCATGTATGCGGTATGGCGTCCGATCTCAGCCCGATTGGCTAGGTCGCCTTACCAAGGCGTTTCCCTTTTCCCTCAATCATCTCAATTCAATCTTTGTTTTACATATATCAGTCAATAGGCACTTGGGGCCACAACTATCACGTCATATGTTTGGCACTAGGCCATATTTCACATCATTCCCAATTTCAATGTTAGAATTGTAATTTAGGATAATAAGTGCACGCAAGAGCAATTAAAATTGTAGGCATAGAGGAGACTTCACATAGATGGCACAACATATGCAGTTCAATTTCAATTTAAGGTCTAAGCACTTCAATTCATGATTCATAGTCCTCCCACCTTTTCAAGCTATCAAGAATAACACCTTGATTATATTGAGACACACTTTTCACGCATATAAGGTTGCAACACTAATTCGAGTGAAATAACAATCAATATAACAATTCAATTTTAATCGTACCATGTTCACATAACCACAGATAAAGCTCAATTTCTAAAAAACAGGGTTTTAGCCATACATACCTTAGCCGAGCTTTCCTTAATCCTATAACGTTCTGGAATGTTCGCACTTCAATCTATTTAAGCAATATAGCACAATTTAACTCATAATCAGGAAAAGATCATAATCTAAGCTCTCTTGAGCATTTTATCGAGCATTTAGGGTTCATTAAGGCCTTATGGTTCTTTTATGCAAGATTACACTAGCCTATTACCCATGCCTCTTTATTTATAATTCTCCATATTCTTCAAGAATACGTGCATGCAATGCAATCCCCCTCATCCCCATGAATTACCTGTCCAATGACCTTTTGTAGCTATGTGCAAAAATAAGAGCTGAGGTGATGATCTTACCACTTGGGATAAAGGTTCAGGCCTTCCACTTGAATGTATTCAAGGATTTAACAAGGAGTCATGGAGTAATTTTGATGGGAAGAATTTTCCCTCTCTTAGACCCCTCTCTCTCACTTTAAAAGTATCAGGAAATAGGATCAAAATAAGCTATTGCACAGGATATAACAACAAGGGGTCGGGTTTAAAATTTAGAAAACTGGAGCCCCAACTCAGATCTACGATCGCAAATGTTGACATGCGGTCCACAAAATACTCCTAAAAACCTGATGACACTGTTAGGGTATGCGATGGAAATGGGGTCCGCACACGCGTTCTGTGGTCACATAATGCACCAGAACTGCCCCTCACAAAATCCCAAGGGGATTATGCGATGACTATGCAGTCCGCGTATCGATTATGCGATCGCATAATTGACCGCATAGCTGACCTCAAATTTGACCAACACACTGTTTCATTATGCAGTGACTATGCTGTTCGCGTTGCTATTATGCAACCGCATAATGACACTTTTCTGGAAAACATTATTCCTTACATGCATAGATCAGTCCAAAGAGTCCGAACCGAAAGAATTTTATACATTCCTAACACATATTCTTAATTTGGCACTACGAGCTTTCGAGTTTGAGCACAAATTTTCACGGGGCCTTACATAGTATATGTACCAGTATTCGTATCGATATGATGTTTTGTTTGGGGTTTTTTGGGGGGGAGAAAGCATTTCATTAATAAGAAAGAGATAGTACACAAGCTATGATCCAGGATTTAATTTAAAAGGTTAAAGGTTTTAAGTTCTTCGAAAATATGGGTAAAAAACTGGACAATTGACATATGCAAGGAATCTTGGGGCAGCTATCTTCTCAGGAAAGAGTCAAGGATATATGACTGAGTGCTTGTATTTTGGGGATTTCTTATAGTGATTAATTTTTCGCTTCAGTTGTTTCTTTGTTTCCTAACAATATTCTACGTTTTTGCAGATGGACAGTACATGATGGAAGTCAACCGAGTGCTCAGACCAGGGGGCTACTGGGTACTTTCAGGTCCTCCAATTAACTGGCGGAATAATTATCAAGCGTGGCAGCGTCCCAAAGAGGAGTTGGAGGAGGAACAGAGAAAGATTGAAGAAACAGCTGAAAATCTCTGCTGGGAAAAGAAGCATGAGAAAGGTGAGATCGCCATATGGAGAAAAAGAGTAAACAATGAGTACTGCAGGGAACGAGATTCTCGTGTAACTCTATGTGAATCCTCGAATGCAGAAAATGTCTGGTAAATTCTTGCACCTGATAATATATTATTCTATAATATCTAAAATAGCCAAAGTGATGGAGATTGTCTTCTTTCTTCCACCTTGTTCTGTTGATGCATGTTAGATGAAGTCTCAAGTACTTGCTTTAAGATTCTAGTCACTTTCTTTACGTCACAATTGACTTTGAGTTGTAAAGAAATATGATTATATTGTGGTAGATTTAGTTTTCAGTAATATAGATATATATATGTGAATGTTGCTTCTTGTTGTCATGTTCTATGTCTTGTATCCGTTATGTCCACGACTGCAAGGACTTGCTAATTTTGGTCTGAATTTTCCATCGCAAAAAATAGTTTTATGTTCCTGATTCAGTAATTGTGGAGTAAATGAAGGAAGTCGAAACCACAAAGATATCCGGTGAATGATTGTTCTATGGAAAACAGAAACTTTTTATAACATTGAAGTGCATAACATTTTGAAGATCCACCAACAATCTGAGGTTTATGTTTGAATAAGTTGATTTAGTGATACATTTGATCTTTTGATTGTGTGATTGCCCTTCTAAGTACTCGATATTAAACCAATATTCGGGGCTTTTAGGTATAAGAAGATGGAGGCATGTGTAACTCCTTATCCTCAGACAACTAATTCAGGCGAAGTTGCTGGTGGGGAACTTAAGCCATTCCCACAGAGACTTAATACTGTTCCTCCGAGAATAGCAAGTGGATTTGTCCCTGGATTATCTGTTGAGTCATTCCAGGAGGACAACAAGTTATGGAAAAAGCATGTGAATTCTTATAAGAGAGTTAATAAAATCCTCGACAGTGGGAGGTATCGAAATATACTGGATATGAATGCTGGCCTAGGAAGTTTTGCTGCAGCACTTGAATCACCCAAGTTATGGGTCATGAATGTTATTCCAAATATAGCTGAACAAGACACTCTTGGAGTTATATATGAACGAGGCTTGATCGGAATATATCATGATTGGTAAACTTTCTGAAGCTCTCTTTTTTTTTTCTCATTGCACTCTAGCATCATTGCCTATTTTTTAGTTGTCTTTTTGATGGTGGATTGTGGAAAGCGAACATGTGAAAAGTTTGATAATTCATTCTGGCCGTTAGCTATATTTCATATGAAAGATTGTTTCCTTCTTAATTTTGCTGAGATTGCATTAGAACACTCAACATGGAACTTTTAGAAATTATTGTCCAATTAAGCAGCTACTACATCATCATCTATATCTGTGATTATCCAAAAGTAAAAGTTTTTAATTCAGTCAGTCAAAGAATTCCTCACTACCAAACTAATCGGGTCGGCTGTATGAATTCTCTATTTCGCTCCTCTCTTCGAATCTTTCACTCCGATACTGATAAATAAATTGCCTTTGGATCTTTCTCATTACAATCTTTCCCACCAGTTAATTGTCATGCCATCAAATTTCCACTATTTTACCACCGAGTAGTTGCTGCTTCCCTAGTCCTGTATTACTGCTTCCCTACAACGATTATTGAAAGTCCTCAGCCAGCATAAGGTTGAACCTGTTACTGATAACAGCATTTTGTGTATACCTTCATACCGAAGAGGAATATAGATTTCCCTGCGAAGGAAGACTTGCACCAACCATTTTTTCATCTACTTGTGGAGTTAGCTTTTAGGACTTTGGCAATATCTAGGTCCTTTAGTGTGCTTTTGATCTATAATGCTGCTGGATACAATTAAAATGCCCTTTCATGCAAACATCGAAGATAGTATTCCCAGTCACCAGCTTGCATGTTTCAGCATTCTCTTTTATCTTTTAGAACACGACTGGCCTACATCTCCTCTTGACTAGAGTACTCCCACCTCATACTTGAACTCTATATGGTAGCTTAAGTTTTGACTTCTAATATATGGAAATTTTGCATCGCATCTTGAGTTCGTGATTGATGAAATTACAAATTTATAAACTAAAACTTCTCTCCCTCCTTCTAGTATCTGAGTTTATGTTCTTTCTCTAGAAGTATCTTTTATATATCTTAGTTAACCTTCTTTCCAACCTTGGATTCAGGTGTGAAGCCTTCTCTACATATCCTCGGACATATGACCTTATTCATGGAAATGGAGTTTTCAGCTTATACAAAGACAAGTAAGTTCTTTACACTAATTCATATATGAATAAGGTATAATTCTTTACCCTAATTCATGTATGAACAAGGTAAAATTTATGAATAGGTCAGTTTTGCCAACCCGGCAAGACTAGCATATCAACATTATGCCCTGAAAGCTATTTGTTCTTAAATTTCTTAAATTGGAATAAAATTTAAACAGTGGTGCGAAATGATTCTATTTGTGCAGATCACCTTAGTGTAATGTAACGTGAAGCTAGATCTGTTTCATTTAATTTGAGGAGAAATTAGTCTTCAGAGGAGCCAACTTTCTGTGATAATGGGGTGAGGAGGAACATCTACGTAGAAAGGAGATGTTTGCCATATTTTTATGTTTCATCTGAAAATTTGAACATAAGGGGGAAAATAATTAGTCAATGTCTATCCATACCTGTCACTGTTAATAGTTTCAGCAATGATAATTCAATAAATAACACTCAACCAATACGTGCTTCAAGTTAGATCTTGTTAAACTTTCTAATTATGCCATATGTCAATGCAGATGTAATGCTGAAGACATTTTACTAGAGATGGATAGGATTCTTAGACCAGAAGGTGCAGTCATATTGCGAGATAATGTAGATGTCCTCACTCAAGTGAAAAGACTTGCGTCTGGTATGAGGTGGAACATAAAAATGGTGGATCATGAGGATGGTCCTCTGATCTCTGAAAAGGTGCTATTTGCTGTTAAAAAATACTGGGTTGTAGGGGATAACAACTCAACTGTCTCAAAGTGAATAGCATTGGCTTAGCAGCATTTTTGGCAGATAATAGCAGAGCAGCCAACGCTGCAGTATTTGGTTCATTGCCAGAGTTAATATTATTCTTTTACTACTGGAGTTCAGATTGATGAATAACCAGAGAACTCTGATAATTGTCACGGTAACCATTTCTCATTTTCCATTTTGACAGTTGCGGAACAGAAAATGAGTAGGTTACTCATAGCTAGTTTGTTTTCTTACAAGGCTTCCTTTTTATTGTTTCTTATTATCATTAGCATTATTGCTATTAATTCTTTAGTTCATTCATGAGTTGTATCATATCTTTTCAGCAATTTTCCTGTAATTCTAGCCAAGTAAATTGAACTTTTATGGTAAAAGGTCAAGTTATCTCTTTTGATGTTATGAAAATTTTAGATATTCTCAAATTCATCTTTTCTTTATCGGATACTATGATGCCAAGACGCACTTTGGGATAACAAAATATAAAAGCGCATGGAATTTATTAGTCAATCAAATTTACTGTGGCTGCCTAGAGGGAGAGCCTTGACCCAACGGCAAGATGTACTACCGTGTCACTAGTAAGTCACGAGATCAAGCCGTTAAAACAATCTCTTTCAAATGTGCAAGGTAAGGCTGCGTATAATAGTTTCAATGTGGTCTAGTTTTTTCCGTACTCTGTATAATGGAGCTTAGTAGCCGATTGAGTGTTCAAATTCAATTCAACTCAGTAAAAGAATACAGATGCAAGCACCTGCTCCAATATTTTCTTCCATTGTTTGTTGCTGTACTTTCTTAGCCACCTTGGCATATATCTAACAGAAGAAACAAAAGAAAACATTAATATACAATCAACCTGTAATCTTGATACAGCCAAAGAGCAACCAAATGATTGAACTACATAAATCATGAAGGTAGTAGATATAGTATTATGAAATAGAATTTCAAGTTATCAGAATTTATTATGATGCTAATGCTGGTGTCCTACTTTGGGTCTCACTTGAATGAGTGGTGGAATTTTATTTTTGTTTTTCTGAGTTTTTTTGAAGCCACTTCTTTATCTGCAGCCAATTTCTAGACCCCATTAACATTTATTACATATTTTACATGGATTCATATCCATACTTTCTTGTTGATATACTGACCATTTAAACTGCAATTTGTTAATGTCAAAAGATGGAATATCTTATCATTAGTCAAAAACATCAGAGGTACTGTAAAATCAGATATTATATGTCGTGTGAGAGCTTCGAATGAAGTGACAAGACTCTCAAATATTATGCTTCTCCAAACATGTAGGATCCACCATCTTAAAGCTATACAAACCCATAAGCTCCAAGAAAGAGCCAAGTTACAATAGCTTCTCTCAAAATCACTGAATCAGGATTTTGATCTATAGCTTTCACAACCTTTTTCCTTTTGCTTCTTGATGCAATCTATGATCTCCTTCCGATTTTACATTAGCTTATGATCTTCCAATCTTTGCTGTCTTTCATCGTTTGTTTGTCGTCAAGCTTTTTTTTTTTTTTTTTTTGTATCAAAGCTTGTAATAAAACTCTTTCCACACTTATAAGAGCAATTGTTGCTTCTGCCTCAAACTCTCTTTAAATTTATCATCAGACAAAAGAAGCCTGAAGCATTTTGTCTCCATGGAAACCGATGAGAATTCAACCAGCCTTCACGTAGAATCATTTTCTTGTTACCTCAGCAACCCTGAAGATCAGAGCTTTATACACAAACTAGGGGGCGCTTATGAAGATCCTTATCCTGCTGTTTTTTCACCACCTGAGACCGCCTTTTCTGTGAGTTCAATAAGAGCTACTATTAAACCATACTCAGATAACACGCGAGATAACCTTGCCAATCTACGTGTTGAGTCTTTTTCTTCTTATCTCAAAGCTAAAGAAGATAATAACTTTGCGTTTAAGACCCCCCCTGTACAACATTCTACTGTCGCATTTGTTTTTCCTCAGCAGGCTTCTCTGGGTACTCCAAAACACCAAGAAAGAACCAAGTCCAAAGATGGGGAACTTAACATATTCGGAGCTGATAAGTATTTCAACATGAAACTGGATTATGGAGCTGTCCCTACAACTGCGGTGAAATATGGGGGGCAGACGAACAAAGGGATCGTTGATCTGCCCCACCTGAAACCCAGTTTCCAGATAGGAACTCCAAGTATTTGTTCTAAAGCAAGTAGTTTTAATAGCCAAAGTGCACTGTTAAAAAATCTTCAGAGAAGTAGATCTCAAACAGAGCAGAAAAAGATGACGGGAAGGAGATTTTTTGCTAGCTTCGGTTGCCAAGGACCTTGTTCGGACAAAAAAGCAGTCTATGTGGATGAAACCATAGGACATGGAAAAGTAAGTAAGTTGGCATTAACTTCTGTCCCTTCCATGAGAGAGAAGTTGAGCGTAGTCAAAAAACACGTCGATGATCAAGATCCAAGCATCGAAGAGCAAAGAAAATCACTTGAAGTGTTTGGCTCTGATAAAATGAGAAAAGGAGACATACCAGTGAATTTAGAGAGGAAACTCTCCATGTTAACTTGGGATGCCATTCCTAAAGTTGAAGACCTCCCAACTACAACCATTGTAAGCAGTACAGTTGGCGATGACATGGCTAGCGATGCTAGTTCTGATTTATTCGAGATTGAGAATTTATCCAGCAGTGGATATGGACACATGAATTCTCAAACTAATGGTGATAATTATGTGCCAGCTGGCTGCATGTCACCAATTACAACTCAGTATGCACCAAGTGAGGCTAGTATTGAGTGGAGTGTTATCACAGCAAGTGCTGCAGATTACTCATCAGTTATATCTGATTATGATGAGAAGAGGATTAGCATTGCTGGTAAGACTACTTCAAAGATTAATGCAGCCAATAAAAACACCAATACCAAGTGCGCCGTTGGCGAAGAAGGTCAGAAAACCCGTCCAGGCGGAGTTTTAGGTTGCAAGAGCCACAAAGCAGTAAGTGTGGTTGAAACTGTATACAAAACTGGCGAGAAGGCTAAGCATCACCAGCGTGGTTAACTGTTCACATTCCAGTGTAGTATTTTCATGTTGAATAAGAGTATTGAAATAAATGGTGCGGTTGAAATTTTACAACTTTGTATTTTGTAATATCTTAGTAGTGAATAACTATTTTCTTGTCTCTCTAGTGAAGGAATTACTACTCTTTCATTTTATAGTGCAGAGTCTTTACTGGTTATTGCTTGAATTTTTATTTATTTTTTATCATGATGCTGTTATTATTCCTTTTGTTTTGCTGATGGTACTGATATATTGTTTCTTATCATCTTCTTAAGCCGAGAGCCTTTCGGAAACAACCTCTCTACTCCGTTGTGATAGGGGTAAGTTCTGCGTACGTCTCCCCGACCCCACAAGTGAGATTAATCTACTGAGTCTTTGTTGTTGTTGTTTCGAAGGAATTAATTTGATTATTTTAGCTAATTTGTCTTCCACTTTAGCTGCTACTCAGCTCCTACTTATCTTGTTATATACTTTATATAAGTATCTCTTTTGCCAAGAAAAGACAGAGCAGCGACAATACATGAAAGCAAATAAGTTTGTAAAATGAGAGGCAATAAAGCCACAGTTTAGATTATAGAAATTTTAAAAACTGTAACCTGAGGCCACCCTTGTCTTAAGGAAAAAGGTATTTTGGTTGTTTTATGTTTTTCTTTCCTTTTTGTCACCTGATACTGTAGTTGGTGTTCATCCCATTTGACCATCAAATAGAAATAAAGCTACTTTTTTTCCAGACAGGTTTGCGTTGTTTAAGAGTCAGTAAATCCAAATCCTTTAGTTGGCATGCACCCATGTCAAACACTAGGAGGCCATAGGCCCTACCTATAAGCTACATATAAAGTGTAAAGATGAGGGAAACTGTGCGAAATTTGGCTCAAAACGGCCTATATCATGTTATGTTATGGTAGTTTCTGTCTAACTTACGTCTTAACAACTTGTGATTTCCTCGTAATATAATCTATAAATACTTACCTAATCTGGAAGTTTGGATGTTCTCAGTTTCCAATATGATTTAGGCTAAAAAAAGAAAGTATCATCGGAGCCATGCGGTTATTGTCAACAAAGTCATGAAAAAGATAGTGAAAGTGCTTGGGCTTAACTGCAGGAAGAAGACATGAAACTAAATATTTAATTTCAGTGTATTTTCGTTGTGCAACTAGTGGATGTAAGTGGAATTTGCCCTAGGTGTCATTAGTGTAGAGCATTGAAAATCTGGCCAGGAGTAGTACACCTGTGACTGTTCGACTATATTGGCTGTGTAGTTGAGTGTGGAAATTAACTTTAGTCGTAAAGGTAGCATTAATGAAATTGTAGGCCTAGCTATGGGAATGTTGTATACAAAGGACCACTAGGAGTTGGATATCAATGTCGTAATTAAAGGTTTGAGGACGACTCAAGTACTGGTTCATTCGGACAATCTTGCTTTAAATGAATGTCTTATCAGTTCACTGTTTTACTTTTTTAATAACTTAGATTGTATTGACATCTAATCAGGTCAAAATCGACTACATGAATTACATGTTTAGTTCACTATGGTAACTTAAAACATTAGGGGTCATCTGATCCGGAATAAGCTATCTCGGCATTATAATAATAAGGTTATACTATAGAGATGAAATAATTACATGTTACATGTTACTCCAAATATTTGGTCCATTGACTAAAATAAAATATACAAGGTAAAATGTAAAATATATATTTGAGAGGTCTTGAGTTAGAGCCATTAGTATGGAATCGTCTTTGTTAGGGAATAAAGAGTGCTTTAGCCCCCCAATGCGGGACTTTCCAACGTGAATTCGGATTTGTGGGGCTCCAATATAGCTACCGGATATCAAAGAAGAAATAAAAGAAAAAAGATTTAAACAAGATAAATTGATATAACTTTTATTTTTAATTTTAACCTTGTCTTTCTTAGATAACTTTGAAAGAAAAACTATCTAGAAAGGAAAATATGCTATTTTGTTATTTTTATTCTGGAACTAATTATTTGGGATTGTTATCCCACACAAAATGTGGTTTAAAAATATCAAAATTGTATAAACAATGGCGGAAATTAAAATTATACCAAACATGGGATATAATCGTTGCACAATTTATTCCGCAATAATAGACTCTTATTCCAGAATTTTAAGTAACTAACATGTCATAACCAGTTAACGTAAACAAAAGAGTAAAAGATATCAAGTTAAATATTTATTTTGTATCTTATATAATTTATATTAATTGTATCAGACCTCTTTTTATTTTATATTTAAAATCATAAATATTGGGACTCATATAATTATAAGATAAAAAAAAGTTTTCCACAACTAATATTAACTGTGTAAAACACAAAATAAAATTTTTCAGAATTTACAGATATCTGAACTCATGATATTGCGGGAAAAGAAATATGACATCTTGACTATCACGCAATAAATGTTAGACTCAATTCATCTCAGTGAATAATGATCAGCCTCCTTGTCATGAAAGGACAAAAAGACAAGGATCTTAATTGGCCTCTCTCTCTTGAAAGTTGACAGAACTACAGTTTTCAGGTCCCGATTTCTTTATATATATTCAAGATTTTAAACTTATTTTCCCAGTTTAGCTATATTTTTTATTTATAAAAAGTAACTATAATTTTTTATAAATTACATACAAATCTACAATTTATATATAACATGAATACGGTATTTTGTTGTACAAAATCTGGCCAAAAGCTACAATTTATATACAACATGTATACGATTATATTAATTGTATATATTTAGTATATCGTTTATTCACCTGAGATACAAATATACAATTTATTTTTGTCTTTTTCGAATTTCAATTTAAAATTTCAACCAGAACCCACTCGAGTCTTTATCAAATTTTTTCAAAACCGAGATATAAGCTCCAAAGGATACTGTCAATCTTTGTGTACAAAAAGATTGATAGTACAACGAATTCAATTTCGAATTCAAAACATCAAAGCCTTTTAATGGATATCGATAAAAGAGTTTATTTAGCCCTGCTACATGCTCCCCCGGCCATCCTTTGTTCTTTATGTGTGAATTGGAGAATGTAGAACATTCCTAATCCAAATTCTATACTACATTGTTCAGGATAATAAATGGCGAGGCTGTTTGTAAAAAAGCCTCGGATATTGTTGAATCGTCCCCATGAAGCACATATAATTATTGGCTTGTTAAAAACCTCACCGGAAAAATTCATTTGGGATAAAAATCGATCTAACGGAAAAAGAGTGCAACACGTGCGTTAAAACCTAAAGTCTTTGTGTTGAAGAATTTTCTGTTGTCTTCGATCAAACACCTGTAATAAGTTAGAATAAAATATATATAAAAAGGGGAGAAAGTCATACCTTAACAATAGTATCGTTTGAGGAGTGATATGTTCCAATTGTTTGGCAGTTATTCACCATTTTTCGTGGCAAGATTGTAAGATCCATTTCTGAGGATACCGAAGACCTGATATGGTCCTTTCCAATTTGGGCCGAGTTTCCCCTCATTTGGATCTCGAGTGTTGAGGGTGACTTTTCTCATAACTAAGTCCCTTATTTTAAAGTGTCAAAGATTGGCTCTTCGATCATAGTATCTTTTGATTCGATATTTCTAGGCTCATTTGAACGAGGAAGGCTTCCCGTTTTTCGTCTAATAATTCGAGGCTTGTGTTCATAGCCTCGTGATTTGATTCTTCCGCTGTGTATCAAAACCTGACTCTTGGTTCCCCAACTTTGACCGATGTCAAAGCTTCGACGACATACACCAAGGAAAACAATGTTGGCCCCGTAATGGATTTTGTCATTGTCTGATATGCCAAAAGCACTTCGGAAAAAAATTCTCTTCGTTTCTCCTTAGTTTCGTTCAACATCTTCTTTAGGATTTGAATGATGGTTTTGTTTGTTGATTCGGCCTATCCGTTCACACTAGGATGATACGGTGTCGATAATATACTTTTTATTTTGTAATCTTCGAGGAACTTTGTTATTTTGTTACTGATAATTATTTTCCATTGTCTCACACTTAGGGGTGTATTTTGGCCCAGGCCAGGGCCTAAACGGGCCTGACGGGCCGGGCTTCACGGTCTCGGACTTCGTGTGCCGGGCCTGGCAGGCCTGGTGGTCCTGACGGTTGAGACCAGCCCGTAACGGGCCTAAGCCCACAGTGGTCCTGGGCCTGGCGGGCCGGGCCTGGCGGCTTTTTTTTTTGTTTTTTAAGGCAATATCTTGTATAGTAGTTATTAGTATAGTGTAGAATATATTTTATATGATGTACTAAGTTATTAGTATAGTATATATAATATATATTTCATTGTATATTGTGTTGTAGTAATTAGTATATATTATATATTATGTATATAGTGTGTTGTAGTAATTAGTATATATTTTATATTATGTATATATAGATATATATTATGTATATATTATGTTGTAGTAATTAGTATATATTGTATATAATGTATATATTGTGTTGTAATAATTAGTATATTGTGTTGTACTAATTAGTATATATTGTATATTTTTTATATATGTATATTCCCTATATATTTTCTTGTAGTATATATTGTATCTTATGTATATATATATTCTCTTATATAATTTCATGTATTATATATATTGTATATTATGTATATATATTTTGTTGTAGTATATATATTGTATCTCTTATGTATAATATATATATATATATATATTCTCTTATATATATTGTATCTTATGTATATATGTTATTACTTATATATATTCTTGTAGTTTAGGTTGTATGTTTTATATATATATATATATATATATATATATATATATATATATATATATATATATATATATATATATATATATATATATATATATATATATATATATATATATATATATATATATATATATATATATATCGAAGTAAAGACAAAGAAATATTGAGAAAAAAGATATTCAAGGATATGTCTTATATTTTTTATTGACCAAAATGGCATATCTTTCTTAGTCTTCCTTCCACCAATGGAATGAGCACAAAAAGGTACTAATACCATCATTAAAAGAAAAAAAAACTAAAAGAAGATGCGCCAATGTACAAGTTACATCATAATCTACATTATATCTATAACAAATCTCATAAATCCGTCAAGGTTGGGAGGAGGTTGTGGTGGTGGTGGTGGAAACGAAGCTTGTTCATCACCACTTCCGGGCGAAGCTGAATCCTGCGAAAGTTCCGCTATCATTTCTTCATAAGATTCATCTATCGCCGGTTGTGATTATGCAATTCAAAAGTTTCTTCTTTCCGCGCAGATCCAATCTCTAAAAAGCACCGATTTTTCCAAGCTATCCCTCATCGCCGCTCTATGATCACCGATTTGTAGTCTTGCTTGACTGAAAGCGCTCTCCGATGCAACAGTTGAAGCTTGAATTGATAAAACATCCCGAGCCATCCTTGCAAGAACCGGAAAATATTTTTTCCTTGACTTCCACCATTCCCAAAGATCGAAAGAGCCGTCTGGATTCTCCTTTTCAAGACCCTGAGACAAGTAAACTTGAAGCTCATTTAGATGTGAAATTTCATCATAATTATCACCTTGAGAACCCCGGAACTCCGTCCAAGATTTAAGAGCTGTTAAGCCAGCAGCTCTTTTACACGATTATGAGCTAGATGAAGTATGGGTTGGAATATTTGGCCTAACATGCTCTAACGCAACTTTATAAGCATTATAAACAGTTTGAGCATTAATTTTAGTTGATGTTTTTGCATCTGCAAGTGTAGCAATTTCCTCGTCCGAAAGATCTAAAGCCTTATAAATATTAGAATACAAAAAATGAGGACCTCCCAATTTCATCGTAGGATTTGACATTGCAGCAACACCAAAAATAGGAGGGATAGGGAAAAAATATTTTTTAAATTTTTGTTTCATTTCATTTATAGCAAGTTCATAAATATCCCCACCTCGCCAAATCCAACAACCAAATCAGCTAGTGCGGCAATATACACTAAACAATTTGAAATAGTAGGATAATATTGCCCAGAAAATGCATTTGTAGCAACTTGAAAATGTTCTAAAAAATCTAAAAGAATTTTAACATTCGTCCAATCTTGGGTAGTAAGCATTTCATCATCATCCTCACCACCTACCCGAGAATTAAACGTTGCATTAATTGAGTTTCTATATTCATACGCAACTACTAAACTTTTGTACATACAATTCCACCTAGTCGGGCAAGGTTTAGGAATCTTTCTTTCTCTAAGGCCATATTAATCACATTTTTTAAAATACTCTCTAAGTCTAGTTCTATGGTTTGAATAAAATAGCCAATTAAGAGCCATTCGAACCTTTTCAATTTCTATGTTTAAAATTCGCATACCATCACCAACAATTAAATGATAAATATGACAAATACATCTAACATGGAAAATATTACTAAATGCAGGATTTAGTGTTTTTGTAAGCATGCCTATTGCACTAGTGTTACTAGAAGCATTATCCATAGAAATTGCCATTATTTTATCGCTAAAGCAAAAATATCTACAAATATCTGAAACAGTGTTAGCTATAAAGAGTCGTTATAAAGTGTTGGGGCTAAATTAAAGTTTGGGGGCCAAATGACTATTTTACAAAGTTCCAAACGGCTACTTTTGAAAAGAGCCGTTACTGTTTTTTTTTAAAATTTTTTTAAAAAAAAGAGCCGTTGGGCCCACCAGGACTGGCCCAGGCCCGCATGGCGGTCCCGGGCCTGGCGGTTCTTCACTTCTGGACCGGCCCGTCACGGGCTTATAGGACCGGCAGGCCTGGAACCGCCAGGACCCGTCCACCAGGACCGCCCCACCAGGACCGCCCCACCAGGACCGTAGGCCTGGGCCAATTTGCACTCGTACTCACACTATCTCGGCAGGTATCCCGAATCTCCATACAATGTGATCCCAAATGAAGTCTATAGCTTCTTTCTCTATGAATTTTTCGAAAGTCCATGCTTCAACCTATTTAGAGAAATAGTCAGTCATAAATAAATGAACTCGGTTTTATTTGGGGTAGATAGCAGAGGACCAACGATGTCCATCCCCCATTTTATAAATGGCCACTGTTTATACCCTATTTTTCCTTACATATTTTTAAACACACATATATACACTTTCAAAAATTACATATGCAGTCATAAGCGTGCATAAGCATTTTTTGTAATTTTTTTTATAGTTTTAAAAGCTGAAAATCAATTTATTTCTTCTTCCTTTATTATATAAATACCCAATAATTATCGTTCAAATTAATTTTGTGGTGATTTAATCATTTAAATTCATTATTCATGCCAACATAGTGTTTAAATATTTTTAATGCATTTTTTGTAATTACATTTATATATTTTAGGCTAAATTGCATTTCTATGCAATAATAGTTCATATTAATGGATAATTATATTATTTATGCATAAAATGGTCTTTTATATTTTTAAAATATTAAATAATTATTTTAGATCTTTTTTATTACACGAAAATATTTTATGGAACTCATTTATTATTCTTATAAATTATGTAGTTATAAGTGGCTATTTAAAATCTGGCCTATTTTATTTCAGTTTTAGTCCTATTTCAGCCCAATACTAGCCCAATTTCAATTTAATTTTACCCAGCCCAAACCCTACCATCCGATCCGACCCCAAACCCTTTCAATCTCGGCCGGTTGATCATAGAGATCAACGGCCACAAATGGCCCCTTCCTTTTTAGACCTAAACGACCCCCCAAACTCTTTCATTTCCCACCATCTGCCGCCCTGAAATCCATATCTTCTCTCAAATGCTCTCAAACCTGTCCCTAGTCGGACTTCTCCGTCACTCATCTATGGCTATCATGGTGGTTTCTTACCATACCCAGGCCTTTAGTAGCCTCTCTCGCGATGGTATTGCCATCTCTAGGGTCCTCAAGGGACTAGGGTTAATGGCTTGCATCAATGGCCCCTTTCTCGCATGTTTCAGGCTGTTCCAGTGTGATTCTGAGTAAGATCTTCCTAACATTGACTATGATTTATGGGTTTCTAAGCATATTTCTTCACCTTTGTGTTGTTCTCCTTGAAACCCTAATTCCTTTCTTCTGAACCTCTTAGATCTGTACAGATCTGAGATGATTAGACTTGTTTCATATGAGTTTTACATAACCTTGTTATTCTTTACAAAAATCGTAGGATTTTCGAGTGATTTTTCATCTTTCTCTAAAGTATGGTTCCCTGAAATTTATTTTCCAAAAACGTTTGGTAATTTTTTTAGTGTTTGATCTTCCGCTTCTTATGTGTTTTGACCGATTTCGTAAGTTTTCTACAACCTTAACTCGTTTATACTAAAAACCCTCATTTTTGACATTCTTTGTTTGGTTTCTGAGTACCGGTTTACTGATTGTGTTCTTGCCTTGGTACTTGTAATTTCTCTTTAGCCATTTGAATGTCTTGTGGTTTTCTTGTCCTAATATGCCTCTACTGAATTTCTTAGTTCAACCTTCGCTGATTCTATATGTTTGTGTTCATCCTGACTATTCATGTTGAGACCTATATCTTTCTCCTTAAATCAGTGTCGATTTAACTATTTGTTTCGTTAAAATTATGTGTCGAATCCTGACTATTCATTTTTTACCTTATTTTATCTGTTAAACTTACTGACTTTTTACGTGATTTTCTCTTTGATTGAACCCTTGATTATTCTGAAGTCCTTATTTTCTGGTTTGATTTGAACACTTTTCCTTAACAATTCTTTTGATTCTTACCTCTCTACTCGCTTTAATTGAAATGCTTGCCTTAGTTAATTTTCCCTTGCCTTATTTGTTATTTCGCTTATTCTTACTAATTGTTTGCTTAATTGAAACCCCTATGCATTCACTCAAATTACCTATTTTGTACTCGATTTCCTTCCTTAACTATCTGTCTCCCCTATTACCATTAATTATCCCTTGATTAAAGGGAAGACTTACTGATTTTACATGTGATTGATTCCCTGAATTTCTCTAATTGCTACTTAATTGATTCCTTATCTTATTTTGCTAAGCTTTTGATTGCTATATAAACTTCCTCCTATTCTCACTTAAGACACATACAATACTTGAGAAACTATCACTTTACACTCTAAAAAACTCTCTCTATGCTCTCTTTGCTACTCGTGATCCATGTTAATTCTAGCCGGCTGCAAGCCAAGGCTGAGAATTGCACACTACCTTTCTCACAACTTGTGTTTTTCATTCTTTAACTAGGTATGCTTCTGATTAATTTTTAAGAATCAACTTATGTGTTTATTTACTGCTTTAGTTCATACGGCCTAAGTCTATTCATGTTTCTGTTTACTGCTTATCGAGCATGTCTAATATTGCCTATTCAAACCTGTGACTAGTATGTTTCCGCTTTACTTGCATGTTTGCTATCTTGTTTAATATGTTTACATATGTAACTTAAGCATATTTGTACTAACTACTATTTTTCCTAAACTCTACTTTATATGCCTTCATCGTTAATACTTGCCTAGCATCTGAGTCTTTGCATGTTCCGCTTCATTCCTGCTAAGTTAATTACTCTCCATATAATGGCTTCAACTTGTTTCTGTTGTGATCTTTGTTACATGACTTGCATTCTACCTACTAGTTCTATAAGACCACCTCAAAACTCTATGTATCCTATTGTCTGTGTGTTTCATTAAGGTGTACTCTCTATGTTCCCAACCCCTATTCCTTTGTGTGGAAGCTGCTTGACAAAGTTACTTCCTAAAACTTATTTGTTCTCTGTCTTGTGTTCTAATTGCAAATTTGTTTCTTTACACTTTTATTCCAACTATTTTATCACTAATGGTTTTCAAAAGTTCTTTTCAGTCGTAAAACCTTTCTAATGTACTCTTCAAACCATTATGCTCTTCCACCTACTCTTAGAATACTAGGGTCTACCCCTCTGATATGTGTACTGCCTTGAGACCCTTTAGATCTCTCTGAACTCTGGCATGTTAGAACTGGTCTTTCCATACTGCACCTAAATCAGTTGTTATTTGAGAAGGTTCTAGGTGTGAGCACTGCACAGGATCCTTGAGGTTCTTAGGGAACTCTGACACACCTAGACGTGGAATTGGCTATGAACTTTGGCATTTGAGACTACTAGAGGCTTGGAAATCATTTGGGCCTACTGCAGGCTCCCTATAGATTACTTTTTTGTTCTATTTATGTAATTTTTATTTCAAGTCATTGATCTGTAATAATTATTGTAAACATCTAGTGGAGTGATTAGTGAAAAAGAGAGGGTAGTTATATATTGTGGATAAAATAGGGTAGATGCCATGCCTATAGGGTCTATGTTGATTCAAATACGTTTGTTAGATAACATGCATATAGGATATGTTTTGGTTTAAAATAATTTCTGTTTGCTTTACTTCCACAATTAGAATCCATGCCTATAGGATCTAAATCAACTTTTAAATAACTAGATGTCATGCCTATAAAAGTTAAGCCAACATTCCTAGAAGTCATGCCTATAGGGTTTCATTTCAGTTAACTCAATGCTGTTTGTTTTACCTTGCTTAATTAGAAATTATGCATGTAAGACTTAAAACGTTTGAACTATTCATGTTTATATATTCTAAATTGGTTTAGTTAACTAATCTGTCTATTTCTTTCACAAGTCTTCAATGCTGCCTTAAGTAACATTGTTAGAAATCATGCCGATGGGACCCAAATTGCCGCTTGAAATCGTTTTACTATTTTATTGCATTCCTAATAAATATAGATATCATGCTCATAGTACATCACTGTTATATGCCTAGGCAAGCCCGTAGGGTGACTAGAACTCTGAATTTGCACTTTGTTTTTAAGACTGCTCACATTCGATAGGTCTAAAACCAGTATGCAGGCATAATAGGTCTTTGACACTTTGGTCCTAGTTCAATACTGTATATTCTCTGCTCACCTAGATATCATGTTCTAAGGTTTTTCCTCTTAAATACCTAAAACATTTGTTTTAGAAGTGCACTTATTTGCTCTGCTTGTGGAGGTAAAATGTGAGCCTTTAATTGTTCATCCTTTAAGTGTAGTCCTAATTGTTTTTGATTGACGCCTAGACTTTTCTCCTTTAAATACCTAAGGATGGTCTAGAACTATCTAAAACTAGATGTCTTAAATACCTCCAGGGCCAAAAGAAGGGATGGGTGGTGACGACAGAGCTGCAGAAGTTTCAAGATCAAGTTTAAAGATATATAGATAAAAATCTTGTAACTCATAGATTAGACTAGATCTTTTTCATTTTTTTGGTGTAATAAGGAGTTCAGAAAGCAGCAACAATAACAGCAACAGTGAATCACAGCTTTCCGATAGTCCCAGCTACCAAAACTTTTTGTATTACACTGACCTAATTTCTTTATAGCTAAGGATATGTAGGCAACCTCGGAAATAAGGTTCGGTCAGATCTTTCTAAAATGCTTTCGACGGAGTATCCGAGCGGGCAAAAAACACTCGTATCCGCTCACTTTATTTTTGCCCAAAAACGCTTTGTGTTTCTGAGCAAAGAGGGACAGCTGTGAGCATGTGATTTGTCGTATGTGAAATAATCATACAAATTAAAGAATTAGGTTTTCCCAAATTGTTTGTAATTTTATAATATTTCTGTAGAATTTTGTTATTTGTTAGCATTTTTTTGCATGTTTAATTCTGTTAAAATCATATCATGCATTGTATTTAGATGGATTAACTAGTTAATTAATTGCTTTATTAAAACGAAAATCACAACAACAACAACAATAAATCTTTCATTTTACATTTTAACCTTTAATGCTACTTTAGTCATTTTATTTTCTTTAAATTAGGATCAACTAATTTTATAATTATTATAATTAGATAATTAGTTTAATTTTGAAAATTAGATTAATTTACGTCTCAATTTAGGTTTTTAATTTGAAAAGAGAGAAAACAAGAAAGAAAAAGAAAAACAAAGAGGAAAAAGAATTGGGGAAAAAAATTTAATTTGATTTGAAATTGACCGGTCTGTACCCAAGTCACCCCTCCCCCCAGCCTAATCTCCCAATCCCTTACCCGATGCAACCCCTTTCTCACCGAACGATGCCATTTCATTCTATTGAACCGTACCCGTCGTGTGATCCAACGGCTGGGAACTAACCTATATTCCACTTTTATATGTATAATTCTAACCCTAGGACTTTCAGTTACCTTCATCTCCCTCACCCTCCCCATATAAACCTTAGTATTATCTAAATGCTTACCCTCACCGGTCGGCGGCCACTTCGCCGGATCCTTTCAGATGTTGACCACATAATTTCCATCATCCTTTCATTCCAAATCCACCATTGTTTCATTCCACAAACCACTCATCCTCTCCAAATCAGAAATCTAAGATAGCAATAAAATCCTCTTCGTCCTTTTTCTTTTAATTTCCCCCTAATCTGGCCTTTTCTTCATGTTGAGCATGTGTGAATCAACTAGTTTCAATGTGAGGAGCCAATTGACTGAGGTTTCGATTTGTGCAATGGTGGCCGAGTTTTAGGTAGCAATCTCTGAAGAGCCATTATTTCAAGCTTCTGTTTCTTCTTCGTCTTGGCTGATGTTGCAGACTGTGATAAAAGAGCGCTAGCCATTTATGAAATTCCGACCAGTGCTCATGTTATAGTTCCCACTATTAGCTGGAGACCTTTCGCCAGATGTCATCATCTCAAGGTCATCGAATCTATTTGGTATACTTCTTTTCCTCTTTATTTGTACTTTTCATCTCTTTTAGGATTAGAGCACATGAGTTTTCTGTTGATGGTAATAATAGCTTAAAAGTATAGTTGATCTCTTTGTTAGTACATTTTGATTTTTTCCTTTCCTTTTTGCTCCTTTTCTTTTTGTTTTTGCTTCTTTGGAAAGTTTGATGTCAGTAAGGTTCAAGAACTTTGTTGGTCTGGATTTCTTGTGAGTTTGTTTGCTTGGATTTGGAATTGGGCTTGCTAGTACAAGAAGCCCAAAGCGAATGCTGAGGCTTGTTAGTGCAGAAGCTAAGAGACATTTTGAGCATATTGGTTCAAATGTTTGGCAGGGTTAAAGTAATTAGCAAAGCTTTCAAGAGGTAGTTAGGAGATTTGAATAGAAATAATCTCTCCTAACTATCTGGAAAGTTTCTAGGAAGGTGGGAAATGTGTAGTTTAACAAACATGCTTAAAATTTAGGGTCTGAATGAACGGGGAATGGAGGATGGGTAATAGTGAATGAAGAAAATCTAGTTGTGCTGCCCTAAAGTCTTTCTATAAAAGGATCATTTTCCTCATTCTAGGGCAAAGGTTTTTTAGACATAAAAAAGGAAAAGGCTAGGGTATTCATTGATAAGCTGCATATAGAAAATTCTTTTAGAGTTTCTCTTAGGAAAAGTTGATTTTTCATGATGAACACAAACAACTCATAGAAAGAAGGGTTGAAAGCCTCATAGTAACAAGATTCAAAGCTACTTGGTCCTTCTCACTAATGTTTGATTGATGTTCTTTGGGATTTTCTTAAATTTTTGAGCTGTGGGACTGTTATTGACTTGCCTGGAATTTGTTTCTGTTATTTGTTGACTCCAGAAGACTTCCTTTCCTCATTTTTGTTCGTTTACTGCATCCAGGTACCCCTTTGAATCTTGAATGGCAAATGGAGCTTAAGTGTATTATGTGTAGAAGATGTACTTATGCTGAAATCAATGAAGCTGCTCTTATTTGGACTTTAGTTCTTCTCATGTTTTCTTTTAAGTCATTCAGCTTTCTCTTTACTTCTTCCCATTTATTTCTTTCTTAGATATGATAAATCTGTTTTGATAGTCACTGATTAATAGAATTATTCAGTGCCAAATGTTTTAGTAGTTCATACTTCAGTCGTTACATCTGTGTGAAAAATCGGGACAAAGCCATAGTGTAATTAGATGGTTTCTTTGTTATTCATTGAATTGGAGTGTTGACTAATATGTTGGCTTTGGTTCTTTTGTCAAGCTTGAAGGATTAATTCTAGTGTTCCAGTTTAATATACACTTCGAAGAAAAAAACTCCATGTTTAATTGCAAAATAATGTCTAGATTTGTCACCTTAAAATTCAAATAGTGATGTAGTAGTTAAACATCTAACTTTGATTAATTCATTACCAGTTTTAAAGTAATTCAATCGATAAAAGACCAAACTATTTGATTTTGTAAAATGCCACAATATGTTCCTTGCTCATGAATGGACTAGCATTGTATTTTGTCAATCATGTATATGTGTAGTTGTTCTGTTGCGTTAAATATTGGAGTTGGTATTCTATAGTTTCCTTTTCATTGATATATTCAGCATTGTATCCACTATTGTCAATAAGCGATTGAGTCATGGGAAGATAAGGAAAATGGATTGGATCTATGGAAAAATAACGTGCTGGAGATTCTGTTTAATAGTTGCATCATTTTGGGCCTTAAGATTTGAATGGGATCTGGTTCAGCAATAGTAAACTAAAGTAGGGCTCACTTTCAAGGCCGAATAATCACTACGTTTGATTCTGCCACTAGTTCTATTTTCATTGATGTCAAATTTATTTAGGAAATAATCATGAGCCTTCGTAGTTTGCTTTAAGCACGTAATAAATTATCATAGCTACGGGTACAATTCCTGTGACGTAGTTGTGATACATAATTTTCAAATCCAGATGCACATTTTATGTGACCTAGCCACTTCTAATAATGTTAATAAAAAAATATCTTGTAGATCATGGGTGCGACTCTCGTGACACGATTCGCAATGTGTATCAAATAAACAAGTGTACGACAATCGTAACTTGTTCCAGAGTCATTCCATAAATAAATAAAAACGGTTATAAAGTTAAAAATACACAATAGGTTTAAACATGTAATTAGTCAGATAATTAGGCCAATTATTAATAGTTGAGCGACCGTGATAAAATCACAGAACTCGGGAGTGCCTAACACCTTCTTTCGGGTTAACAAAATTCCATACCCGATCTTTTGTGTTCGCAGACCATAAATACGAGTCAACTTCTTCGATTCGGAATTTTTAAACCGGTGACTTAGGATACCATAAATTATCTCAAGTGGCGAATTTGACTTTGATTAAATAATCCATTTTTAATAATTGTCACTTTAATTAGAAAAACTTCCATATACCTCTTTCGGGGTAGATAAAAGAGGTGTGACACTTACTACGAGATGGTGGCTCGAAAGAGGGGGAGCGCTGAAGCTTCAAAGGTAGCTGAGCCAGTGACAGTCGAGATGGCTCATCTTCGGACCGAAGAAAACTCGGAAGATGATCTTAGCAAAGTCTCTGAGTCATCAGAGGCTGAAGATTTCTCCCACTGTGATGAACAGCCGGCAAATATGCATGTCCGTCGTGACGAACAATTGGTGGGTGTGCCTGAAGAGTCTGATCCCAAGGCCCTCTGAAAAGGAGAGAGTGCCCCAAGTTCTTTGCTTGGGATAATCAATATTGATGATTCGCCGCCCCTCTCCACATTTTTAAAGGGCAATTTCGGGAGGCCTAGTCTATGGAGACCCTTTATATGAGAACGTCTCATGAAGGCAAAGACTTATTCTGTTGCTGATTTATGGGGGTCGATGATGTTTCTGACCTGGATGCATCGATCATTTTCGATGAGGCTTAGCGGATCCTGAACCAGGTAGATTTCATCCACCGTTATTAGGTTTACGTTTGCTTTTATTTCATTTTGTCTGATTTTCTTCCTTTCTCCATAGGCTGTAACGCTTCATCAGGAAGCATTTTCCAAATCTTAAGCTGAGCTGAACCGATGTGAGGCCGATCTCAAAAGGCTCATTGAGGAGAGAGACGTTCTTAAACTCCTCTATGTGCAAAAAGAAAAGGAGGTCAGGGACCTCTGAGCAAAATTGGCAGCAACTCATAAAGAGTAGACAGATCTCATCGAGCAGGTAATGTAAATGTTTGGGATCTTGATATATTAGTTTGATACTGGCAACTAACACTCAGATCCTGCAGGTTCAGCAGAAAGCCGGAAAGATTGAGCAGCTTCATGAGGAGGCTGAGATGAAAGAGGTAGAGACTTAAGGGTGGAAGTAGAACATGGACCGCCTCACCTTGGAGAAAGATACCGCTCAATCCCAGCTATCTTTGGTTGAGTTCCAGCTACAAATCATGAATGAAGAAAGCCTAGCCCGAGCTAAGAAAATTGAAGAGCTCGAGACTTGGTTGGCCGCGGAGCTTGAAAAGCCACATTTGTAGCAAAAAGAGTAAAGGTCGATGCAGAGTCGGTCGTGGCTGTCTACTGAGCCGATGTTGAAGCCGCTAATGCTTTGGCGAAGGAAATTACTAATGCTGCGCAGGTTCAATTATCCTGCATTGCGGAGGATGCTAAATGTCAGTCTCGGAGAGAGACTCTCGAATAGATTCGTGCTTGTGGCTTTCACCTCACGCCTGATATCGAGAATATGAAAGTACTAGAGGCTGAAGCCGAAGCTTTGCTCTTTGATGATGATGACTCTGAGAGTGCGAGTGGATCTGAGAGTGGAGAAGATGAAGATGAAACTCCTGAGGATAATTAGGAACTTCAAATTTTTTTCTCCTTTTTTTGGATTTTGTTTAAGACCCTGAGTGGTATTTGTAAATGCTTTTGCATATATGAAATATCCTTTTCTTTCCGATTTGTCTCTGATTTTTGTTTCATGAAAAATTTATTTTTCTTTTGCCTTATGATAATAATGATATACTATAGATCTTGTGAGAAATTTTACTCACTTCATTGTCTTGTAAATTTTTTTTTGAAATTGGATTACAATAGTTTCTATAGTCGAATGAGTACTTGCTCGAACTCGTAGTAGAAAAAAACTCTTAGGTTTGGGTTTAAGTGAGGGCGGGTCCTCGATCTTGACAATGTAATGGCCCTTAGGCTCTTGAATTCAAAATATTGGCTTCTTGCCTTTTTTCGGCTTAAAAGTTTAATCATATAAAAAATTTATTATGCCTTAGCATGAGATAAATCTGTACCCATTAGGATTCAATGTTGTCAAAATTTTTTGTTATGCCTTAGCATAAGTTTGTTCAATTTGGTACCTCTTAAGGTTTTCCAGGGTCGATGTTATTGGAACCCTATGTAAATTTGCCGAGGGCTGCCCTTTTTTAACTGGTTTTATGAAAATATTTGAAAGCCTGTTCGATTACGGAATTCGGATGTCTCCAAACTGTGTTTGTTTAGCCATAGTCTTTAACTTGATATTTGCCCATCGGGATTGTCTCTCGATTATACTTCAAACTTGTTCGAAGTATCAGTACTCAAGTAGGGTGGTCGTGGCTTATAAAATCGAGGATTGGCTTTTAAAGGTTTTAAGATTTAAAAGTTTAACAATTCGAGCATTGACGATTTTCGAACGACATTCCCTGAGTGCGGGGTTAATTGCTTGAGCTTTAGTTGGTTTCCATAAAATATTGTAAGTATGAAATCGTAAAGTAAAAATTTCACTAAGGCATGGAACATCTAGTAAGAAAAAAGTACTTCTTTCAATAGATCACTCATGCGTACACGTTTTATCATTAGGTCTTGGGAAATCTACATAGGCATGGTTTGTTTGACCGTATGGCCCTTTACAAATTTTTTCTATCGAGACCCTATTGACATGAAGCATCTTTCCTTGAAAACATAACATCCGAGGGTGATGCCTCCCAGTATTCGAGGTTGATTGTAAAGAAGCCTCGAATACTGTTGAATTGTCCCCAGGTGGCACATATAATTGTTGCCTCATTAAGAACATCGCTGGGAAAAATCCATTTGGGACAAAATTGATCTAAGGGAAAAAGAGTTCAACACGTGCTTTAAACTTGAAGTCTTTATGTTGAAGAATTTCACGCTGGCTTCGATCGAACACGTGTAATAAGTTAGTGAAACATATAACTGAAAATGAGAGAGAATCATACCTTTGCAATAACATCGTTTGAGGAGTGATTTTCTTCAATTATTTGGCACTTGTTCACCGTTCATCATGCCAAGCTTGTATGATCCCTTTCCAGTGACACCGAGAACCTAATATGATCCTTCCCAATTTGGTCTGAGCTCCCCCTCCTTTGGATCTTGAGTGTTGAGGGTGACTTTTCTCAAAACTAAGTCCCTTGTTTTGAAGTGTCAAAGATTGTGTCTTCGTTTATAACATCTTTTGATTCGCTGTTTCTGGGCGTCCATTCGAACGAGGGTGGTTTCCTGTTTTTCGTCTAACAATTCGAAACTTGTGTTCATGCCTCATGATTTTATTCTTCCTTTGTGTATCAAGACCTGATGCTTAGTTCTATGACATCGATCAATATCAGGGTTCGGCTCCGTACACCAAGAAGAATGGCGTTGCCCCCGTGCTAGATTTTGTCGTTATCTGATATGCCCAAAGTACTTCGGGAAAAGTCTCTCTCCATTTCCCCTTAGCATCGTTCAACCTCTTCTTTAGGTTTTGAATGATGGTTTTGTTCATTGATTCGGTGTGTCCGTTCCTACTAGAATGATACGATGTCGATAATATCCTTTTTATTTTGTGTTCTTTGAGGAACTTCGTTATTTTGCTACAGATGTTTTCCGTTGTTGCATACTATCTCGGGGGGTATCATATGATGTGATCCTAGATGAAGTCTATAACTTCTTTCTCTCTAACTTTTTCGAAAGTCTATGCTTCAACCCATTTAGAGAAATAGTTAACCATAAATAAAATAAACTTAGCTTTACCTAGGGCTGATAGCAGAGAACCAACGATGTCCATCCCCTATTTCATGAATGGTCACAGGAATAGGACTGAATGAAGTTGCTCTTCAGGTTGGTGGATCATCGGCGCACGTCTTTGGCATTTGTCACATTTTTAATGAAGTTCTTAGTATCTTTTTACATACCATCCCAATAATATCCTACTCTGATGACTTTGTGAAGCAGTGATTCGACACCGGAATGGTTCCTGCAAGTTCCCTCGTGAATTTCTTGTATGAGGTAGTCAGTGTCTCTCGAACCCAACCATATTGCCAACGGCCCATCGAACATCCTTGTGTACAATGTTCCATCTCTAGCCAATGTAAATCGTGCAACTTTCAGTTGCAGAGTTCTCGATTCCTTGGACTCTAATAGAAGTTTCCCATTCTTCAGATAATCGATATATTTGTTCCTCCAATCCCAAGTTAGGCTTGTGGAGTTTATTTCGGCTTGTCCTTCTTCGACCACCGATTTTGAAATATGTACTATAGTCCCCGAGCTAATTTCATCATCTTCGACCGATTACCCTAAGTTTGCAAGGGCATCGGCATTACCATTTTGTTCTCGAGGTACATACTATATGGTTCATTTTTTGAACCGGTGTAAAATTACCTGCAATCCAAGTACCTCTGTATTCGATCTTCTCGGACCTTGAAGGTTTTCTTGACTTGGTTAACTACGAGCGAGGAATCACACTTGGCCTCAATGATCTCAGCTCCCAAACATTTAGCTAGCTCAAGATCTCCAATCACGGCCTCATACTCTGCCTCATTGTTAGTCAGCTTAGGAGTTTTGATAGATTGTCTAATTGTATTGCTTGTGGGAGGCTTCAAAATGATGCCTAACTCGGACCTCTTCACATTTGAAGCACCGTCTGTGAAAAGGGTCCACACTTTGGAGGATGAACTAGATTTTAGCAATAGCTCCTTTTCGACCTTAGGCACGAGGGCTGGGGTAAAAGTCGGCCATGAAGTCCGCTAAGATTTGAGACTTGATGGCTGTTCGAGGTTGATACTCGATATCGTACCCACTGATTTCGACGGCCAATTTGGCTAGTCGGTTGAGAGCTTAGCTTGTGCAAAATGTTGCGAAGGGGATAAGTGGTTACAACATAAATTGGGTGACATTAAAAATATGGTTTTTTCCTAGAGGCGCTTATTAGAGCAAGGGCTAATTTTACTAAGTGTAGGTATTGGGTTTCTACTTCACCTAAAGTTCAGCTAACATAGTAAACATGAAATTGCATACCTTGTTCTTCTCGAAATTTCCGTCGTGATCTCCGACCATTTAGATATCTCGCATTTCCGTTATCGCACTTCACTTGAAGTCGGTCATACTTAATCTCGATTGTTACTGGACTCGGTCTCAATGGACACTTAATCATTAGACTCGATGCCCCATTTTCGAGCTCGGGTCTTGTCACCACCCAAACCCCTGCACTAGTCGTAAGGGCGCCTCAAGTGAAGACGAAGCCAACCATATGACCCAACACGTCTATTTAAAAATAGTAAAACATTATTAGACATCTTAGACATGACTTAACAATATTAATTAGCGGAAATACAACCCAACACAGCCCTAATCGATGTGTCACAAGTCACGAGCATCTATCAGAATATAAGTCCACTGCAAGGTTAAAATATACAAAACCAGAATAATGAACAAAAGAGGGAAACATGGTGATGTGACCGCTGGTAGTCACCTCCTAAACTCATATAACTGTGCCCCTGATCGGCCAAAACCCGTTTCCGAGTGAATAGATACCTGCATCTGCACAAGAGGTGCAAAGAGTAAAGTGAGTACTCCAACTCAGTGAGTTATAAAGGTAAATAACAACTGAGCAGTAAGAAATCACATAAAGCAAACCATCGTACCGTATAGAAGCAGGATACAATCTTTTGAGAAAACAATGAAGCTTTGAAATCATTGGAAATATCTTGGCTTAGTTTAAATCTCCTTAAAAAATGATTCTTTCAACAGTTATGGAATGATTTCAAAAAAGTTAGTGTCGATAAGCATAGAAAATCCGCCTCTCGGGCAGAATTACAACAGTATAACAAGTAAAAAGAAAAGTAAGTATGCAAGATGAGCATATAAAAGTTCGCCCCTCGGGCAATATCTCAAAACAGTACCTGCCCCTCGGGCTCAATATCAATTGCTCATAACAGTATCAGCCCCTCGGGCTTAGTATCAGTCACTCAGCATAGCATCAGCCCCTCGAGCTCACTCTTGTATCATATGTGTACCCACGCTCATTATGGGTGTGCAGACTCCGAAGGGACCCCTTATGGTCAAAACGCTATATCAACATAAGGCCTGAAAGCCTTCTCACATCACTCATAAGCCTGAAAGCCTCCTCACATCACTCATAAGCCTGAAATCCTCCTCACATCTCTCACAAGGCCTGAAGGCCTCCTCACATCACTCATAAGGCCTGAAAGCCTCCTCACATCACTCATAAGTCCTGAAAGCCTCCTCACATTACTCATAAGCCTGAAAGCCTTCTCACATCACTCAAGCCACCTCGTGGCATATAAATGTATCTCAGGCCCTCGGCCTCACTCAATCCAAAAAACATCATAAGCCCCTCGGGCATCAATAGAATAGTAGTGCTCAGCCCAAACAACAACAGAAATATCATTTAAGTCTTAAAATTCAATTAAATTGGCTGAGATAGTAATATAATATAATCAACAGGGCTGAGTTCAAATAGTATATCAAATAGTGAGGAAACAGTATTAAAAATCCACGAAGGACTCAAGTAGTCAGCATGAAGCACAAGATATGGCAATAAGCCCAAATCATATTGATAACAAATACATCTCAGTTAAATATGCGGTAAAAATATCAATCGGGACGGACCAAGTCACAATTCCCAATAGTAAAGAACCCTGCGCTCATCATAAGTGTGTGTTTCACCTCAATATAGCACTGTGTTGTGCAAATACGGGGTTTCAACCCTCAAAATATTATATACAATCATTAGTCACCTTGAACCGGCGAAATCTCTAGCTCGCGACTCCTTTACCCCTCAAATCGGCCTCCACGCACGTCGAATCTATCAATAATTAGAGCAAACACATCACAATATTCTAAGGGAACATTACCCCATCGAAAACAATCGAATTAAAAATTCTCGAAATTAGCAAAATCTGAGCCCCGGGCTTACCTCTCGAAACTCAAAAATTTTCACGTCATTAGATTCCTTATCTTCCCATGAGTCTATACATATGAAAATTATTCAATTCTGACACCATTTGGTCATTCACATCATCAGTTTATATTTTTGAAAGATTCCACAATTTTCTTCCCATATTCCCCCCAGAATCACGAATTAAATGATAAATTCAATGATAGATTCATGTATTCTAGCCAAATCTGAGTTAGAATTACTTACCCCGATGAGTTTCTTAAAAAACCTTCGAAAAATCGCCGAAATCTGATATATCTAGGGCAAAATATCAAATAAAACCTAAAACCTCATATTTATAGAGTAACTCCTAGATTTCCACCTCCGCGGGCAGCAGAAATCGACCGCGGCCGTGCAAAAATCAGCGCGGTCCGCGCAAAAAATGACCGCGGCCGCACAAGTGTTTTCTGCAATGACAGGCTTTAGTATTTTGGCCATAACTTTCACCTACAGATGTCCAAATGCCTATTATAATATGTTTCAGAAACTAGATTCAAAGAGCTACAACTTTCATTTTTGAATCATCTCAAAATTCCTTGTGTATCTAAAGACACCCCGGGACCCATTCGGAACTCACCCGAGTCCCTCGGGACCTCAACCAAACATACCAACATAATCCATAACATCATTCAAACTTGTTCCAATCATCAAAACATCTCAAACAACATCGAATTCATGCGTAAGTTTCCAAAAACTCCCGAAATACACTTTCAATCAAAAGTCCGACCAAATGATATTCGAATAACCTGAAATTTTGCACACACACCCCAAATGACATAACGAAACTAGTGAAACTCTCGGAATTCTATTCCAACCTCTATATCAGAATCTCACCTATCAATCGGAATTCGCCAAAATACTAACTTTGCCAATTCAAGCAAAATCCTTCCACGGACTTCCAAAATGCATTCCGACCGCACTCCTAGGTCATAATCACCCAATGAAGCTAACCAAATCATAAAAATTTTGATCCACGCTCATATACAAATAAGTCAACTCTTGGTCAACCCTTTCAAATTCAAAGCTTTCAACTGAGATTGTTTCCTTCAAATTCATTCTAAATTTCCTGAAAACCAAAACCAACGATCTACATCCATCATAGTACATTACACGGCACAAGTCATGCCCGAGATCTGACGATCAAAGTGCAACAACTCAAAACGACCGGTTGGGTCGTTACATCCTCCCCACTTATACACACGTTCATCCTCGAACGTACCTAAAGTTATTCTAGAAGCCAATCAATAGCTGAATAACTTTACCATGCATATACCCGGGGGTGATCCCACGTCACCCTATCTCATATAGGTCTAATAACACATTATAATTGAAATTACGTAATCCAATCTAGCTCATAAACTATAGAACCACCTTTCCACTTCTGAACCCATCAATACGATCAAAACCTCACACCTCTTCTCTGAGTAGGACCGATCTAGCTGTAATAACCCATGCCTTCAACCTCAAGTGCAATTATACAATATACCACATAACCCAAATACACGAAGCGATAACTTCCATTCATAGCAGCTGCACACAACACCCGAATTTAAGTTGAAAAACTCTTGTCAATAAAGTTTCATTCCTACACCCTTATATATAATGCCAACGATAACTAAAACACGCAGTAAGCTATAACCATTTATCAGATCAACCATTCATGAAGCTACTTCTCCTTTGGCAATTACCATAGCGATTTTTTTAGCGGAATCTCGATATCATCCTTCCAACATGCTGAAGTCGAATCCATTTGTATTCATTAATGATCACAACGATCTCTTCTGATCCAACACACTACTCTAGTGACATGACACATCAATATAGGTCTAAGCCACAACTGGCATAATACGCGCACCAATAAGCAACAGTCCGAACATACTCAAATCATAAAAATGACCCTAATGAAAGAGCTGTCCCTCAAGCTCACCAGATCCATCATAACACACGGCTGAGAGCCTGTATCGCATCATAGAAATAGAACACACGAATCTAACCTTCAAGGTCATATCTCCATATAGCTTCGCTGCAATATACGATCCTATCCAAACACTGCTCCACATGGAACACCTCAAGTCACTATGCTCAAATTTGACAACCATGCGCAATTTGATGTCTGGAACCAAGGCAAATCATTACACTCATGGTGAAACAAATAATGCATACCACGCAACATGATAGGACATAACCAATATGCCATTCAGCGAATAACACCCAATTACTCTTCCCGCTCGACTTATAGTATGAACCTCAATAGAAACACACCATATGTGCCCATAACTAATATATGATAACGTCTCACAACACAGAAAGGCCACTCTTGGATCTCCCATATCTCTAGCAAAGCTCAATAACGATCGAATCAACCTATCCCTCAATAGTACAATCTGGGGCCAACTAAGGCGACTCAAGCTAGAACATGCATCCACTTTGGCCTGCAAACAAACTCATTGTCAAGAAAGCCTGAAGCGTGCCAGTGTCATGCGATACGGTGCAAGGCACCAAATCAATATAGAAATCAACAACCTCGCCCGGCAACATGCTCGACCACGAGAAACTCATCTGATAATTCTTTCACCATAGAAACTAAATAGAAATGAGGAGCCTGAGAACTGACACTCGTCACAAGAGCCAAATATAGAATGATAATCCTTCCCATCCATCCGCTGAGTCTTCGAAATATAAGAATCCCCATAGGACATAATCCGTCGAACATCGCCACTCAACCTGTGGCAATTTCTAGCGTCGCCAACAGTGCTGTCTTAATGCAATAGCTCTGAATAACGCAACACAGAGACCACCAGCCTAAACCCAATATCACATCCCAAAATCTAACGTACTAAGCGACCAAAGATCCACTCGGGTCTTCAAATCCCAATAGTTACTAAACAGCCGATACACGCGACTCACAATAACAATATAGCCTGAACATGAGAACTTCCAGTCTCTAACTCCATATACCACACAAATAACCATGCCTTACCCCAAATTCTGCCGCCCGAATAAATATCACCTCAAGTACCCAATCATTCCACGAAAGATACCTTGAAATTCCCCCGTGCCACCAAGAAAACTCGAATATCAGCAATTGATCCAATTAAGAGAGCGCAACAATACTATCAAAGTTCTATCAGCCTAATCACATTGCCTTTTCTTAAACATATACCCTCGTAAAATCACTATGATTAGCAATACCATTTTCTTAATTACTAGAAGATCATTCACCTTAATCATCTGAAGCTTAATCACTTAAAACTGCCTGTGCTACCTAAGAATTTCATGACTTCCTATTTGGAACTGAACCGAACCTTACACACGCAAATCCCAATCCTCTACAACATATCGCATATACCATACCATCCTAGGATAACATGAGAACTGCATCTCTCTTCCAAGCCACGAACACTTATGTACTCAACTAGTCAAGAACTTCCATTGATCCCATCTAGAAGAAAATCATTACACATCCCATGCCTCCCATATTCGTAGAAAATGCATCTCTCCAACTACGGTAGAAATCATCAAGAACTCTCCCAATTCCATTTGCACAAATTAAACTGCCAGGATTGAATCCTTCTAACTAGACCAAGCTAGGGAAGCCATCAAAACCCAAGAGCATTGCTGCAAAATACCAGTAAGAACTCATTACCTCGAACACACACAAGGAGTTAATCATATCCTTACCATACCAACTAGGACCACTACCAAGCTATCCTATCTATCCGAATTCTATTCTGATTTACCTTCAACTCGATACCCATTCTTGTTATAACATCACAATTCTTCAACCCAGACCTAACTGGCCCTCTGACACCGCATAATGTAATCCTCATTCCAATACCACCAAGCAACTTCCTGCTCTATGCACCGAGCATTCTTGCCAACAAAACTCAAGATATCCTATGATTCTCTTTCTCTATAAATCATAGTATAACCCTAGTCGAAATCTTCCTTTACTCGAGCCATTCTCGGTCTCAATTTTTGCAAGTCATAGCTAATTTACTCGCACACCTCAAATTGGAAACAATATAGCACCTAACCGTGCAATCAACTGCTCACAAGAGACTCCCCCACTTGGCTCGAAGCCATAAGTCAAGATACCCTCAATAACTAAATAACACTTTTACTTTATTGATGCCACAATACCATAATGAGATTAAACTCAAATTATTTGTAAGCTTGTGAAAACAAAGATCATCTAATATTGTAAGACTTCTGCAAATTGCGCATTTATCCCCACAACAATTAAGTCCACTCTCCTAAGAGACTTGAAATTTCAATTTTTAACACGTACTATTCACTTACACATGAGATCTTCTAACATAAACATAAGGATCACACCACTTCAAAACTCTCCTCAGGAGATGGCCCGCCTGCTTCGTCTCAATATAACATTTCTGTATACCTTCCACCGTCATACACATTACATGGTCACTTGGTATTACTTAGTCTAAACTCATACCGCAACATGAAATTTATTTAATTCCCAACTAGGAGACATGAAAATATTCTTCACGCGCCATAGTCGGGGCTACACATCCAATCATAATGGAAATCAAAAACTTAATAATTCATCTACCATCTAGCAGATCTTCCTCGTCACTTCTAAGTCATATAAATACCTCTTGCAGTACTAACATACTCATCACGTAGCTATCCAGCCACCATTCCCACTAATAGGGACAATACCGAACATATAAGTTCAAATACTTGCTCACACAATCAGCACCTCAGTGCTCAAGCCATAGGCAAAGATCCAGCCTCAAGTCCTTCATACTGGCCCAACATCAAACTCACAAAGATCACATCTCTCCCCTCGATCAAGGAGTCATGAGCCACTAAGGAACATCTGATATTGCGCGCTCATGCGCGTATACGAACGCGTGGAAGGAATTTCAAAAGTTTCTTTTCAAGCTGAATCAAGGACGCACGATGAGAATTCAAGAATGTGAAGTTTTCCTAAAGGTTTTGCAGCCTCTCGAGAATAAATACAGACGTCTTTATACCGATCCGCAAGACTCTACAAAAAATGCTCATGACTCGTGAGACCTAGTAACCTAAGCTCGGATACCAACTTGTCATGACTCAAACCCCCGCACTGGTCATGAGGGCACCTTTCGTGAAGACGAGGCCAACCAACTAACTCAACTCGTCTTTTAAAAAATAGTTAAACATAATTAAACAACTTAGACATGATTTAACAATATTAATTAGCGGAAATACAACCCAACACAACCCTAATCAGGGTATCATAAGTCACGAGCATCTATTAGAATGTAAGTCCACTACACGGTCAAAACATATAAAACCGGAATAATGAACAAAAGAGGGAAACATGGTGCTACGAACACTGACAGTCACCTCCTTAACTCATATAACTCTGCCCCTGATCGGATAAAACCCATTTTTGGGTGAATAGATACCTGCATCTGCACATGAGGTGTAGGGAGTAAAGTGACTACTCCAACTCACTGAGTAATAAAGGTAAATAACAACTGAGCAGTAAGAAATCACGTAAAGCAAACCATCGCGTTTAAGGTACAATCCTTTGAGAAAACAGTGAAGTTGTGAAATCATTGGAAATATCTTGGCTCAGTTTAAATCTCTTTGGAAAATGATTCTTTCAATAGTTACGGAATGATTTCAAAAAAGTTAGTGTCGATAAGCACAAAAAATCCGCCTCTCGGGCACAATTACCACAGTATAACAAGTAAAAGGGCAAGTAATTTTGCAAGATGAGCACATAAAAGTTCGCCCCTCGGGCAATATCTCAAAACAGTACCCGCCCCTCGGGCTCAATATCAATCGCTCAGAACAATATCGGCCCCTTGGGCTCAGTATCAGTCACTTAGCATAGCATCAACCCCTCGGGCTCACTCTCGGATCATATGGGTACTCGAGCCCATTATGGGTGTGCAGACTTGGGACGGCCCCCTTATGGCCCAAACACTATATCAACATAAGGCTTGAAAGCCTTATCACATCACTCATAAAGCCTGAAAGCCTCCTCACACTTCTCATAAGGCCTGAAAGCCTCCCCACATCACTCACAAGGCCTGAAAGCTTCTTCACATCACTCATAAGGCCTGAAAGCCTCATCATATCACTCATAAAGTCTGAAAGCTTTCTCACGTCACTCAAGCCACCTCTTGGCATATAAATGTATCTCAGGCCCTCGGCCTCACTCAATCCAGAAAACATCATAAGCCCTATGGGCATCAATAAAATAGTAGTGCTCAGCCCAAACAACAGCGGAAATATCATTTAAGTCTCAAAATTCAATTAAAGTGGCTGAGATACAACAACAACAACGACCCAATGAAATCTCACTAGTGGAGTCTGGGGAGGGTAGAATGTATGCAGACCTTACCCCTACCCGAATGAGTAGAGAGGCTGTTTCCGAGAGACCCTCGGCTCAAGAAGACAAAAAGACAAAAAAGACAATATTTGTAACACCACCGAAATAATATGAAACAAATCTGACAAACATGGCAAATATAAAAAATAGGAACGATATGAAATCAAGAAGAAAGATACAACGGACAGTAGAAGCAAAAAAGTATCCTTACCCAACTAGTCTTATAAAGGTATGGTATAAGACAGGGCTCAACTACCTCCTAACCTACAACCCTAATACTCGACCTCCACACGTTTCTATCGAGTGCCATTTCCCCGAAAATCTGCAACCTCGCCATATCCTGCCTAATCACCTCCCCTAGTACTTCTTTGGTCGCCCTCTACCTCTTCTCATGCCCTCCACAACCAACCGTTTGCACCTTCTTACCGGAGCATCTGGGCTTCTCCTTTGAACATGCCCGAACCATCTGAGCCTTGCTTCGCGCATCTTGTCATTAATGGGAGCCACGCATACCTTCTCCCGAATAACATCATTCCTGATCTTATCCATCCTAGCATGCCTGCACATCCACCTCAACACCCTCATCTCTGCTACCTTCATCCTCTGGATATGTGATTTCTTAACTGGCCAACACTCAACCCTATACATCATGGCCGGCCTAACCACCGCTTTATAGATAGTAAAACAATATAATCAACAAGACTGAGTTCAAATAGTATATCAAACAGTGAGGAAACAATGATAAAATCGACGAAAGACTCAAGTAGTCAGCGTGAAGCCCAAGATATGACAATAAGCCCAAATCATGTTGATAACAAACACATCTCAGTTAAATACGCGGTAAAAATATAAATCGAGACGGACCAAGTCGCAATTCTCAGTAGTAAACAACCCCGCACTCATCATTAAGCGCGTGTTTGACCTCAATATAGCACTGAGTTGCGCAAATTCGGGGTTTCAAACCCTTGGAATATCATTTACAATCGTTACTCACTTTGAACCGGCGAAATCTCTAGCTCGTGACGCCTTTTCCCCTCAAATAGACCTTCACGCGCGTCGAATCTATCCATTATCAGAGCGAACACATCACAATATGCTAATGGAACATTACCCAATCGAAAACAATCAAAAAGTATCAAAATTCTCGAAATTAGCAAAATTCGAATCTTGGGCCCACTTCTCGAAACTCAGAAATTTTTACATCATTAGATTCCTTATCTTCCCATGAGTCTATACATACAAAAGTTATCCAATTCCGATATCATTTGGTCCTTCAAATCATCATTTTATATTTTTGAAAGATTTCACAATTTTCTTTCCAAATTCCGTCCTGAATCACGATTAAATGATGAATTCAATGATAGATTCATGTACTCTAGCCAAATCTGAGTTAGAATCACTTATCCCGATGAATTTCTTGAAAACCCTTCGAAACATTGCCAAAATCCGAGCTCTCTAGGGAAAAATATCAAATAAAACCTAAAACCTCGTATTTATAGAGTACCCCCCCAGATTTCCACCTCTGCAGGCCACACAAAATCGACCGCGGCCGTGCAAAAACCAGCACGACCGCGCAAAAACCAGTGCGGTCCGCGCAAAAACCAGTGCGGCCACAAAAGTGTTATTTGCGATGATAGGCTTTAGTATTTTGGCCATAACTTTCGCTACATATGTCCAAATGCTTATTATAATATGTTTCGGAAAACTAGATTGAAAGAGTTACAACTTTCAATTTTGAATCATCTCAAAATTATGTGTGTATCAAAATATATGAGTTTCCGAAATTCAAATGAGTTGCCCAGCTCCTTCATCGCGGACCGCGAAAGCACGACCGCATCTGCGAAACCTTCCACAGCGGCCAGCGCAAATATGACCGCGGACCGCGGTTGTGGGTTCAGGGATTCGATCCTCCAGATCTCCAACAACTATATTTTAGCCTAAAGACACCCCGAGACCCACCCGGAACTCACCTGAGGCCATCGGGACCTCAACCAAACATACCAACATAATCCATAACATAATTTATACTTGTTCCAATCATCAAAACATCTCAAGCAACATCAAATTACGAATTCATGCCTAAGTTTTCAAAAACTCGCGAAATACACTTTCGATCAAAAGTCCGACCAAAAAATGTCCGAATAACCTGAAATTTTGCGCACACACCCCAACTGACATAACGAAACTATTGCAACTCTCGGAATTTCAATCAGACTTATATATTAAAATCTCACCTATCAATCGGAATTCACCAAAATACCAACTTCGCCAATTCAAGCCAAATCCTTCCATGGACTTCCAAAATGCATTCCGGCCGCGCTCCTAGGTCATAATCATCCAACGAAGCTAACCAAATCATAAGAATTCCGATCCGCGCTCATATACAAATAAGTCAACTCTTGGTCAACCCTTTCAAATTCAAAGTTTTCAATGAGACTGTTTCCTTCAAATTCATTCTAAATTTCTTGAAAACCAAAATCAACGATCTACATCACTCATAGTACATTACACGGGGCATGACATGCCCGAGATTTGTCGATCAAAGTGCAAAAGCTCAAAACGGCCGGTCGGGTTATTACAGGTCTGATTCATTATGAGGCTAGCTCAGATGCAACTCCCTTGTCCCGATCAAATAGTAAAATTGGGTAGGTCCGATCTTGACCGTATACAGAGTAATAATACTCACTTTCAAATAGGATGAGCAATAATAACTTGAAATAATAATAACTAAAGAATGTTATTTAATAAATTATACTACTACTTTATAATTAGTGGACGTGCTAAAGTTTTAAACGATTACATAAATGGGGTCGGAGGAAGTAATTTATGTAAATTTAAACACGTGTCAAAGTGACAGCAAAAGTACAGAAGAAGACGTGTGGTTCTCCTAAAACCCTAAAACCTTAGCATGTCTTGTCTCAAACAGACAGGTTAGAGCCGTTTAGGGTTTAAGCAGAATCTAGAAATTAGCAGTTAGAGACACTGAGAAGCAGCTGCTCTGCAGCTCTCTTCCTCAGCTGCTGTGTGTTTAGGCAAAGAATAAAATGGGGGCAGACAAAGGGAAGAAGCAGAAAGTGGATGAGGAATACACCAATATTATTGATGAAAAGCTCATTTTTTCCATTGAAAAATTGCAAGAGATACAAGACGAGCTCGAGAAGGTAAATTCTTTTTTTTTAAAACCATTAAAAAGGGGTAATAAATGTAGATAAGTACTTAAAGAAAAGATTGAATTTTTATAATGGAGAATTGGATAGTGGCTAAAACACCAAAATTTTAAAGATTCAACTTTTATTCAATTTCTAAAACTTGTCGAGATTATCTATGACTGTGACATGAGAAAATTGGAAGACCATGAGATGGTTTCTTGTTCTTTATGTGAATATAAAGATCATTAGTTTATTTCTAAATTGAGTAAATGTCCAAATTCGGTCATTAAACTGTGAAGAAAATTGGAAGTATGAGATGTGTTAATTCCCATTAATTTCTTATGATTCCAAAAACTGTGACGCTTCAGTAGAGTAGAAAATGTTAGAAGAATAATAAAGAGTATAAAAAGTCCTGTCTTACTTGAGGAAGTCCAACTGCCAAACCTCATCGAAGTATATTTCTATGAATATATTCAGATAAATTCGTCAAATTTTGACTTTCAGCATGTTCTGTGTTTCTTTTAGATGGAAACAAAAATTTGAGAGATCTCCACTGGTCATGTACTACCTTAGCTTTCTTGATGTAGTTAAGAATTTAGAGCATGATACTTTTCTGAGGACCTCAGTTCTGGAACTGATAGCTGTTTGACTTAATGCTTATTCTTTGTTCAATTGAATATTCAAGTCTCTTTCCTTCTTTTATTAGATGTCTACTCCAAAAACTTCCTTGAAAATTCTGTCTGATTAAGTTATATCCAATATTGTTATAGTTCATTTCTAAGGACCTCTCTTCAGGAACTGCTCGGTTCCTTTCTTACTTAAAGATCATAATGTGAATATATGGAATCCAGCAAGATTAATAGATGATGATATTCTCATTATGGATTCAGCAGCCTAGTGTCTATGCGCTCCCCCTCCCCCCCCCCCCCCCCCCCAATATCTTTCTCTGCCCCCTTCACGATAAATTGAAAATCATGTTCACTTGTATGAAGAGTATATGAAGGATACAAGATGCAAATCTACACACTTTTGGGAGTTTTGGATTGTATGCTATATATGCATACATGATATCGCTATGTGTCCGAGCTTTTTCCAAATGCACACCAAAAGCTTAATCATTCAGGGTACAATCTAATCAGAAGAGATGCAAATCAACTTCGACAGTTTCTCAATAGTTAACTTGGATCAATTGCTAGAAGCTTTTCTTCTGTTGTTTAACTGTAAGATAACATGAGTAGCTCTTGGTTTTACATGTTGAATGATATATCAATTTTGCTAGCAGATCAATGAAAAAGCAAGCGACGAAGTGTTGGAAGTAGAACAGAAGTACAACGAGATCCGCAAGCCTGTCTATGATAAGCGAAATGATGTCATTAGCTCTATTTCTGACTTCTGGTTGACTGCTGTTAGTGAACCCATCTTATCTTTTCTCCTTGCAATCGCTTGACTTCCGAAGTATTTTTCACACAGTATAACTTATCTCATCTGCTTGCAGTTTTTGAGTCATCCTGTTCTTGGTAGCCTTCTCACTGAAGAGGACCAAAAGGTTTGATCCTAGTTTGTTTCATTTAAACTCTAAACAACCCACTACAACTTGTTACGTTACTGTTTCTCCAATATTAACCATCTGCTTAAATTAGCAAAATCTCATCTAAATAAACTGTCAAAGTACGGTTTAAATGGATTTTTGCCTTCTGATCTGAATCTCATAATGTTACTGTCCCTTTTCATGTAGATTTTCAAATTTGTAAGTTCTATTGAAGTGGAAGACTCAAAGGATGTGAAATCTGGTCATTCAATCACGTTTGTGAGTTCACCACTCTTCCTTGCTCTTTCAACAATGAAATTAATTTAGTACATTAGACATCTTTTTTTTTCTGGGGCTGCAGAATGCTGATGACCTCTTCTTTCTCACAGAACTTTAAGCCCAATCCTTATTTTGAAAATTCGAAGCTCTCAAAGACGTATACCTTCCTTGAAGATGGACCTACAAAAATTACGGCTACAACAATAAAATGGAAAGAAGGCATGGTAAGCTCTTTGCTGCTTGAGAGACGTTACACATCTTCATCTTACCCGTTCCTCTCACTATTTATGTTTTGACTTATGAAGGCAATTCCTAATGGAGTTGCTGACAAGAACAAAGGAAACAAGCGGTCCCACGCTGAAGAAAGGTCTGCTTACTTTTATGTAGCATTTCTAAGTATTTTGGTTTTTTAAATCTGTTAGTTGTTTGTATCAAGTCTGTCAACTTGCAACTGATATAATGTGGGGAACCTTGGTTCGTCTTTCTAGAGAGAATAGACTTGCTCACCACATTAAACCAGGTTGTGGTCTATACCTTAGGAATACGAATTTGTCGATTATCACATTTTCTTAATAATACTCACCTATAACTGATCTGATCTTTCAAAGTACATATGCGACCTAATCTTATGTTGTAGTGGGCAAAATTTTCCTACTGCAATTGCTTACTTCACTATGGGTTAGAAGTCAGCCACCTCTGTTAGGAACAGAAGTTCAAAATATATTGCTCTGTCCGTCCCAAAAAGAAATGATGGGTTGAAAATTTCAGAGTCAAATCATCTAATTTTGTTTTGAATTAGGACACCTATTTCTTGATTTTTTGAAATAAATGTTGCATATTCATAAGCTATATAAGCGTATTGCTAATTAACTATGTTAATGAGTTTTTTTTGGAAAAAATTGTTTATCTCGAGAGAAAGCTGTTTATGAGTTCCCAAATTGTAATAGTGCAAAAATATGGCAAATAATGTAGCTGCGTTGAAACTATTTGCACTCACTGAGTTTTTCTGCTACAACATTCTGTGGCTATCCTCTTAAATAACTTCATAAGTTGGTGCGCCAACTGGACACGCGCTCCCTGCTCTGTCTTTTGTACTCTCAACTCTAGCTGTCTTGCAAATTAAAACTGGATGTCATAATCATGGTCATCCTTGCTCAGTTGCTTTTCCCTTGCTATTCCATACAGCTTCTTTACATGGTTCAGTGAAGTCAATCAAAAAGGTGATGTGGATGATGACGAAAATGAGATTCTGGACATTCAGGATGATGAGGTAACATCTAAATCTTCGGCGGATCATTATGATTTTCTTGCTCTCACTTTTTTTTGGGGGTGGGGGTGGGGTGGGGGGGGTGCTCAGGTATGGGGTGCATAGAGTTCCATTTTCAAATTTATTTTTTTGTTTTCTGATTTGCAGGTTGCTGAAATAATCAAGGATGACTTGTGGCCTAACCCTCTCAATTATTTTGACCATGTTAGTTCCATACTATGTTCCTTGTCTTCCTTGATCGATTATTCATGATTTAGTCATGCATTTTACTAGATAACATCATACAAGATTTACTTTACCACAGGATCCTGATGAAGAAGATATTGAGGGCGATGAGGTACAGCAACATTCTTGCTTCATTATTGCTAAGCTTTCATAACTCTTACCTTGTGCACATCAATTGACATATAAAGTCCTACTTATTCATCTGTGGCTGTAATGTGTCCTCCTTTTGGGTTTACATTTATTTCTTTCCTTGGCCACAAATGGTATGACGGTGAAGGAGGGATATGGAAAAAGTTTCTATGTGGGGCTTGAGTTAGTAACTTACCTTAGTAGTAGAATTCAAGTGGTTGGCATGCTTGGTTGTTGTCTTGGGTAATTTTGGTGTTACATAACTCAATTGTTTCCCTTGTGAGTTGAGTTGCTTGTGCGGACTTCAGATTTTACATAGTGGTTTCCATTGTGTATTTTAAAGGTTTTTCTCCAACGAATTTGCTTGGGATAATTTTGTTCCCCCTTCCCCTCAAGTAACAAGCTCGAGGTTGTAGGCTTTAATACTCTTCAAGAACTTCCCTTCTGTAATACATGTCTAAGCGCACACTGTTATTTATCCATCCATCCATCTCCCCCCCCCCCCCCCCCCCCCAAGTGTCTTTCCAAATGATGAATATGATTTACTAAAATCACAAGGGCTGCAACTATATATGATAAAGCCTATAAAACGTGGAGGAGCTACCTCTAAAATAGCTTTATGCAAGCAATATAGTATTTTATGCCGCTTCTGATTTGTAGGGATTTATATTTCCATCTTTGCTTTCACGGAAACTATTTGCTGCTTAAATTGTGGGGTTAAATCAGAACTTTGTCTAATACATGAAGACATGTGAGGGAGAAATGGGAAGGGTCTGTTGAAGGAAGTTTTTGATCAAAGTCTCAAAACATGCAATCTTTGAAGCGTCATAAAGAGATTAGGATTCTTTTGCACTTGTAAATATTTTTGTTCCAACCCCTTCCTGGTGCTATTAAATGAAAATACGAACTTTATGAAAAACAAATGCATCAATCAGATAGAAAACTGTGAAACCGTAGCTTTTGGTTTTACCTGCCGGGAGTGTATTGGTTTGGGATTCGTCCATTCAGAAGATCAAAGTGTCTTCTGGCACTGAATATATCTTTGTTTTTTAGAACAAGAAAGTATCTATTCTGACAAAGTATCTGATCCTTTTTCCTTCCTTTTCCCCTTGTGCCGAGGAAGAGAGGTCACCTGTTGGAAGCTTACACTTTTTGTTTAGGATGAGAGAGGGAGCAGGTTTGTGAATGTTCTTTCCCTTTTCCTAGCCGAAAGGAGCTAAAATTCCTCCAAGTGTTGATTTTCACCCCAGGAAAGAGGAAAGACTTCTTTTGTTTTAAATTTCGATTCCCAATTCTACCGATGAACATGAGGGGGAAGATATGCAATTATGTGCTAGCCCCCCTTCCTCTGCAGTTCCTTAAAACATTGTGTTGTATGTCAGAAGCTTGACAAGGATCTAAAAGAGCATTGGCTTTCTTTTTATGTCAAAACACCCATTTTTTTTGGGGGGACCGTTGACCATATATTAATACTCAGTACGAAAATGCACATGAAGAAGGGGGGACATAATGCCTAACCTTCACAAAACAACTACGGGGACTAGACATCTCTAATCCTGTACAAAAGGTGACAGTATTATCAATATGAATTGGAATTGTGTCTAAAAATTGAACTGCAGATTTTGCATGAGAAGATTCCTCGCTTTTACATCATGATGCTTAGTAATCTGTAAGCTTACAAAAGATGCACAAAAGTTTCATGTACATCATGTTAAACAAAGTCATTTTTATCTTTCTAACTTTGCATGATGATATCAGTGATCTGACTTCTCCTGGCAGCTTGGAAAGTTAATGATAGCAAGTCACTTGATACTTTGACTGAGCTTGGCTTTTGGCATAGAGTCTGGATGAATGTATCATTCAGATAGTAAACCTTGATTAGTTAGTGGAGTCATAAAGTTCTTCTGTTATCATATAGTATATATTAATTATATTTGGTGAAAACAAAATTGTGAATATGGTGCCAGGGGATCTTGTTGGTAGAAGCTGCCAGTGATTTTAGCATAAAACCACATACCATTTTATGTGTGTCGGCAGCTTATTGAAGATTGTTCTTTTATATCTTGGGTAATGAATTGGTTGATTTGATATGAATTGCCAGGTAAAGGACAGTGGAGGCTCTGAAGAGGAAGAGGAAGATGATGAAGATGAAGAAGACGAATGAACTGTTGGTAGACCTTGTATTTGATTTGACATTTTGAGTTCTCTCCAGTGTTTCGATATCAGAGTTGGTCTCTGTAAAGAGGTTCCGGATATTGCAGAAAAATCGAATGACATATAGTGGTGACTCTAATTTTTAGTTTCAGTGAGCGTCGTCTCACATTTCTCCTTTAACCTTTTCTTTTTATTTTGTCTAATTACTTATTTTTTCACTTTGTATTTCCATGCAAAAAAGAAATGAAAAAGAAGAGGTTAGATAGGGGAAGCTGTTTTGGGCAAAGTTAGAATTTTAGTATATTTTCACTTTAGTACTAGTCACGCGTGCTGTTGAGAGTGCGATTACTTGATAAGCCAGAGACTCTTATAATATGGAATTATTTTTGTATGGTACTGTGAGTCCTGTCAAGTAATTAATCGGATTAAATAACTAATATCCAATGGCATGCATAAGATCTAAAATTTAATAATTTTCTATGCTTCTCTTGTCAATAATTTAATTTATTTGGAAACGTAGGTAAGAAAATTGCCCAAAAGACAAGTGAAAGCAGTAGTGTTGTAACCAAACCAAGTTGACACTGAGAATGGCTAAGAAAAATATACCCACTGTCGACTTGACACCATTCTTCAGAGGAGGATATGAAGATGAAAGGAGAAAAATTGTTGACTCCATTACTAAAGCCTGTGTTGAGTATGGCTTCTTCCAAATTGTGAATCATGGGTTACCCTTTGACCTCACCAGTGAAGCTCTGAAGCTGGCCAAAGCTTTCTTTGAGTCTCCAAATGAAGCTAAACTCAAATACTGTCCACTGCCTAATGCACCTTTTCCTGCAGGCTATAACAAGAAGCCTAATCCTTCTTATGAGTTCAATGAATTCCTCATCATGCTTCCACCTGGTTCTCATTTTAACATCTTCCCTCCCGATCCACCACGATTTCGGTATGTTCATATTATTCACTTTTGGTTAAGAAATTTTTCCTTGATTGTTTGCTTATAAGCAATGAGTTTAAAAATGTATACATATAATAAGATCGTACTCATCTAAGTTACTCGGACTCGGGTGGGGTTTTCCCATACGTGGACAGATCTAAGTATTGGATTCGACAAAATCTAAATTTTAAGATTCGGGAGTGCTGATCTATGAATACCGGTGCGTGGTTAGGCTAATAAAAAATAGAGCTAAGTATTATAAATTTTGAAAAATATTCTGGGAAAAACTTACATGTATATTGTAAAATTCCAAGATGGACATTATTCTTTCATTATTCTAAATCTGTTTTATTTTTGAATTTGAGAAATCAAAATCTCAATTTTTCTCTCAAATATGTCTATGGACTCCGGTCAAAGTGTCCAAAGTTAGTTGACCATATCCAGGATGTATCCCGCTCCCCCGGCATCCAAATCGAAGAGTCCGTGCATCTTAGGTACTCATTGTGCACTCATTGAGTTTAGATACTAAATTAGTCTCTGTGTTTAAGGGTGTGTAAGAGCTCAAGGTGCAATCTTAGATGGATAGTTACAACAACAACAACCCAGTATAATCTCACTTAGTGGGGTCTGGGGAGGGTAGTGTGTACGCAGACCTTACCCCTACCCTGGGGTAGAGAGGCTGTTTCCAAATAGACCCCCGGCATCCTTCCCTCCAAGAACTTTTCATCTTGAACTCGAACTCACAACCTCTCGGTTGGAAGTGGGGGTTGCTTACCATCAGAGCAACCCCTCTTAGATGGATAGTTAATCTTTCCCAATATCCTTACTCTGTCTGACCTATTTGACTTGGCATGAATCATTTATCCAAGAACATAACTTTATTGAAGAGGGGGGATTATTGAAGAGGGGGGATTAGGGGTCGGGGTGGGATGGGGAGTGGAGGTTGGAATTGAAACAAGTGCCTTCTATCTGGTAGACTCAAAGAGAAAACTCTATCAACTGAGAAGATCCAAGAGACTTTTCTTGGTTTTGTTTAAATTTAATGGTGACAATAAGAAAATACCATGTCTCAAATGACCCCTTATTGCTCCTTCCTTACTTATTTTAGCCTTGTCTTGTTTTACCTGTGGATAAAAGGCCAACTCCAACTCCAGGATTCTCTTCTTGATGTTTAGTCAATGATATTCTTTACGCTTTCTACTAGTTGGATCTAGACTGTGTTGGTAATGCATGCGATCAATCTCAGCTCCATGTTCAAGAATTGAGAGCTTTGTCAAACTGGATAAATTTTTAATAAGTATTATTTTAGCATCTCTAATCAGATAGTTTGGCTATTCATTTTCATGTCATTTATCCTACATATCTAAAGCTTCTTTTCCCAGATAGAAGACAATACTTTTGATCTGAGTAAACACATATCCAGCTGATGCAGTTAGTTTTGCAAGTGAAACACTATTAGCTCCTACTAAGATGACGAATTTCTTTGACATTTCAGAGAGGTGATGGAAGAGTTATTTTCCCAATTCTTGAAGATAGGGATGGTCGTCGAGAGCATCCTGAGCGAGTGCCTGGGGCTTCCTCCCTCCGTTCTTAAAGAATTCAACGATGACAGAAACTGGGATTTTCTTATTGCTTTATTTTACTTGCCAGCAATAGAAACAGAAAGGATAGGGGCAAATTCACATAAAGATGTCAGTTGCTTCACAATTGTGTTACAAGATGAAGTTGAAGGCCTCGAGGTTCAAAAGGATGGCGAATGGATCCTAATAGCCCCACAACCAGGTGCCCTTGTTGTCAATATTGGCAATGCTCTTCAGGTAAATCTCTCGAAGTGCAATCAACAGAGTTAGAGAATTGATTATTAGCTAGTTGGCATAGTTGTTACCTTATATTTTACAGGTCCTTTCGAACGACAAATTCAAAAGCCCAAGCCATAGGGTTCTGAGACCTAATGGAAGATCAAGGAATTCATTTGCATTCTTCTACAGTTTGTCAGGAGACAAATGGATTGAACCACTTCCCCGGTTTACAAAGGAGATTGCAGAGAAACCAAAATACAGACCCTTCTTGTACAAAGAGTATCTACAGATAAGAAAAGAAAACAAGTCTAAGCATGTCTCCAGGCTTGAAGATGAGATTACCATATCACACTATGCAATCCCTGAATAGAACTTTCATAGTCCATATTGGCTCGTCGGTGATGATGATTTGATCCAACGAATGATGTGCTGCATTCCGTTCCCTGTTAAAAACCAATTAGCTTGGTTTCATCTACTTTGTTCATCAATCTTTTTCTGATTAGATTATCTCCCCTGATTAATCTTGGAAACTCTTTACCTAATTTGGGGGAAAGAAAAAAGGTTATAATATGCTTATGGGATGTTTTCTTGATTACCTTTTGTCCATAACATGTAAAGGATTTGCACCGAACTCGAAATATACAAGGTGAAGCACTAATTTTTTTTACTACAGTACAGTACTTTACACTACTACATTCTATTGTAGTACTATAGACCTTTGTGGTCCGGCCCTTCCCCGGACCCCCGCATAGCGAGAGCTTAGTGCACTGAGTGACCTTTTATAATACTGTAGAAACATAGTAACATTTTTAGGTTTATTTAATCTTGAGTCGTATTCTTTAGCAATTGGTTTGAGTGATTGATTGCATTCCTCAAGAGGTTCTCTCTCTTTAGCTTCTCATTGACTAACTTACTCGCCCTTCTTCAGATGTCTCGCTTCCTTTTCCTACAACAATTGTTGCAACTATGCAATCAATATCAGATATTTCGTCATCTGTTTCAATTTCTCCTTTGTCTCCATTACAACACTCTTTCCACCTTCACTCTGTTGCTCCTAATATTCGACCAGGTTTCTCTATAGGACAGATTGGTCGGTATCTCCTAATTCCTCTTTTGTGTCTGGTAATCAATCAATATCTCAAGGGGGTCGTGGCAGAGGTCGGTCTTACTCATCTAGAGGAAGGGTTCGTGGAGGAAGAGCTCGAGGCTCCTTTGGTGGTCGCGGCCAATCACAACAAGTTTCTTCACCTAATAATTTTTCACACAACGATTTTTATGGATAGTCTTCATCAGGTATTGGTAGTAATTCCCATGTTTCCTATCATTCACAATCTACTAGTTCAACATTACCATCTGCAGGAGTCTTAGGAGCACATCCTCCTTCTACATTTGTCGAATTTGTTGGTCTCCCGGTAACTTTGCAATTACAGTGTAACAATCGATTCATAACTTTGCATTACAATGTACCAATCGATTCAATCTTGCTTTTGTTGCTAATTATCTTCCTAAGTCTTTTGCTGCTATGTCTGTTGGTGAAACAAATGATGCTACTTGGTACTTTGACTCTGCTGCGTCCGCTCATCTGACCCCATCTCAAGGTAATTTCCTGCATAAATCACCCGCTCTAATCGTGTGTTGGTCGGAAATGGCACTTTGCTTAATATTAAAAACATTGGATATGCTCAGTTACCCTCTATATTGTTGGGGTGAAGTGTATGAAAGAAGATATTAGATTGTTAGAGTAGAAAAATGTTATGGGAATAACTTTGAATGCTTCTTATTGATCCTATACAAATGATGGATTACATGGCTATTTATAGACTTGTTGGATAGTTCTAGATTTTTTCACATACATGAGATATTTCTCAAGCTCTACATTATTCTAGACTCTAGATATTTTACTTATATAGATATTTTTCCAAACATGTTCTCTAGTATTCTAGAGAACTCCATGATTTGATATTATACTCATATATCTAGAGACTTCTAGTTAATACAAATTACAAATTACATAGTATACTTTAACACCCCCTCTTAATTTGTAATTTGTAACTTATCTCTGAAGTGAGTAAATTTATCCACTGGAAGTGCTTTTGTGAAGATGTCCGCCAGCTGCTCATTGTTATTGATAAACTTCAGCTCAATCTCTCCTTCTTCAACCAATTCTCTGATGAAGTGGTGACGAATTTCTATATGTTTGCTTCTTGCATGAAACACAGGATTCTTTGTCATAGCAATTGCCGACATGTTGTCACAATAAATTATTGTATGACCATCTTGTCCTTGCTCCAAGTTAAGGAGTATTCTTCTAAGCCACACTGCTTCACATGCCGCATTAGCAGCTGAGATGTACTCTGCTTCCGCTGAAGATAATGCCACGGTTTGTTGTTTCTTTGATGACCAAGAGATTATTTTTGATCCCAAAGCAAATACATATCCCGAAGTGCTTCTACGATCATCAACGCATCCTGCCCAATCACTGTTGGTGTAGCCAACAAAAGAATTGTTTTCCTCTGCAGCATATTTTATTCCAAACGTCTTTGTGCCTTTCAAATATCTAAGAACTCTTTTGCTGATGCGTAGTGTAGCTTGATTGGATTGCTCATAAATCTAGATAGCACGCTTACCGCATATATTATATCGGGTCTAGTGTTTGTGAGATAAATCAATGATCCAATCAGACTTCTGTACATTAATGGATCCACTTTTTATGTCTCATCGTTGAGAGATAACTTCTCATCCAAAGCAGCTGGTGTAGCAACTGGTTTACTGTTTGTCACATGAAATTTCTTTAATAAATCGTCACAATATTTTTCTTGGCTTATAAATATTTCTCCTTCACGTTGTTTTACTTGGATGCCAAGAAAATATCTCATGAGGCCTAAATCTGTCATCTCAAATTCTTGCATCATTGCCTTCTTGAATTCTTCTACCAACTTTATATTCGTGCCACAATAAATAAGATCATCAACATAAAGGCAAATAATAAGAAAATCTGCACCTTGCTTCTTGAGATATAAAGATGGCTCACTTGGACTTCGTTCAAAACCGTGTTTGTGGAAGTGACTATCAATCTTGCTATACCATGCTCGACGCGCCTGCTTGAGTCCATATAGACCCTTACGAAGACGATACACTTTTCTTTCTTGCCCTTTGACAATATAGCCTTGCGGTTGCTCGATGTACACTTCTTCTTTGAGATCTCCGGTCAAAAGCGCAGATTTAACATCTAGTTGATACACCTTCAATTTTAATTGAGCAGCAAGTGCTAACACAGTTCTAACTGTCTCCATTCGAGCAACATGGGAAAATGTTTCATTGAAATCAATGCCCCGTTGCGGTGAATAGCCTTTTGCAACTAGCCGAGCTTTTAGCTTATGAATCATGCCGTCTTCGTTGTACTTGGTCTTATAAACCCATTTAAGACCAATGACCTCCTTATTTTGTGGAAGATCCACCAACTCCCATATTTTATTCTTCTTAATCATAGAGATTTATTCGTCCATGGATTTTTGCCAACCTTCATCTACTATAGCCTCTTCGAATTTCACTGGTTCACAAGAGAAAAATGCCACATCACATGAATCATAAATATCTCGTAAAGAATGTACCTTTCTTGGTGGTGAGTCTGTATCCGAAGATTCCTCCATGCTTGGTCCTTTATTTGTAGGAGATTCTTTATCTTCTTCTTCAAGGATTTTTGGAGTCACATCTTGACTTTCCTCCCATTTCCATGATGCTGCTTCATCGAAAATGACATCTCTTGAAATCACCAGCCTATTAGTATTAGGATCAAAGAGTCTGTAGGCTTTGGATTCATTACTATAGCCAATAAAAATATATTTTTCACCTTTCTCATCAAATTTTTCATTTTTGGTCTGCACTGAAACATGAACATAGGCAATACATCCAAATACTTTGAAGAAATCTACATTTGCTTTTCTTTGATGCCATACCTCGTAGGGGTATTGTTAGGAACAACTTTTGTGGGTGAACGATTTAAGATGTAGACCGTTTTAGAGACCGCTTCAGCCCAAAATTTGTTAGGAAGATGCTTACCTTTTAACATACTCCGTGCCATCTCTACTATGGAGCGATTTCTCCGTTCTGCAACCCCGTTTTGTTGAGGAGTATATCTCATAGTCAATTCTTTCTTTATTCCTTCGGCCTTGCAGTATTCATTGAATTTTTTTGAAACAAATTCTCCTCCTCCGTCAGTCCGCAGTGTCTTTAATTTGATCACTTTGCTTTTCCATAAAAGCTTTAAACTCAACAAATTTTGGGAAAACTTCAGACTTTTCTTTTAGAAAATAAACCCACATCATTCTAGAATAATCATCCACAAAAAGTAAGAAATATCTTTTATCATTTAATGATGGAGTCTTAGTTGGGCCACATACGTTAGCATGCACCAATTCTAAAGGGCGTCTAGCTCTCCATGATATTTCTGTGAAGGGTAATCTATGCATTTTCCCATATATACAACCTTCACAAATTTTTCCTTTCTTATTTATGTGTGGGAGCCCATTCACCATGTTTTTCTTTTTGAGTAAATCAAGACTTCTATAATTCAAGTGACCAAATCTTAGATACTATAGTAGAGATTGATCATTTTCAACATCTGATTTTAGTGCAAGAGTCTCCATAGGCAGGTTAAGTGGAAAAACTTTATTCGGAGACATTTTAAATTTGGTCACTACTTGATTGCTCTTTTCTTCAATAATTATACTTTCATCTTTGATAAAATTTACTCTATATCCTTTTTGCAACAATTGTCCCACACTAAATAAATTTTGTGTAAGGCCCGGAACATATAGAACATCAGAAATAAACTTGATCTTACCTCCCGTGGTTTTTACAGCTATCACTCCCTTACCTGCAACCTTATGAATTTTTCCATCTCCAAGCTTTACTTGAGAATCTATGTCTTCGTTTAACTTGACGAAGCTATTCTTGTTACCTGTCATATGGTTACTAACACCACTATCCAAATACCAAATATCTTTTGCATCCGAATCAACATTAAAACATGAATAGAATAGATTATCTGCTTCCGTAAAGTTAGCTTCATCATGTTTATTATACCAACAATCTCTTTGGGAGTGATTAGCATTTTTACACCTTTTGCATTTAAATCTACAATCTTGCGTATTGTGATTTGATTTCCCACAAATACGACATTGGGAGGAAGACGTACCTTTTGAGAAATTATTTTTGACAAACCTTCCTTTGGGGCCTTGATTTTTATTTCCAAATTTCCTTTGTTGAAAGTTGCGATTTTGCTGGAATTTATTCTTTTGATCTCCCTTCTCCGATTCTCCAGCCTTTTCATTTGAAAGAGTAACCTTTGATTGAAATGCCTGCTCCACCTCTTGAATTGAAAATCTGTTCATTCTAAGCTCGTGTGTCTCCAAAGAAGTCATTAGTTCATGAAAACTTAAAGAGGATAAATCTTTAGACTCTTCAATCGCAGCAACAACATGATCCCATTTTGCAGGAAGACTACTTAATATTTTTTCAAAAATTTTCTTCTCTTTAGTTTCATCTCCATAACTTTTAATTTGATTAACTAGTGCGGTAACTCTATCAAAAAATACCTTCATTGATTCATCATTCTTCATTGATATATTATCAAATTCTCTCTATAAAGATTGAAGTTTGATAGAGATTACCTTAGAGGAGCCTGACATTCCTTTTGAAGAATATCCCAAGCCTGTTTTGAACTTGTGGCTGCCATAATACGAGGGAAGATAGTTTTACTTACCCCTTGTTGAATAAAGAGAAGTGCCTTTGCATCCTTCTTCTTGTTTTCCTTGAACTCCTTTTGCTTGGACGCCGTCCATGTTGCAAGCGTAGCCAAGTCATCGGGTCCATCATAGCCATATTGTACAAGCTCCCAAAGATCTTGAGAAATAAAAAGAGTCTTCATTTTGGAGGCTCCAATAATCATAGTTATCTCCATCAAAAATGGGGACAAGATTCTGTGAATAGTTGAACACGGATGGTGATGATGTTGCCATATTGAAGAACTAGTGTTGAGACACAAGGCTAACCACGCTCTGATACCAAATTTGTTGGGGTGAAGTGTATGAAAGAAGATATTAGATTGTTAGAGTAGGAAAATATTATGGGAATAACTTTGAATGCTTCTTATTGATCCTATACAAATGATGGATTACATGGCTATTTATAGACTTATTGGATAATTCTAGAATTTTCCACATACATGAGATATTTCTCAAGCTCTACATTATTCTAGACTCTAGATATTTTACTTATATAGATATATTTGCAAACATGTTCTCTAGTATTCTAGAGAACTCCATGATTTGATATTATACTCATATATCTAGAGACTTCTAGCTAATACAAATTACAAATTACATATTATACTTTAACATACATCTCATCCATTACACTCGTGCTCCATATTTCATGTTACTCAACTTCGTCATAATTTAATTTGCGTAAAGAAGTTGTGCAAGGATAACAATTGTGCTGTCGATTTTGATTCTTCTTCTGTTCTGTTAAGGGCAAAGCCTCGAGTCAAACTCTCCTGCAAGCTTCCAATAAGGGTAATGTTTATCCGCTAGCATCTTCATCAGTGTCTTCTGTCGATATCTGGTATCGTCGTTTAGGTCACAATGGAGCTCATACTTTAGATCGTCTTAGGAAAAACAATTACATTAATTTGATTAATGCTTATAATAATGATTGTGTCCCTTGTCGATTAGGAGAATCTCAACGTTTACCATTTAGTTTAGTGGATAACTGTAGTTCTTTTCCATTAGATATTGTTCACTGTTATTTTTGGCAATTGCCAATTCTATCAAACGTGGGGTTTAAATGTTATGTAATTTTAATGATGCTTTCTCTCGTTTTACATGGTTATATATACCCTACGAAGAGTAAATAAGAAGCTTTTACATATTTTTGTGCTTTTCAAAAACTAGTTGAAAACATAGTTAACTCTAAAATAAAGATTTTTCAAAGTGATGGAGGTGGTAAATTTGATAACAAAGCTATGCTCTCATATTTTTTCCAGCTCACATATTCTCTTCTTAAGTCATGTCCAGAAACTCCTCAACAAAATGGAGTTGCTGAATGAAAGCATTGACACATTATTAAAATGGTGCGTAGCATTCTCGCAGAGGCAGACCACCTCAATTTTGTGTTGATGCTGCTTATTATGCTGTTTATACAATTAATAGATTGTCAAAGACTTTTTCTTAGACCTCCAGACTAGTGGTGGCAATTTCAACTCACATTTGCTCAATCCGCCCGCAATAAACCCGTATTCAAACACTTAGAAAACTCCTCCCTTTCTCCCATAAACGATCTTCATTTCTTCTCTTTTGAAAAGTCCTCCACCAAAAATATTTCACTTTTAGAGTTCCCAATAGGAGAAGTAAACCCAATTAATTGAATCGAAGAAAACGGTGGAAGGGCAAGACCCAGTAGGGATATTCATGAGGCTAGAACAAAGGCCTCTATCACCGCTTGAAGGGTGGCGAAAAACGGGTTTAATGCAGGTTGAATACGGATCTAATGTGATTTTAAATTTGTTTTGATTTCCGGATTCCTGCTTGAGGCCAAAAGCTATTACCCACAATTATTCTTTCTCAGAGATTTGCTTCGACTAGAGTCTTAACTCATTTGTTTTTCCATTTGTTATTACACTACTGGCATGCAATCCAGTAATGAGCTCAAGAATATTTGATATTTCTTCACCAAAATATAGATAAACTGGTTCATGTTGTAACACCCCGTACATTTGGACTAGTTGTGTACATATTAAATGGATATTAATTTGATATTTTATACATGTGAAACCCCATCGGGATCATTATGGGTATAAATAATTGTTTTGGATCAAGATGGAGAGTGAGGTGCATAAGATTTGACAAAATCGACTAAGTTTGCAGAAGGCCCGTCTTCCAGCAGGGTTTACTTAAATGTGTAAGGAATTTGGGAAAACACAAAGTATGAAAGTTGTAGGCCTTTGAAATAGCTTTCTAACGATATATTGTGGAGCCCAAACGGAACTCTGTACAAAAGGTTATGTCCGTTTTGCAGAATGGTGTGTAATCATCGTGGTCCTGCCGTGATTTCACCGCGATCGCGGTGGTGAGGCAGCGTCCAACAATATATTGCTGTCGCACCAACTGGGATGCGGTGGCCAACTTGGGAAGTCATTTTTTTAGCCCTATTTCGTCCCCCACACCCCCAAAACATAAAAACATTCTCTAGAAGGGAAAACTCTCAAAAACCTAACTACCCAAGGATCCCTCCACCACCCAAGGTAAGTTCTAATGGTGATTCTAAGTTAATTTTAATTTTTCAACATCTTATTAATATGGGTAAACCCTCCATATTAATGGATATTCGATTGAGACATCATTGATGAGAGAAGAAATCCTAGAACTCAAATTCAAGGAGATTGAACTTCAAAAATATATTGTCTTCACCCTCTAATTGATTCTAGCATTGGTTTAATGATTATAGACCCTAGTTCATGAGATTTGATTTGATGCGTTTGATAGAAAAGTATTAAAGGTTATAGGTTTGGTGTGTTGATTGTTGATTATTGATTAAGGGTATTGTTTACGTTATGGGTGATAAAGAATAATGTTGATTATAATCATTGAAACTTTAGAATTTATTTAGGAGCAAGAGAATGTGTTATTGGGTGTACAAACACCATTAATAAGTACTATGAAGCTTTATGCCACCAAGTGTTTGAGAAGATGCCTAAGAAACCAAAACATGAGTATTTTTGCTAATATGGAATCCCTTTGACTTGTATTGATATAGATTAGAGTTGAAAGGGTTGGAGAATGTTGTATTACGCTCAAGAGCAAGAAGTTAAGGTATGTGAGGCTAACTCTCTATGTTAGGGAATTTCAATGATTCTCCCTACGCCACGTTTTTTCTACGACGTATCAATTGCCTTAGAAATATAGTTAAGTCTAGTTCCTTGAATAGTTGTAGAACTTCTATTCTCTAGCTTCATAACACGTTCATGACTTACATTCTGAACGTTGTGAGATCAGTTCGTATTCAATATAGACTTGGGCTTGATGTCCCTATGTCTCAGTATAGCTTACTCAGCATGTCATAAACAGTTGAAGTTTCAGTATTCATAACCAGTTCAAGAATACATGTTTCATTGTAATTCAGTATTCCGGTATTATGTAACTTAGTATGATTCAGTATTTCAGTATAATATAACTTAGTATGATTAAATATTCCAGTATAATGTAACTTAGTGTGATCCAGTGTTCCAGTATCATGTAGCTCAGTGTGATTCAATATTTCACTATTATGTATTGCAATATGATTCTCAATTCCTAATTTTAAATCCCTGAATACCGAACACCTTTATTTGGGCCTGAGGCCTCAATTAATATTTTATGCATCTTTGGGCATGAGGCCGCAGTTTATGCTTTATGCATTTTGGACCTGAGGTCGCACTAATGTATACGTATACTTGGGTCCGGAGGCCGCAGTTTGTGCACATATATAAATTGGACATGAGGCCGCAGTTTAATATTCAGATAAATATGTTATTCATCATTCAGAAGAGGGAGTATTCATATACTTACTTCCTTTGTTCAGTTTAGTTATCAGTTATCAGTTATCACTTTAGCTATCAATTATCAGTTATCACTTACGTTATTATTACAGTTCAATTTTGATAGTTATCATTTCAATTACCATTTATTAATTCTCAATTATTAGCTCTGTGTTAGTTTCAGCATTTATAATTCTTTCTTTCAGTTATTTTATATATCAGTGCAATTCATATATATTGATATTCCTTTTGCGATGGCTCCTTAATTCATTAAAACACGTAAAAGAATAGGAAGTGCTGTTTAGCAAATTTCACGGCCTTCCCATAAATGTCAAAGACGTAATTGCTGTAGGCGCGCGCGTTTAATAAAAATACCTTCCTAAATTCGGGTGCGCACTTATGTTACCCAAATCCTATTCTCAATGAAATTAAAATATATCTGAATTGCGGATGCATTTATGTGACGCGATTCAAGGCATGTTTTAGTAACATTGTAAATTTTCCTAAAAAAAAGATGTTAAAAGCGGTTAATAATCTAAAATTACGAGTTAACAGTTATAGCAAATCAGATTTCAACCACTTATAATAAGCTTAAGCGACCTCGCTAGAACCACGAGATCCGAGGGTGCCTAACACCTTCCCTCGGGTCAACAGAATTCCTTAATCAAGAATTTCTGGTTCGCAGACTCCAATTGGGTAGTCGAAATTTTCTCGATTTGGGATTTTAAATAAATCGGTGACTTGGGACACCAAAAAGCCAAGCCTATCCCAAGTTGCGACTCTTATATAAAATTCTTAATCTCATTTCGAATAATGTCACTTTAATTGGAAAAACTCCTATACACGTGTCGCCTTTCGAGGTAACCACGTGCAAGCGATAAAAAGGAGGTGTGACATACAATATCTCCTTTTCCCCTTCCGACATTATTCCATCACATTATAGATTTTCACAACTTTCATACATTTTCATTTCAATAGTGACTTCGATCACGTTTCCACCCTTATTATCTCGGCCCCTATCACCATAACCCACACCTTATAACTTCGTGTTGTGGCGGAAAACCCGATCCCACAGGACAATCACATTTCACACAACAACAACAACAACAACAACAACAATTCACAAAGAGTTTCATAAACATCAAAACTATTTCCATCATGTACACAACCAGATATAATTCAAGTCACAACGATAATTGCCCATAACAAGCCACACATGGTATTACCACAGTTGTTTCAATTACATCAATTACGACTTTCTTCCATTATTTGTTACACGGCTCTTACCACATAAACACATTTACACGCACTTGGTTTGTTGCCATTTACTTACACCAACATATCCGGAAACTTAACCAACAATATTCAAGACATATTAATCATAAGAATTCACAATTAGTCCACATAAGTGATACATACCAATCACTCGTACACCAACAAGGTGATCTTATAAAAAATAAAGTTAGCCATACATACCTGGAGTCGAATTTCCTTTTTTACATCTACTTTCTGCTCACTAATAGCCTAGTACCGACAATCTAGTTCACAACTTAATGCATACACATTAGAATTAAAGTTGACAATTACTACCGAAACTTATTTAGGTTATCAACCCTCCTTTTGCAAATCTTTACTCAAATCCAATTTCTTTTACTATATTTTAGGTTTTAATGAACATGCATGTGCCGACTTATGTTTTTCAAGAATTAATGCATAAGAATCCCCCTTTTTGTTTAAATCTGAAAACCAATGAGAAAAGGTTGGGGATTTTACTTGCAAGAACAAAGATGAAGTCAATTACTTGAAATTTTCCCGGCCTGGGTGACTTTGAAGAATCAAATCGATGAATGTAAAACTTTCTCTCTCAAGAATTCTCCATTCCTATCTCTAGTCATTCAGAAAATATGCTAAAATGAGGGGTTGAGGTGTTTTATTATAGCAGGGTTCAAGTTTAAAATTTTAAAAAATTAGAGTCTGGGTCAGATATGCTGTCGTACTTTGCGATCGCAGAGTGGAAATCCGGTCCGTAGAATGGACCGCAAAAGTGTTTCAAAAATCTGAAGCCTCTATTTGGGTTTGCAGTAGAAATGTGGTCCGCATACCTGATATGCGGTCGCATAATACACCGCTTTTGCAATCAAGTTAACTATGCGTCGACTATGCAGTCTGCATATCAGTTATGCGGTCACATAATGGACCGTATTTTGACCTTAATTTTAACCAAACCACTGACTCACTCTGCGGAAAAAATGCTGTGTGCATACTTAATTTGTGATTGCATCCTGGACCGCATAATAGCATTTTCTAAAAAACTTTAACTCTTGATTTTTAAAAGCTAGATCAATACAATTTTACACATTCCTAACACATCTTCAAAATTTAGCACTGCAAATTACTAGGTTTTAAGTACAAGTTTTCATGGGGCCTTACAATTTCTCCAATGCAAATTGAGTTTTAAATATGGAATTTCTAAGCCTAAGAAAGAATTTTCATTGAGTGCTAATTTTCGTGATATTGATCCCCCTTATTTCTCTCAGGCTGCGAAAAATCCTAAGTGGCAACAAGTTATGGCAGATAGTTTAATGCACTTTCAGCAAATAAAACTTGGATACTTGTTCCTTTCCAACCTCACATGAACTTGGTCGGTTGTAAATGAGTTTATCATATTAAATATAATTCGGATGGGTCTATTGAGCGGTACAAAGCCCCGTCTTGTAGCATAGTGTTTTCATTAGCAACCTGGTGTTGATTACCAAGAGACTTTTAGTCCTGTTGTTTGAGCTACTACTATTCGTATTGTACTTTTTCTTGTTGTTTGTTTTTCTTGGCCTATTCGTCAATTAGATATTAAAAATGCCTTTTCAATGATGTTCTTACCGATGAAGTCTTTATGAAACAGCCTCCTAATTTTATTCATTCTGAATTTCCTTACCATATTTCCAAATTGACCAAAGCCATTTATGGATTAAAATACGCCTCACGTGCATGGTTTAATCGATTTAGTACATTTCTTCTTTCTCAAGGTTTTATTTGTAGCAAATTTGATACCACTATGTTTGTTTTGAATAAATTGAAGTTTCTATTTGGAATAGAAATTAAATAATATCTCTTGATTGAAATATATGTGATATATATAATTAATATTATTGTATATAATAGATGTATATAAAATATAATATTAATAAAGACTTGTTAATAAATCTAATTTTGAATTGGATTATTAATTGAAGTTTTATCCTATTTGGAATGGGATTAATATTTTCAATAGGAAAATATTATATTAAAAAAAAAAAAGTTCACAAAATTAGAATCCAATTTAGAATTGGACACAAAAAAAGTACTAAAATTTTCGTCAATTGACAGAGAAGAAAATATTTCAAAAGTTTTTCATACAAAATTCTTCCATACAAAATTTTTCCATAAGTTTATTTTTGGAATAAACTTTTACCCTAGGAAAATTATTACCTCAACCAAATAGGAAAATGGTTTGTATGTGATGCTATATAAAGGGTGGTGGAGATATTTTGCATGGTTCTTTTCTTTTTTAATTTTTCAATTTTTCTTGAGAAGAAAACCTACTTTGTGAAAGTGAGAGTGCAATACAAAGCCAAGAGAGAAAATACAATTACAAGAAAAGTATTACTCGTTCTTCTAAATTGAGTTGAGATTTTTGAGAAAAATTCAACACAATATTATTCATTCAATTTGTTCACGGGTTTCATTGATCAAAGATTTGAGATCGGTCTCGGTGTGGATACGCATAGAGTCTTCGCACTATCGAAGAATTCTGAAAAAGAAACTCTCTTCACCAGGTAAGTCTTAGATCCGATCTTTGACAAGTAAATAAATCTTAAACATGAAAAAAAATCTACCTAGGGTTGTTATTGTCTTCCGCTACGTGTTACGAACACCTATGTGCAATCCTTCAGTGGTATCAGAGCCGTGGTTTATTGTGTCTAAAATTTATTTACGAAATATTTTAATTTATATTTGAAGAGTTCAAACCATAATAGATGTGCCTTGTGCAATAGTCAAATCGTTTGAACGTTGATATTATTTTATTGTGGATAAAATATGCATTCATATAACTATTGAGATCGTTCAAAACTTGAATTTGAAATTTTGTATTAGATACAATGAGAATTTATAATAGGTTAAATGATTCTATTATTAATTTAATTGTTATTAGTTCATGAGATGTTAATTAATAATAATATTCTAGCATGAATTCTTTTTATGTGATATATTAGATAAATATGTTAGAGGATGTTGAATTTTGTTTAATGCCATGTGCTTGCTCATTACATAATTTTGAATTATTTATTACATGTGATGTAAATTAATTTAGGCCTAAGCATGTAGACAATTGAACTAAATTCACATGCTATAAAAGATTCGATCTTCATGTTATTAAAAATAGTTTTTGTGACAATTCCCTCTTATTAAAAAACTTTGAGTTCTTAAATAATAAAATATAAGATATTTTATTATAAAGCTATCCATCAAGGTAAGTAATTTTACTTACTTCTTGTTTATAAGGAGCGGCCTGACTACCAGGAGATTTATAGTTCGAGAATATGTTAAAGTTATTTATTGCATTAGATGTATGCCTTGAAAGAATTATTCAATTTTACACTAAACGCCTGACTACCCGGGGGAGTATAAACTTTAATAAGTTCTTTGCTATCATGATGGTTGAACTCAACTATGCCAATAGGATCGGCCTGACTACCAGGGGACTATTTGACATAGAGCCTTTTAAGAAAATTGTATGGGGATACAATTGGTAAGAGTACCTACCTTTAAAATATAAGTGAGAAACGACTTGATTACCAAGGGGCTCATACATATTGTTAAAGGATTCCTTTACTCCACTAAAGGAAAAAAAGATTTTGTAAACTTTAATGAGGGTAAATAGTTTAACATAATTAGTGGAAATATCATTTAAATAAAAGTCCATGTCTTTATGATATATGCAAATATATTCTTATATTATTGCCTTTTCTTTCCTATATTTTAGATTTCTCAATATGTCTGCTATACTACTGCGTTGAATACTTGAGACCAACAAGTTGGTAGGACCAAACTTTGATGATTGGTACTGAAATTTGAGAATCTTTCTCATGCATGAAAAACTTATTGATGTGATCGATAAGCCCGCCAAGGAAGTCCCAGATGTAAATGATAATGATGCTACCAAGATTTATCAGAAATACTTGGAAGAATGTCTTACTACCAAATGCATCATTCTCGCTTCTATGAATTCTGAACTGCAGAGGAAACATCAGGATATGGATCCAACTGCAATTATTGAACATCTTAAGAAGATGTTTGGTACACAAAGCAGGACAGCTAGATACCAACTATCTAAGGCTTTATTTGGATCCAAATTGACTGAAAACTCACCAGTTGGACCCTATGTCAATCATATGATTGATCTTATTGAAGAACTTGAGAAGTTGGGGTGCAAACTGGGTAAAGAGCTTTCTCAAGATTTGATCTTGCAGTCACTACCAGAATCCTTTTCACAATTTGTTATTAATTGTAATATGAATAAAATGGATTGTGATCTTCATGAGATGCTTAACATGTTGATTGATTATGAGAATCAACTTGTATCTGAGAAGAAGAAAGGAACTATCATGTTGATTGGAAACTCTTCTAAGAAGAAGGGTAAGGGTAAAAGTAAACCCAAGAAAAAGCCTACTGCGCCCAAGGATGGTGTGACCAAACCCAAAGGCAAAGAAGGCAAAGCTGACCAATCTGATATTGTATGTTTCCATTGTAAGAAAATAGGACATTGGAAGAGAAATTGCAAAGAGTATCTTGCAACTTTAAAGGACAAGAAACAAGGTAAGACTTTAATGAAATATGTTTTCAAGGTTTCTTTAACTACTACTAATTCTTCATTGCGGGTATTAGATACTGGCAGTGGTTATAAAATCTGCAATATTTTGCAGGGGTTCCAAATAAGTAGAAAGTTGAAGAAAGGAGAAATTAATTTACAAGTTGGAAATGGTGCAAAAGTTGCGCCCGTAGCTGTAGGATCAATTTCTTTAATAATGCCTACGGGCAAAGTACTTATGTTGGATGATTGTTATTACGTTCCTAAATTTGTTTCGAACATAATTTCAGCTTCTATGTTAGACAAACATGATTTTCGCATTAATATAGGCAATGGTATTTGCTCTATTTATTATAGTGATAATTTATGTGTGAATGGATATCTCCAACATGATGTTTATGTCTTACCTAGTGTGAATGCTGATTCGATTATGCATATTTCAAGTCTGAAAGGAGAAATAGAGCCTTATTAGATATGATGAGATCTATGATGGGGTTCACTGATCTTCCAATAAATTTATGGGGATATGCTGTGGAAGCAGCAACATACTTACTTAATAAAGTTCCCACTAAGTTAGTCTCTACAACACCATATGAGATATGGAAAGGACGTAAGCCTAACATTAAACATATTAAGGTTTGAGGTTGTCCAGCTTATGTGAAGAGACTACAGTCTGATAAACTTGACTCAAGATCTGATAAGTGTAGATTCATTGGGTATCTCAAGGAAACAAGGGGATATTATTTCTATCACCCTTCTGACCATAAAGTGTTTGTGGCCAGAGGAGCAACCTTTTTGGAAAGGGAGTTTCTTTTGGAACGAATTTATAATGGAGAAATAGAACTTGATGAAGATCAAGAAACTAATGAATCAACACAATATAAAGATCATGAGACCCAAGTTGAAGAACCTTTATTGGATGTTTTGAAGTTGCCAAGGAAATTGCCATCTTCAACGGTTGAAGTTCAAGAACTAAATGAAGTTCAAGAACAGGTTAATGAACCAGTTCCAAACCAAATTGAGCAACAACGAAATCCAACACAAGGTGAACAGGTTGTACAAGTACCTCTTCGAAGGTCTACACGAGAACGTCATGTACCAACTAGATTAAATTTATTGGTAAAAGATGATTTATCAAATGAGGTTGATCATAATGATGATGACCCTAAGACCTATGAAGAGGCTATACAAAGTTCTGATTATGAGAAGTGGCAAAAGGCCATGGAATCCGACATGGAATCCATGAAGGAAAACAAAGTATGGACTTTAGTTGAACCTTCAAAGGATATAAGACCTATAGGTTGTAAATGGGTTTTTAAGAAAAAGATTGGAGCAAACGGAAAGGTGGAGACATACAAATCACGTCTTGTTGCCAATGGATATCGTCAGAAAGAAGGAGTCAACTATGACGAGACTTTCTCTCCCGTGGCAATGCTCAAATCTATTCGGATTTTACTTGCTATAGCAGCATACTATGATTATGAAATATGGAAAATGGATGTGAAAATAGTTTTCCTTAATGGTGAGCTAGAAGAGGATGTGTACATGACACAGCCTGAAGGTTTCACATCTTTGTCTGATCATAATAAAATTTGTAAGCTACAAAGATCTATTTATGGATTAGTGCAAGCTTCTCGAAGTTGGAATATTCGATTTAACAAAACAATTGAGAAGTTCAATTTTGTTAGATGCGAAGAAGAACCTTGTGTGTACAAAAAGGTTAGTGGGAGCACAATTATATTTTTAGTGTTGTATGTTGATGATATATTGCTCATAGGAAATGATGTACCGGCATTGCAAAATACCAAGATTTGGCTATCTGAACAGTTTTCCATGAAAGACTTGGGAGAAGCAGCTTATATATTAGGATAAAGATCTATAGATATAGATCTAGGAAGCTGCTTGGACTTTTCCAGTATTTGTACATTGATACTATCTTAAAGAGGTATAACATGGATAATTCCAAAATAGGCTATCTACCGATAGGCACTGGAATTTCTCTGAGTAAGGAGGATTGTCCTAAAACACCTGAAGAGAGAGAACGCATGAGTAGGATCCCATACGCTAGTGCAGTGGGAGCTATCATCTATACCATGACATGTACATGTCCTGATGTGGCTTATGCACTTGGAGTGACTAGCCGATATCAGGCAAATCCTAGTGAGGAACATTGGAAGGTGGTGAAGACCATTCTTAAGTACTTAAGAAGGACTAAAGACCAGTTCCTCATCTATGGAGATTCTGAGTTGAAACTTGAAGGTTATACTGATGCAAGTTTCTCTTCAGATAGGGATGATAGCAAATCTATTTCTGGTTATGTATTCATCTTAAATGGTGGTGCAGTGAGTTGGAAAAGTTCCAAACAAGCTACAGTAGCTGATTCAGTGACTGAAGCAGAATATATAGCAGCTAGTGAAGCTTCTAAGGAAGCTGTATGGATGAAAAGTTCTTAACTGAACTTGGTGTGGTTCCTTCAATGGAAGGTGCGGTTCTATTGTTGTGTGACAATACTGGAGCCATTGCTCAAGCAAAAGAACCAAGATCACACCAAAAGTCCAAACACATTCTGCGAAGGTATCACTTGATAAGAGAGATCATTGAACGTAGAGACGTCGAGATTCAAAAGGTTGATGGAAAGGAAAACGCTGCAGACTCATTCACTAAAGCGCTTGGCACAAAGGAGTTTGACAAGCACAAGTGGAAATTGGGGATGAAGTACAAGAGCGATTGGCTCTAGTGCAAGTGGCAGATTGTTAGGGATATAGTAGATATGCCCTAGATCCAATATCATATTTGATAACTTGAATATATTTTGTGAATGTCATTTGGTATATAATATATGACATTTGATATTCTTTTATCATTATTATCAATTGTTTGATTATTTTGATAAGGTCCTTGATTAAATTTTGAGATTTGTCATCGTGATAGAGATCATGATAATGAGAGCAAAGTCTTTTACAATTTAATCTAAATTTGTTCTTGATCGTAGGATTATTAATTTGGACATTAGTAATCCGGTTAGATCAATATTTATGTGATCGTCTTTATCAGATAAAGATTAGTTGGTCTCATTAACTAAATCACATAGATAGATGATGCATATAGAGATATGATCATTGAACCGACTCATTGGATAATTCCTAATGGTTAGAATTATCATAACTGTCAATAGGATATTTTCTTGAAGAATGTGATGTAACCGTTTCCTTTGACTTGAGATCGTCATAGTAATTGACAAGTTATTTATTGTGCTTTGACTCTAGACACCTATGGCCCTATGGCGAAAGTTGAAAGGATATTGGGTACGATTAAATACTTGTAGAATTAGTGATTGATCAAGACGGAATCTGTCAACTCTTGGTAATGAGTTTAAGCTCCATGTTGTCATGAATTATAAACGACCAAACTAAGACCTTGGCCAGGGCAATTGAATGAAAGAAGAAATGAGTTTCTCAGGTCATTCAATGGTCGATTATATTTGACGTGAACACATAGTTGATCGCCTATTAGGATTTGACAGTTGAACCATATCCTAGGGTGATCCAGAGCTATAAGGACAGAAGGAATTACTACATTATTCTTCTAATGGTTCTTGAGAGTAAATTGTATACTTCATGCTATCCGGTCGTTAAGGAGTGTTGCTAGACGCCACCCTTGATTAGTATATTGATATGATCAATTTACTACCTGTTTAGTATTGAACCTATGGGGTCGCACACTAACGAGTGTTCTGATCTTTGCTAAAGGATTAATTAACTTATTATTTGATAATTGAATTAAAGAATCTAATAAGCCAAATATATCTAGTTATTAGTCCAAATGAAATATTATTATATTCTTTGCTAGCACAAAGATTATAACTAATATTGTGAATAAATTGAAGTTTCTATTTGGAATTGAAATTAAATAATATCTCTTGGTTGGAATATATGTGATATATATAATTAATATTATTTTATATAATAGATGTATATAAAATATAATATTAATAAAGACTTGTTAATAAATCTAATTTTGAATTGGATTATTAATTGAAGTTTTATCCTATTTGGAATGGAATTAATATTTTCAATAGGAAAATATTATATTAAAAAAAAAAAAAGAAAGTTTACAAAATTAGAATCCAATTTAGAATTGGACACAAAAAAAGTACTAAACTTTTCGTCCATTGACAGAGAAGAAAAAATTTCGAAATTTTTTCATACAAAATTCTTCCATACAAAAATTTTTGTTTATTTTTTGGAATAAACTTTTACCCTAGGAAAATTATTACCTCAACCAAATAGGAAAAGAGTTTGTATGTGATGCTATATAAAGGGTGGTAGAGAAAATTTGCATGGTTCTTTTCTTTTTTAGTTTTTCAATTTTTCTTAAGAAGAAAACCTACTTTGTGAAAGTGAAAGTGCAGTACAAAGCCAAGAGAGAAAATATAATTACAAGAAAAGTATTTCTTGTTCTTCTAATTTGAGTTGAGATTTTTGAGAAAAATTTCAACACAATATTATTCGTTCAATTTGTTCACGGGTTTCATTGATCAAAGAGTTGATAGCAAGGATCGATCTCGGTGTGGATACGCATAGAGTCTTCGCACTGTCGAAGAATTCTGAAAAAGAAACTCTCTTCACTAGGTACGTCTTAGATCCGATCTTTGACAAGTAAATAAATCTTAAACATGAAATAAATCTACCTAGAATTGCTATTGTCTTCCGCTGCGTGTTATGAACACCTATATGCAATCCTTCACGTCGTTCCTCATGAAGTATTCTTATCCTATTGCTTTATATTGATGATATTAATCTAACTGTTAGTCATTCATCTCTCCTTGATCATTTCATTAATTAGTCTTTTTTCCCTTCAGTTTGCCATGAAAGACTTGGGCGATCTTTATTATTTTCTTGATGTTCAAATTGTTCGCTCACCTGGTGGTCTTCATTTATCTCAACAGAAGTATATTTCAGACATGCTCCTTAAGTTTCACATACATACTTATAAGCCAGTTGTCCTGAATCCTATAGTTTCTCGCACTACTATTTCTCTTATGCATGGTGAGTTACTTTCAGATCCTAGTGAGTATATGAGCATGGTGGGTGCTCTTCATTACTTGACTTTGACTCCTCCTGATATTGCCTATGCAATAAATGTTGTTTCTCAGTCTATGCATGCATCTCGTACAACTCATTTGCAGTGTGAGAAGCATATTTTTAGGTACTTACAGGGTACTATTTCACATGGACTGTTCTTGTTTGCTTCTTCATCCAATTCGTTGGTGATTGCTTATTTGGATGCTGATTGGGCTGGATGCCCCGATAGCAGGCAGTCTACTACTAGGTTTAAAATTTTCTTGGTTTCAAATCTTACTTCTTGGTGTGAGAAGAAATAGCCGACAGTTTCAAGATCGTCTACAGAGGCCAAGTATCGGGCTATTGCCTATACTGTAGCTGAAACTTCTTGGATTCGTCATGTTAATCGTGAGCTTGGTCTTTATCTTTGTGAATCGGTTCGAGTATTGTGTCATAATGTAACCTCGTGTTCCATGACCGTTCTAAACATATTAATGTTGACATTCATTATGTTCGTGATAAAGTTGCTAAGGGGATCTTGTATTCTTGTTAGATCTCACTCCCAATTTGCTGGTATCTTTACAAAGGGTTTATCCTTATTTTTGTTTTTTGCGCGACAATCTGTTCGTTATTTCAATACGTCCTGATTGAGAGGGGGCGTATTAGGACTCCTATCCCATGTACTTGTTGGACTTATGAGGTTGATTTGTATTGTACTATATTACCTACTTCTCCGTGTAGGCCCCCATGCAAGGGACAAAGTCATCCTCTCATATGTGTCATCCCACATCGTTTTGCCAAAATCATTTCTTGTATATATGTGTAGATAATTTTTTTTTCCTCTACATGCAGTTTGTTGGCAATCTTGCTAAGTTGGTAAGTAGCTTCACCTATTACTGTTAGGTTTTGAATTTAAATCACCTTAGAAAGGAAAGCATAGAAACACTATAAATTTTTTTAATTTAGGAGGGGTTCTGAAAAAGTTATATTATAGACTGCCACCTAATTATCAAAGCGAAAAAGGTAAGATTTATAGATTACGAAGGTAATTTGAGACTTAAAATAAGGTTATATCACAAGCCAAAAAGTTGAAGATGGGAACACTTATTTTATAACCTTTATACACAGTTCTCCACGCTCAAATTCGCAAACAATTTCGGCTTTATCTATTTGAGGTGTGTCCGATTTTAAAAAAAAGGGAAAAATAAACTATATAGCTGCTGTAAAATAATAACCTAAAAATATGTAAAATTTATATATATTTTTTGTGTTTATACATATTCTGTATTTTATATATACAAATTATATAAATTTTATATATTTTTTTGACTATCAGATATAAATAGTTTTTGGTATAAACTATAAATAATAATACCAAATAAAAAAAGCTAATGTTCCGAGTGACGTAACAAAATCATTAGTATATTTTTTGGTTATATCGTTTTCTATGCACACTGGTGTCTGCATGCATCATAGTAGGAGAGCACTTTAATTGACAAATTGCTTTCGTGTAATCCTTGACTTTTTTCATGAAAATTGCTGGAAAGATAATTTCTATTTGCTGGTGATGTGGTGTTGTCTTTTTCTTGTGATTGAAAAAGTATGGTCATTATATTTTGCTTTATTATCTATCCATGAGTAACCATCATTTCTTCTTTAATCATACAAACAAAGCATAATCTTGGATTTCTAACCTTAAATCCCTCAAATTTTACTATTTTTATCTAAAACGCCATCTTAATTATTTGGCGGAGCTAGTGTTTATTGGCACACGGTCAAAACATCATAGCTCTTGTTTGCCAACTTATTTGTCCTAGTAGCAAATTGGGTTTTGAGCTGAACAAGTTATAACCCTTCAACTAGAAAAACAAGTCGATTGGTTTAAAATCAAGATACTCCAGGATTATAATTTATAAATTTTGAATTATAATCGGATTATTATCTGGATAATCAATTTCACATTTAATATGAGGCAAGTTATTAGCATAAGAATAATAATACATTTAACTGATACATCCAACCAAACACAAAATAAAATTAATGTTAAAATTAAGGATCAAAATAACCCGCCTGATCCCTTGAAACAAATGGCCTATTTATGTCAAAAGGCAATTTTACATTAAATGGAAAAGGCATTAGATGACAATTAAAGATAGAGGTGTTCATAAAAGTCCGAAAAATTAAATTAAACTGAACACTAAACTAAACTGATACTTTTTGGTTTGGTTTGATTTTGATTTTGAATTTTGAAAACCGATCAAATTTGATTTGGTTTTGGTTTTAATAAAAAAGTTACCGAAAAAGTCGAACCAAACCGACCTATATAAGTAGCTATTTCAAATTTGTTATTACACTTATATATATGTATATTTTTATACAAAGCTTCAGAAATTTTATGGTAAATGTTAATCGTTTGCACTTTTAGTACAGTTCTTTACCTTTATATTCTAGTTTGATTGGTAATTTTCTTTTGTTAAGTGTAAAAATCCATTTTATATTAAAAAAATATTTTTAACTGAGTCCTTATATTATTCATAACTATTTGATTCAATTATCATCAATATATTTTAGTAAATAATAGATATCTCAAAGGGCAATTGATTTGATAGTGTTACGTTGAAAATGTGAATGCCGGAATATGCCTCTGGTAGTGTATGTCTTATATTTAAGAAAAAATCGATAAATAACCGAAAAAATGAAAAATCGATATAAACCGAATCGAGAAAAAACCGATTTAATTGGTTTGGTTTGATTCAAATATTTATAAAACCGACTTACCTGATTTGGTTTTCTAAAGCTATGTGTTGGTGCTTTTTCGTAAAAATAGCACGAGCTAACCAGTTTTCAGATTGGTCATTCAAAAATAGCCAGCATTTGTAAAGTTATTGAAAAATAACCACTATTTTGCTACAACACGAAAAGTTCCAGCATAACATACTGGAGATCGGACACCTGCATGAACTTTCAGCATATTATATATGCTGGAACTCCAACACGTGAAAAGTTCCAGTTAGAGATTGGAGCACTGATACGCCAATCTCCAGCATATTATGCTAGATCGGTATATTATACTAGAATTTTAGTATATTATGAAGTTCCAGCATAAGTATACTGAAACTTCAGTATATTATATTGGATTTCCAGTATAATATACTGGAATTCCAGTATATTATACTAAAATTCTAGTATATTATACTGAAATATTTTTTCGAATTTTAATGGTCATATTGGTGCTGATGCTGGCGGCTATGATGAGGTGCACGGAGGCTTCGGCTTTGGGGTCAGGAACGGAGGAGGCACTTCGCTGCTAGATTTCGCCAGGGCTTCCGAGCTTCTGATTGCGAAATCAACTTTCCGGAAGATGGAGGAGCATTTGGTCACCTTCAAGAGTTCGATAGCGAGGACTCAGATTGATTACATAATCATCAGGAGGAGTGATAAGGGTTTGTGCAAGGACTGCAAGGTTATTCCGGGAGAGTCTCTTTCAACTCTTCATAGACTCCTAGTGATGGATGTCGGTCTCTGGGTGAAGAGGAAGAGGAGGGGCGCTCGGGGTCTACCGCGGATTAGATGGGGTGCTTTGACGAAGGAGAAGGCACAGGAGTTGGAAAGGAGGTTAGTCGAGGGCGGAGCTTGGAGAAGTTTTGGGGAAGCGGACGCCATGTGGACAGTGACGGCGAACATGGTTAGGGGGGTAGCACGGGACGTGCTCGGGGTAGCCAAGGGATATTCAGGCAGACATCAGGGTGACTAGTGGTGGAACGATGTAGTCAAAGGAAAAGTGGAGGTGAAGAAGGCAGCGTTTGCTAGGTTGGCAAGGAGCACAAGCGAGGAGGAACAGAGAGCGAACAGGGTGATCTACAAGGAGGCGAGAAAAGAAGCGAAGATGGCAGTCACGGAAGCTAAAAATGCGGCGTTCGGTCGCATGTATGAGGAACTAGGGGAGAGAGGCGGGGATAAGAAGTTATTCCGGTTGGCTAAAGCAAGGGAAAGGAAGGCTCGTGATCTAGACCAAGTTAGGTGTATTAAGGACGAGGATGGTAGAGTTCTGATGGGGGAATCTCAAATCAAGCAGAGGTGGCAAGCGTACTTTCGGGACCTACTTAACGAGGAGGGGGATCGTACCATTGAGCAACATAGAGACCTTGGGTACTGCAGGCGCATTAGGGTGGAGGAGGTCATGGGGGCTTTGCGTAGGATGAGTAGGGGGTGAGCGACCGGGCCTGACGAGATCCCGGTGGAGTTCTGGAAGTGCATGGGTAAGTCAGGAGGGGAGTGGCTCTCTAGGTTGTTTAATGTGATCTTCAGGACCAAAAGGATGCCGGATGAGTGGAAGTGGAGTATAGTGGTGCCCTTGTACAAGAACAAAGGGGACATCCAGTGCTGCAACAACTATAGGGGTATCAATTTAATAAGTCACACGATGAAGGTTTGGGAGAGGGTGATTGAGGCGCGGGTGAGGGAGGTGACATCTATATCTGGGAACCAGTTCGGTTTCATGCCGGGCCGCTCCACCACAGAGGCTATCCACCTAGTCAGGCGGCTGGCGGAGAAATTCAGGGATAAGAAGAAGGACCTGCACACGGTGTTTATCGACTTGGAGAAGGCGTATGACAAGGTCCCAAAGGAGGTGCTTTGGAGGTGCTTGGAGGCGAAGAGCGTGCCAGAAGCCTATGTCAGAGTAATCAAGGACATGTACAATGGAGCTAAGACTAGGGTTAGGACGGTGGGAGGCGAATCAGATCATTTTCCTGTAGTTATGGGGCTCCACCAAGGATCGGCGCTGAGCCCCCTCTTGTTTGCCTTAGTGATAGATGCTCTGACTCGTCATATTCAAGGGGATGTGCCTTGGTGTATGCTTTTTGCTGATGATATAGTATTGATAGACGAGACGAGGGTCGGTGTTAATGAAAGGTTAGAGGTATGGAGACAGACTCTCGAGTCTAAAGGTTTCAAAATAAGCAGTTCCAAGACAGAATACCTGGAGTGCAAGTTTGGCGCCGAGCCGAGTGAGGTAGGCAGGGACGTGATGATTGGCTCTCAGGCCATCGCCAAGAGGGACAGTGTCCGATATCTTGGGTCGGTGATTCAGGGGGACGGAGAGATCGACGGGGACGTCACCCACCGTATAGGAGCAGGGTGGTCAAAATGGAGGCTTGCATCAGGGGTCCTATGTGACAAGAAAATTCCTCACAAGCTCAAAGGGAAATTCTATAGAGCCGTGGTTAGACCTGCGATGTTGTATGGGGCAGAGTGCTGGCCCGTAAAGAACTCTCATGTTCAGAGAATGAAGGTTGCGGAGATGAGGATGCTTAGGTGGATGTGCGGACACACCAGGCTAGATAAGATTAAGAACGAAGTGATTCGGGAGAAGGTAGGGGTGGTCCCGGTGGATGAGAAGATGCGAGAAGCGAGGCTGAGGTGGTTCGGGCATGTGCGGAGGAGGGCCCCCGATGCCTCGGTAAGGAGCTGCGAGCTGCTGGAGATTGTTGGCGGTCGGCGAGGCAGAGGGAGGCCTAAGAAGCATTGGGGGGAGGTGATTAGGCAGGACATGACTAGAATGCAGGTTTCCGAGGACATGACCCTTGATAGGAGAGTCTGGAGGTCTAGAATCAGGGTTGTAGGTTAGGGGCTCCTATAGTTCTTCGCACGCCTCTAACGGGGTTGGGTGTGGGCCAGCAGGGATACCCATAGTTGATTTGTGTTTTAGCTTATGTCCCTCCAATGGTGGTTAGTTTATGGTAGTTACTGTATGATATTATTGCATGCGATTGTATTCATGTTTCTTATGTTTAGATAATTATTTACGCTACTTCTGCGGAAGATACTAATGCTCTATTGTTTTTGTTTTTGCTTTCGTTTTTGTCTTTGTTTTTGTTTTACAGCTGATTTCCTTTTATCCTATGCGCCGAGGGTCGATTGAAACGGCCTCTCTGCCCTTTTGGGTAGGGGTAAGGCTCGTCTACATATTACCCTCCCCAGACCCCACCTGGTGGAAGTATACTGGGTAGTTATTGTTGTTGTTGTTGTTAAACAATATTTTTATTTAAATTTATTATTACATAATAAATAACTAAATTACGATTACATTTCATACGTTAGCTATTTTTGAATTTCTAGATGCTTTTTCTCCAAGTCTCCAAAATGTTGTCACGGTAGATCTTTAGAAATCAGAATAAGATAAGAGATAGTGGGTTATTATTTCTGTGTTTTGATTGGCTACCACAAAGCTTGTCTGGATAAGATATTCTTGCGTGGGGTTTTCTGGCAATTTAGGGTAGGGACAAGAGACTAAAAGGCAGTGGAAAATGACATTTGTTAATTGATTTTCTTCCTGATTCTTTGATAGTTACATCTGCTTAAAATATCTTATCCGCACTTTCAGATATTAAATTCCTCACATTAGAGCTTTAAGAAAATAAAAACCGCTCGATCAGTAAGCAAAGGCGGATGAAAAGAAAATAATCTTAATAATCACCTATTAAAACAGTCCATTACAGAGATCCTATTCTAACATTAACTGTTTAGTTCTATAGAAAGGGCTAATCAGTTCATCTATCTACTTCCTCTCCTATCTATCTGTACAATTTTTTTTTATCCATTCCAGCTGTCTAATGTTTTTGCCTTCTGTACTAATTGTTCTAGCTATATCTACATTCGTCCTTAATTTTCTTGAGCTCTTATTACACGATCATTCCATACTGCTTTATTTCTGACTCTTCAATTAGCATATATTAAGGCTGATAGAGCAAATTTTTGACTTAACCTTCCTTTTACTGAACTGTACACTCTCTTCTAAGCCCCTGATGATATTGTACAAGTACACATATGTTCGTAATACGCAGCGGAAGACAATAACAATTCAAGACAATCTTTTCGTGTTTAAACTTTATTTACATGTCAAAGATCGAATCTAAGACGTACTTGGTAAAGAGACTCTCGTTTCAAAACTTCTTCATTACTGCGAATACTCTATGCGTGTCCATATCGAAATCGATCCTTACTATCAATTTTTCAATCAATGAAACTCAACTCTTTAATCAATGAAACTCGCAAATAAATTAAATAAAGAATTACTATGCTAAAACTTTCTCAAAATCTTCAGATAATAACAAGAAAATACCTCCCATCGTTTGCGGCTCTTTTAAGAGATTGTCTCGTAACAACGTTATTTGTTTGTTATGTGTATATATATAATAAATCACCAATTCTTTCCCTGTTTGGTTAGGAAAACCAAAGACGGTGATTTATGAGACCAATTGTCAAGTGAACCTTTCCATAAATTGTTTATTTTAAAACATAAATTCTATTCTCAATAGGATGAGGCGGCAGATACATCCTTTAACGACTTCCCTATGATCCAATTTGAATCTTCACAAACGAATCTTTGTTAATATTTACATATATATTTTTATATGAATTAGTATCTATAAATGTGTGAGGCACGTTTGTTTATCTTGAAAATGATAATAACAATTAATTTGATTTTGTGATTCTAAAAATACGTGATCTATTTTTATGCTAGTTGTTATACAATAAATGCTAAGTGAAAGACTAGAAAATAAGATAAGAGCTTGTAAATAGTGTAATAACCAAACCGAGTGGTTGAAAATCGGGGCCTCTAGCTGGCGTATACGGAGCCTCGAGGTCAAGTCAGATTCCCGACTAAGGGAAGTCGATGGAGGATTAACTGTTATGAGAGCTGTGATGGAGGCTCTTTGTGATCAACAATGAGCAATAAATGATGAACAACAAAAACAATGAATATAAGTAATAAATGTAAATAATAAAACCGAAAAAATATATTTAAGTTAGAGAGCAGAGAATGTTCATGAATTGGATGTAATGTGTAGTATATTGTAACTCGTCTTTACAAAATAACAAAGGTCCACTTTATAGATGAGGGAAAATCCTAACATAGTACAAATACATTTATTACAAAGATTTGGAGCTGGTACAACCATTTAATGCCATGGTACGACTTATGAACTATCCTAATAGACTTGGCCAACTTTAATCATGTGCCTTGGAACTTCTCGCTAGTGCATCGTAGTTGCTGGTTTGCACTGGCTCGAGGTCGATCATTTGGAACCCTCGGGGGAGAACTCCGAGTGAGACTTTGAGCCTTCGGGGGTGGTCTCCACGAGGCGCCTTAATGATCATAAAATCGAACCCTTCAATTTTTATCGTATACAGATAGTCCCCGTATTTCTTAGAATAAAATGATAAGAAACGATTTTGACACTAATCTCCTCAAGCCTCTTGCGATGATGTCATGCTTATGATATCAGCTTTTGCACTAACTGGGACGTCCCATCGATACGTCTTTCCTAGGAACATTTGATGTAGCGCCAATTTACGTTCTCAAGGCGATAATATTGCCGCTGGTCTGTCTTCCAACATGCACTGATTGCTCCTGGCGATCCATTTTTTGAAGACATTGATTGCGTCGTCGGTATGCTTTCCAAAGGCATTGATTGCGCTGTTGGTTATGCCACCTCTTTCCTATAAATAGAAGCTTTCTTGAATCCAAACTTTATTCAGTCATTCTTCAACAACCTTTGACTCCTTACTTCTCTTCGTCTTCATCCAATTTTGTTCCCTATGTTTAAAGCCCGTGGGCATAGGGTCACACGGCAATGTTATCGTCAGTTATGTTATGGCTCTTTCTTAGAGCTCTTCCTTGTCACACCTCATTTTTTACCTATACCCACGCGAAGGGTTATAAAGGGAGTTTTTCCAGTTACAGGAAATCGAAACGGGATTAATTTATTTAATGATTCAAAGTCACCACTTGGGATAATTTATAGTGTCCCAAGTCACCGATTTAAATCCTGAATCGAGGAAAAGATTGAATCTGTAGTACAGTCCGCGAACAAGAAATCCGGGAAAGAGATTATGTTAACCCGGAAGAAGGTATTAGGCATTCCCGAGTTCTGTGGTTCAAGAACGGTCGCTCAATTGTCATATTCGGATGAATTATCTGATTTTAATACATTTTGAACCTATGTGCATTTTTAACCTTTTGACCGCTTTTATTGTTTCAGGAAAATTGCTATGCTATTAAAATATATCTTAAACCACATCACATAAATGCACCCACGGTCTTCTACATATTTTAACACTGTTGGGATTTGGATTTGAGTCACATAAATGCGCACCCGAATTTAGGAAGATAGATTTTTAACTAACGCGCCTAAAGCAATTACGCGTTATTAAATTTGCGAGGGCCATGGAATTTGCTAAAGTGGCACGCCTCAAGTTCTAAAGTTTAGTCGAAACTAATTAAAAAATGGGCCTCACAATTGAAGTTTTATTTGGCGCGGCGCCCTTAAATCATATTTTTAAAACGTTATTCAAACTAGATTAGAGGGTTATTGTTATTTTCTAATATGGCTTGTCCAATTCATTGTAAGGACATTAGTCGAAGGAAAAGCATCGAAGGGGCTAATTACTGAAAATTCGAGTATATTTGTCACTGATCCTACGTCAAGATGTTAAATGAAAGCTGTTCCAACAAAATTAGTCCATTATGAATTAGCACAATTGGACAAATTCAAGCCCATGGAGAACACAAGTCTTTCATGAATGCCTTCTCAGACTTCGCCTGGGAGGAGCCCATTTTAAATGGACGAGAAGATCCAAAACAGGCGACAGTCCGCCAAGTCTGCCGTGAGCTTCCTCTATTGGGCCAGCAGGAGGCCTAGTTCTATGCATTCCCACATCCGCTTGACCAAATAAAACCAATCAATTGAAAACCATAGGAAGACAAAGAATTGAACTAATGAAGTTATTTATGAATCATACTAATTAAACAAACTCGACAATTTCTATCACCTAGTAATCCAGAAAAAACCAGCATGCATGAAGTGATGAAATTATTTATGAACCACTACTAATTTTGAACTCATGAATGAAGTGATAAACTATTAATTTAACATGATTAAATGAGACCCAAGACAAGGCTTAATAGTTCCCGAAAAAAAAAAAAGAAAACAAGCCTCAGGATCATTCCTGCCCTTTGCCCTTGTAACCCAAATACAACAATAGGCCTTATTAATTGAAATACAACACTACCCTACAATCCATAGAATGGTCACTAATGTTGTCCGTGTCTCAATGGCAATGAAAGTTTTATAACAGAAACTAAATATTTTAGCCTGAAATAGAAAGAACTTGCGAGCATTAAAGTTATGACACCATCCAAACAAACAAACTTCAGCTAGCTTACAAACCCAGACTTGCTAAACTATGACATTATGCCATCTTATAAATGAGATTCTAACTAGAAATATAAATGAACAAACAAAATATGTAAAGAAAGCATAATCTACATAGCAATCACAAGATCCTTGAAAGACAAAAGTTGAACCTCAACATTTATCATTAGTATTCCATGTTGAACACATATTTGCACTTCACATGTGATTCAAGGTGCAAGAAGTACCTAGATATTGAAAGAACAATTACAAAAGATCAGGAAGTTGGCAGCAGCAGTAGTAGTCAATGATCCAAAGCATAAATTATAAAAGGAAAAGAACTTTAGAACCAAGTTTTAAACCCCCTCGACCAGAGCTTCTAATCAGACTTTTTCTTTTACCATTATCCTTAGACCATTTTAGCTTTATTTAGATTCGAATTTGTTCTGAGAAGATGAAAAATTAAGAAATCCACAAAGAAGATCCAATATTAATAGTTTTTTTACTAATGTTTAGCCACTATGATTTTCTTGTATTTCCTCTCACTCCAATTCCTCTTTTAGCCTAAGTTTCAATGATTTTATAGGCCAACAATTAGGGCAAACTTCAGATTTTATTTTATCTCTTTGGTCCCTGATTTTATAACTTATTTGCCAAGTCATAGTATGAAAATTTTAAAATAAACCCATGTTAGAAACTTCTAGGAGTTTCTTAGGTGATTACTGCAAAATTTCCTAAGTATATTACCCAAATTACCCCTTGAATCCTCACTGTTTACCCTTCTGGGACTTACTGCAAATTAATACAAATGGGTCACATCGACCCAAATATACAAACTAAATTGAATGGGTTCATTTGCCAAATGGTTTAGCAAATGAACTGAAGCCCTAAATCATGCGCCAAAATCCCTAATTCTATAAATTTTTGAAATACAATACAAGTACTTTAACAAATTTCATAACTAAAACCCTAACCTAAATTACTGCTAATTAACAAAAGGGAACTAACCAAATTGCTAGATGGACAAACTAATGAAACAAGAGCCCGAATTAATCAAGCATGAATAACAGAAAACCCGGACAAGCAAAAAAAAAAAAATAAATAAGAAGAGGAGATGAAGAAGAGCCACAGAGGAAAAAATTAAAAAAAATGAACACAGAAGATACCTTAAAGAGCTAGCTAGGAGCAGATTCGACAAACTTTGGCAGACTTCTTTAAATTATCGACCAGAGTAGCCCTTAATCGTGTATTTTCATGTGAAAACACACGAATAAAGCCCATTACGATCCAAAATCTTCAGGAACCCGCTGATTCGGACTTTGGGGTTTTAGGGTTTCCATATTTAAATCAAGATTCGAAGAGTTGTGGGAAGATTTGAAGGAAACAAAGTATATATCTAGATTATCGGGGAGACAAGGGTTCAGGGTTGTTAATTTGTTGGTGACTGGGACTGGTGCCACCTACTTGAGGCGGTGGAAACGGGGGGCGGCGGGCTAAGGTTTTTTTGGATGTTCTTTGAGATAGAGAGGGAGTGAAGTAGACGATGGAGTGGGGGGGGGGGTTCAGAAACTTAAATATTAAGTGATCCCTAATTCTCAGCCGTTTAATCAAACAACATCGACGAATGAGTTTAAACCTAATCGAACGGGGGCGTTTAAGGTCAAATGGTGCTGGACCGGGTTTCTAGAACGGGTATGGGCCAATTTTTAATGGGCATGGGGGAAGAAAACTTGGGATGGGCGGTATATATAAGACCTAGCCCAAACAAATGGATTTTTATCAAAGACCACCATTTCTTTTCATTTCCCTTTTCTTTTCTCATTTTTTATTTTTCAGATTTTGTTAAATACAAATTACATAAAAAGAGCCGAATTAAATCAAAAAACTAACTAATTACTTTTTTCAAAAATTAATTTACTCCTAATTTAAAAATAAAACTATGACAAATTCAAAAATTAAAGGTTAAAATGCAAAATGAACTATTTTTGTTATTTTCTTCCATTTTGTAACATTAATTAAATAATTAACCTAAAACAATATAATATTGCAACCTAAAATGCCAATGCAACATATATTTTGTATTTTTCGCAAATTAAAATTCATAGACAAAAATACACAATTAACTGGAAATGGTACAAAAATTCACAAAATTGTAAATAATGAAAAAATCATTTTGTTTTGAAATTATGAGAGTAATTCATATAGGGCAAAAATCACATGCTCACATCTGCCCCTCTTTGCTTAGAAACACGAAGACTTTTCGTGCAAAGATAGGTGAGCAGATATGAGCGATTTTTGCCCGTTTGAATATTCCGTGGGAAGTACATTTTAAAAAATTTGACTACACCATGCTTCGAGGGTTGCCTACATATCCTTTGTTAAAAAGTAATCAGGTCAGTATAGTTCAAAAATGTCTGGTAGCTAGGACTACCGTGAAGCTGTGATTTCACTGCTGCTATTGCTGCTGCTACTGCTTACTAGATCCCCTTATTACACCATGTCAAAATAAAAAGAAGTTAGACTAAACTACGATCTATGGATTACAAGAGAACCAATTGATGTCTTCAAACTTTCTTTTGATCGTTGTTGCCTTGTTGACTTGAATTCTTCCTATGAAACTCCTTTTTACCGACTTGGATTGTAGTCTGCTATGTTTCCTTTTCTCCAGGTGGACATATGATTGCTGAACTCGAATTGTGTTCCCTATTCTTCAGGTGTGCTCCTGATTGCCGAAACTTTGAATTGTATTCCCTTGTTCTCCAGGTGGGTTCCTGATTGGCGAAACTTTAATTGTATTCCCTTGTTCTCCAGGTGGGCTCCTGATTGCCACAAACTTTGCTATATTCCCTTTATTCTCCAGGTGAGGCCTAATTGCCTAAACGTGAACTGTATTTCCTTGTTCTCTAGTTGGGCGCCTAACTACAAAGGTTTTGAATTGTGTTCCCTTGTTCTCTAGGTGGGCTTCTAATTGCCAAACTTGAATTGTATTCCCTTGTTCTCCAGGTGGGCTCCTCATTACCGAAACTTGAATTATATTCCCTTTTTCTCCGGATGGGCTCCTGATTGCCGAAACTTAGACCGTATTTTCTTATTCTTCAGGTGGGCACCTGATCGCCAAAATTTGAACGGTGTTCCCTTTTTTCTCCAGGTGGGCTCCTGATTGCCGAAACTTTGAATTGTATTCCCTTGTTTTACAGGTGGATACCTAATTTTAACAAAAATAGACAAAACAAAGAAAATTTTATGCCCCAATTTGGTAGCTGGGTACATATGTGAGTGTTAAACTGAATCATGTTGCCACATATTCTAAGAATTTGAAAGCCAGATCCCATTATCAAGGAGGGTCCTGACAACTCTTAGTCAAACTGCATTATGTTTTCTGAAGGCGTGACTTCCTCCAGATCATGTTATCTAAAAAGGTATTAAAGTTACATCCCATTATCTATGAGGGTTCTGACAACTCTTAACTAACAGCAATTATAAAACTAAGCTATATCTTCTAAAGGTACACCTTTCACTGCATCTTGTTATTTAACCGGACCTTAAACTACGTCCCATTATCTAGGAGGGTCCTGAAACTCCTAGCTAAGACAGTTTTAAACTAGGTTATATCTACTAAAGGTACAACTTCCACTACCTCTTATTATCTAAGCAGACCTTGAAACTACGTCCCATTGTCCAGGAGGGTCCTGAAAAATCAAAATCAAGTCTTATCATACTTCCCTATGACGGAACTTGCGCTAAATCGTATTTTCTAATGGAAATCTTAAAGCTAAGTCCCATTATTCAGGAGGGTCCTGAAAACTCTCAATTAAACGCCAATTTTAAATCTAAGTTGTATCTGCTGGGGACCACCAATTAAAGCTACATCCCATTATCCAGGAGGGTTCTGACAATCCAAAGTAAAATTTCATCCTAAGAGTGACAATTGCTTACGGCTGAATTATATTACCCTACAATAGAGCTTACGCTAAATACTCTTATTTAATGGAGATATTAAAGCTAAGTCCCTTTATTCAGGAGGGTCCTGAGAATTCCCAATAGAATCCTACCTTGAAACATGCGAACTTTAAGACCAACTTGTATTCTTTTGGGTACAGTTATGCTATATTTTTCTACACATTTATAAAGGTTAGGTCCCATTATACCAGGAGGGTCCTGACAACTCCTACATGAATCTTATCTCCAAAACAAAATTTTTCAACTGACTTATATTCTTTAGGGAGCACTTATGCTGGACTATGATACCCGTGATTAGTTTGACTTTTAAACTAGGTCCCATCTTCTAGGAGGGTCCTGGTAACTCCTAGCTGAATTCTATTTCAAACATGCAAACCTTTGAGTCAACCTATGCTCTTTTTTCTATTCACGATTATTTTGGACTCTAACGTGGTCCCATTTTCCAGGAGGGTCCTAAAAGTTAAAGTCATACCTGCTTGGTACTTGCTTCTCCCCTACAGAAGATTTCTCCGAGACATCCAACATTTTCTGCCCCTATTTCAATCAAAGAAATATCTTGTCAGTTTTAAATGTGGTGGTTGGCTTGTAGCATTTTTGTTGAAAATGGCCTTCCTGTTATCATGCTCCGTTGTGGCCAGCTTTCCTAAACTAACTATGAACCGCCTAATTTTCCAGCTGACCTTTGAACCCTATTTCCCTAGATGAACCGAGTGTTCTGTACCCAAACCATTGTGTTACATTCCTAACCCTTCTGTTAGAATCTTTGCATCTTTTCTGACGTTAACAAATCATTCCACTGATGAAGCTTTAAGTGATTCTTTATATTCCACTTTACTTCATGCTGTCTTTGGTTTGTTCTGGCCACACTTTGCTTTGAAATTTGGGAGCTGGTAACATACTTTGAAACTCTTTCTTACTTGCTCAAACGAAATTGACCTTGAAACTATCTTAGAGAAATGGAACCTGAAAGAAAAGGAAATGCAATGACTCTGAGCTGTTTCAGGATAAAAAGAATTCAAAATTGGATGATTATTAAAAAGGAGAAAGAAAAGAGACTTGTATGTGCGGAACAACTGGTCCCAATGATCATGACATGCACTTCGGCTTAGTCGGCCAAGTCTGTCCAACCAATCGGCTCTCAGTCGCCGTGCTTTGTTGCCCCAGATTTTGTAACCTAATTTCTTCAACCAAACCTTGACCTTGATCAACCTAAAGTGCTCTGAACATGTCTTTACCAACAAAACTCTTTCATTTTTTCATCTCTCAACTTACTTTCGCTTTAAGGTGCTCGTGAGGATTTTCATCAATAAGACTCTATCATTTTTCATTTCTCTCAACTCCCATTGCCTTACGGTACCCGTGTGGGTTTTCACCAGCAAAACTCTCTCATTTTGCTTTTCTCTCAACTTTCGTTGCCTTATAGTGCTCGTGAGGGTTTTCACCAGTAAGACTCTCTCATTTTCATTATTTTCCTGCCTGTACTGGAGTATTGCCCCTAACATGAATCAACTCTACCTGCTTAACTTGGCATCTCTTGAAGACTGATCGGAAGGTCTTTCTTTGGGTCGTAACATGGGCATTTAGATATGGTTAGAAAGAAAGGGTATTAAAGGCTCAACACAATTCAAATAGGTTTAAAATTACAACTTTCGGAATCAGATATATCACACAACCAACTTCTGCCCCAATTTCTTGTTTTGACCCTACTGAAGTGCGAACAGTAGTGCGATAACCTAACAATGCAAAAGGCAGTTTCTCATGCCATTTCCTGGAACCTTCTGCCATTTTCGTAGTATCTTCTTTACGTTCTTGTTGGCTGCCTCAACTGGTGAAATTGTGGTGTGTAATTTTAAACTGATGACATGCCTCTTTCATCAGATGACTATTAAGATTTGCACCATTGTCTGTGATGATTACCCTCGGGATCCTTGAACCGGCAAATGATATTTAAGTGTACAATGTTGACCACGGCTTTCTTGGTCACAGACTTGAAGGTTTTGGCTTCTACACGCTTGGTGAAATGATCACTAGCCACCAGGATGGACATGTGCCCATTGGATGCTGCTGGCTCGATGGGCCCAATGATATCCATGCTTCAAGCAACGAAAGGCCATGGTGTAGACATTGTATGTAATTTCAAATGGCGAGGAGTGAATCAAATCTCCATGCATCCGACATTGATGACATTTGTGCACAAAATCGATACAATCTCTCTCCATGGTGAGCCAATAATACTTTGCTCGGAGAATATTTTTTTCCAAAACATATCAACTCATATGCGGTCCACAAACTCCAGAGTGTACCTCGGTCATGATGGCCGTGGCTTGTCTATAATCTATGCATCTCAACAACCCAAGATTCAACATTCTTTTGTATAATACTCCTCCACTGAAGAAAATCCATTTGATTGACGAATTGTTCTCTTTTATCGCTTGTGGCTTGTACTGGATACACGCCTATCCTGATTTATTCTTTGATATTGTGAAACCAAGGTTCACCATCAAGCTCCTATTCCACCACATTACAGTAAGCATGTTGATCATGGACTTGGATATACAATGGGTCAACATAAGCCTTATCTGGATGGTGTTGTATCGATGCCAAAGTAGCCAAAACATCAGAAACCTCATTGTGGATTCTTAGAATATGCCTAAACTCTACCGATCGAAATCGTTGACAAAGATCATGCAGATATTTCCAGTGTGGTATGTGCTTCAGATATCGTGTTTCCCATTCCCCTTGAATCTGGTGTACCAAAAGCTCCGAGTCCCCCAAGACCAAGACTTCCTGGACACCCATGTCTTCAGCTAACCTCAGACCCAAAATGCATGCCTCATATTCTGCCATATTGTTAGTGCAATAGAAACGTAGCTGAGCTGTAACAGAGTAATGGTTCCCAAGTTTAGAAATAAGTACTGCACCAATCTCAATGCCTTTCATGTTAGCGGACCCATCAAAGAATAGTTTCCATCCTGGTTTCTTGACCCGTTCCACTTCATCAATATGCAACACCTCTTCACCCGAGAAGTATGTCTTCAGAGGTTCATATTCTTCATCCACCAGGTTCTTGGCCAGATGATTAGCCAATGCCTGTTCTTTCATTGTCTAAGTCACATAGATGATGTTGAACTCTGTAAGCAGGATCTGCCACTTTGTAAGCCTCCCCATGGGTATAGGCTTCTGAAAAATGTACTTCAACGGGTCCAGGCACGAGATGAGGTAAGTAGTATAAGACGACAAGTTATGTTTCAACTTCTGTGCTACCCAAGTTAGGGCACAACATGTCCTCTCAAGATGGGTATCCATAACCTCATAAGCTGTGAATTTCATGCTAATGTAGTATATGTCATGCTTCTTCTAACCGGTAACATCGTGCTGACCCAATACACACCCGAATGAGTTTTCCAGGACCATTAGATACAAAATCAATGGCCTTCCTGGTTCTGGTAGGACAAATACAAGTGGGTTCGACAAGTACCCCTTTATCTTATCAAAATCCTCCTAACATTCCTCCGTCCACTTGACCGCAACATTCCTTTTAATAGCTTAAAGATGGCTCACAAGTTGTCATGAGCTGAGCAATAAATCTACTGATAAAATTCAATCTCCCCAATAGACTCATCACCTTAGGTTTGTTCCAGTGAGGCGGCAATTCTTGTATGGCTTTAATCGTCGATGGATCCAGTTCAATGCCTCGACGATTGACTATGAATCCTGGCAACTTTCCCGAAGGCACACCAAATGTGCATTTAGCAGGATTGAGCTTGAGATTGTACCTGTGGAGCCTCTGGAAGAATTTTCTCAAGTATCTGACATGGTCAGACTACTTCTTGGATTTAGAATTACGTCATCCACATAGACCTCAATCTCTTTATGTATCATATCGTGGAATATGGTTGTCATTGCCCTCATATAGGTTGCCCCAGCATTCTTCAGTTCGAAAGGCATGACCCTATAACAGTATGTTCCCAATGGCGTGATGAATGCCATCTTCTCTGTATCCTCTTCATCCATTAAGATCTAGTGATAGCCCATGTAACAATCCATGAAAGAACCAATCTCATGTTTTGCATAATTATCAATCAGTGTGTGGATGTTCGACAATGGGAAGTTATCCTTTGGACTTACCTTGTTAAGATCATGATAATCGACACACACCTTGGTTTTACCATCCTTCTTTGGCACAAGCACCATTTTCACTTACTAGGTGGGATACCGCGTGACTCGAATGACCTTTGCTTCAAACTGTTTTGTCACTTCCTCTTTGATCATTAGGCTCATATCAATTTTAAACTTTCTCAAATTTTGTTTGATGGGAGGGCATTCCAGGTCAGTGGGAAATTTGTGAACCACCACGTCAGTGCTCAAACCTGGCATGTCATCATAAGACCATGCAAAACTATCTTTGTATTCAAGCAACATTTTGATTATTTCTTCCCTAAGCTGTGAATCAAGATGGACACTTATTTTAGTTTCTCTGATATTATCTAGGCCCCCTAGATTGATTGCTTCTATATCCTTTAGGTTTGGCTTGGTTTTTTCCTCAAAGTGGTTAATTTCTTTACTAATTTTTTCAAACGCCTCTTCCTCATCATACTCTGGGTCATCCTCACATTATATCTCTTGAATTATTATTTATGAATTAGATTGAATTTCAAGATAGGCTGAAGATTCCTTATGCATGTCGTGTCATTAGGGCCAACATAAAAAGAACTGTACAAGAAGGAAAAGAAAAGCAAAGCAAAGAAAAACAAAAACTATAAGAACTAATGAAAAAGGAAATTGCATTTCATTGACTAAAAGATAACATGGTTTATTCTTCCAAATGGATATAACATAGACTCTTAATTACAACCCTGGAATAATCCAGAGAAATTTAAGGAAAAATCAAAGCAAACTACCACAACTCCTTCCTGGTCGGGAGATGAGTAGCTTTCCAATTGTTGACTTTTGCACAGGGCCCAACAAATTGCACATCTGCCTTGCTAGAGCCCTCTCTTTCTTTACCACATTCACATCTTCAAACAACTTTTCTAACCCCTCAAGCAATTCTTTATCAGGATCAACCACAAGACTAGGACTTATTGTTGTCGGGAACTTCTTGGTGCTAGGCCTCACCATTGATCTTAAGAGATGCGGCACAGGCTTGGGGAGGACCCATGCTTTCTATTTCATCTTTCTGGCTCTCTTTATGTTTGCAATCATGGGCTTGAACCCCAAACCAAATGTGTCCATGTTTTTGGGGAGAGACACCGGTTGTACAATACCTTGAGGTAACGCTCCCAAATCCTTTCCTGGAATAAACCCATTTCTCAACGTTTCAATAGCCACCATGACTGATGCAGTGGCTACCTTTGGCATTGGAACAAACTCCCCTTCTCGAATTTCTTCACTTATACCATGTCATGAACCTGATATACACAAGGCCACTTGTCATCATCTGCCTCAATGAATGGTACAATAGCGTCACTATGAGCATATATATTGTCCTTGTCGTGCACAACTATTTCTTGTCTATCCCATTCAATTTCACCATTTGATGCAAGTAGAGGGTACCGCTTTAACTGCATGGATCCCAGGCCTTCCCAACAACAGATTGTAAGAGATAGCCATATCTAGTACCTAGAATTCCATGGTAAAATCAATTGGTCCAATTGTTAGCTCGAGTACTATGTCACCGACCGAATCTTTTCCCCCGCCGTTGAACCCTCGCACACAAATACTATTCTTGTGAATTCTCTCATCAACCACCTTCAGCTTGTTCAGGGTGGAAAGAGGGCAAATATTTGCAGTTGAACTGTTGTCGACTAATACTCAAGTAACCACAGAATCTTCGCACTTCACCGTTAGATAAAGGGCCCTATTGTGCTCGATACCCTCCACGGGCAATTCATCATCGGAAAAAGTGACTCTGTTTACCTCAAAATATTGTTGGCTATATTTTCTAAGTGATTTACTGTGATTTTTTAGGAATGTGGGCCTCGTTTAGGATCTTCATTAGTGCCCGATGGTGCTCATCCGAATGAATCAACAATGATAACAGTGAGATTTGAGCAAGCGTATTCCTCAGTTGTTCCACAATAGAATAGTCTTGCACTTTCATCTTTTTTAGAAACTCTTCTGCTTCCTTTTCCGTCACAACTTTTTTAACCAATATTGAGTTATCCTTGTAGAGTTTGGGTGTCCTCAATTCCTTAGGGGCAAAGCACCTCCTTGATCGGGTCAAACCATGGGTTCTTCTCTAACTTCTTTCCCCTTATATGTCACTATTACTCGCTTATAATTCCAAGGGACGGTCCTACTATTGACTATTGGTAACTGAGTTACATGTTTGATAATGACGGGCTCTGTGCAAGCACCTTCCACCACCACAACAAGATTGCTTGCCATCCCTGGTACCACCACTTTCGTATTTTCTTTTTTCACGATCCCATCTCTCAGGGATTGCTTCCACTTAAGCATTGACATCTCGCTTGTTAGTTTTTCAACCGGCATCTGCTCACTGGCTCAGTTCATCATGACAATTTGCGAAGGCTTTTTGGGCTCTACCACTTTGTGCACTATCTCAATCATGTTCGTTTTTGATGAATAGGCAGCGGGGTCTAGTTAATATTGGGCGCTTCCGGAGTTTACACCTCAATCTGATGCGAATTGATGAGCTCATATATAGCTTTATTCAGATGCCAAAATTTCTCCATGTCATGCCCCGGGGTACTAGAACAATACTCACAACTAACAGAATAATCAAGATTTCTCGGGGAAGGATTCGACAACTTTTCTTCAATCAGCCTCAACATATCTAACTGTCTTAACCTTTGGGATAAGCTGGTATATGATTCTTCCAATCGAGTGAAAGTTTTCTTCTTCTGTAATCTCTCATTCTTGAAAGCTTGATTGGTCAGGAAAGCTGGTCTCGAGATGTTTTGATAGCCTCTTAGAGGTAGATGAGCATTTTGTGGAACTAGGTAATCATTTTGTGGGGTTGGCACATGCCATTGTCAATGGGTGGGAGGTTGAGTATATGTTTTTGCATGATGGACGGAAAAGTAGGGGTCAGGGGGTGGGTAGTAGTGTTGTGATGGACTATATAGAGTGTGGGGATATGCTTGGTGATGCGATCAAGGCTGGTTGTAATGTGGTGAACCGCGGAGCCCGAACCAGGTTCCTGAATTGATTGTTGCTACCTCTTTCTTCTTCTTCTTCTTCTTTCCGATCGCTCCCCCAATCCCACTTTGGATAGCCTGGGTGGTTGCTTTGATTGCTGAATAACTCATAACTTTGTTAGACTTAAGTCCTTCCTCTACCATGCTACCTATTTTTACTACCTCATTAAAGGACTTGCCCACTGCCTGTTCCCTCCAACGGAAGCCATACTCTTTAAAGCTCTCACTGTACTTCTTTTCCAGTTTCGTCAAGGACAATCAATCTGGAATAGTTTCAAGATTGTATTGAAAATGACAGCGAATGCTTGGGCTAGATCATCCCATGTGTACCACCGACCATGATCTTGTCGGGTGTACCACTCCAAAGATGAGCCACTTAAACTTTGACTGAAGTACGCTATCACTAATTCATCTCTCCCGCCCCCTCCTCTCATCTTGCTGCAAAACCCCCTCAGGAGTGCCACTGGATCACCATGCCCGTCGTACAAATCGAACTTGGCATCTTAAAGACCAACGACAATTGTGCATTTGGGAACAAATAGAGGTCTTTGTATGCCACACTCACTTGGCCTCCCTGCCCTCGCATATCTCTGAATAACTGCTCTAGACTTTTGACTTTCTTGAGCATCTCCTCTTGCTCGGGATTTTTGGCTGATTTTTCAGCCTCTGTAGGGAGTTCAAAATGAGGAGTGTATGAATAAGGTTTCAGAGCTTTGAAGGTGGGCTATAGGGGTAATACTGGTTATCATGGGTTTGGAACAAAGGCTTGATGGAGGATTTGTGGAGTGTAGAGGGTAGAGGTGCCACAAAGATAGGAGCAACTGGTGGAGGCATAGGCTTGGCGGTAGAGCTGGGGGTGTCAAAGAAGTTGTGCTGTGATATTTTCTATAGATGGGGAAGCTTTGAGATGGATCATTGGCAGGGTGATCATGTGACTGAGCTAATGGTGGGATGAAGGTCGGATTGGCGGGATAAGCTTGTGGTGGATTCCCCTTTACCCATGCTTGATACATCTCAGCCATCTGTTGCTTCCATTTACACACCTCTTCTTTCATTGTGACATCCAACTCTTCTACCCCTCTCGAGGGATCAATGATACTTGCGTCAGGCTCTTGATTGGCTATAGTCACCTTGTTTTTGGAGCGAGTGTTGTAGGGGTGAGTTGTTAGAATGCCACAAAACTAACCACCTGTCTGAAGTGGATAAACAACATCAAAACATGTTAGAGGTTAGGCTTTAACATATATGCAGCCACATATTCGGGGATGAATGCACCTAAGCAGTTATCGATTTCTATTATGTGCTGGATCGGCTTTTTGCATTATCCCGGCTTTTATCCTATGTCATTTCTTTTCCTTTTCTCTCTTGTTTTCTTCTTTTTTTTTCTTTTATTCAGCTTGTTTTGTCTTCTTTATCTTTGCTTTATTATTCTCTCCCTTATTTTTCTGTTGTTTCTTTCTCACGGTTTCTTATTTTCTCTCTTTTAGTTAATCTTTTTTCCTTATTTCTTTTCTTTTTTTGGTTATGGTCGAATCCTCTGGAGATTGACTATGTATCATAACCCCGCATATATTAGAACGAGTGCAGTTCTGGCAGATAAGTAAAGAAATAAAATATTATGGGAATTTCAATTTTTATAAAGTAGAAATTTTTTGATTACAACTACCAAACTAGCAGACTCGAGAAAAGAAACTACAGACTCCGACTCAAAATGGACTTTGACAGAAAAGGGAAAACAACAGACTCAACAACAACTACAGACTCAAATAAAAGTAAATACAGACTCGAGTGACAATCACGAATACATTAATTCCTCTAAAGCTCCCGGGGCCTGCGGGACATCATTTGGTCTCACTGCAGCCGACGTGCTAAATCACCTTGGAGGTGGTGGAGGTCTTCCATCACTTTACGAACGAAGGTCATTGCTGTGGCAAAAAACATGGATCTTGTCATATCTTCACAGTTTCTATACTTTACTGTAATGTAATGAGCAATCCTCGGGACCCTCTCTCTTATAACACCCTTTTCTTGCAACAATCGCCCAATCTGCTGGGCCTTCGCTTCCAAACTTTGTTCGGCTACCCGATTTAGTTCTTGAAACTGATGCAAATCTCTTTCTAGCTATGCTATTGCTGTGTAACAATGCTCTTTTTCAACCTTGAAGTCCTTTGCCTACTTAACCATTTTATTTTCAACAATGATGACTCTCTTCATCAATCCTGCAACCTCGTCGTCGTACCTTTCTTTCAACTATCCAATCATGCGTGCTCATTCTTCTGCATTTTTGGCCAATTGCTTTCGAACCTTGGCTAGCTCACCCTATAATTTGTTCAAGTCAAAACCATATTCTCATATTTTCCGCCTCAGGTTATCTATAAGCTTTTCATCTTTCATACTTCTGGTGGGATTCTCTACGACTATTTTCATTTTCTGAATTTGGTCTCGGAGGCTTTATTTTCTTTGGCTTCTCTTTTGTTTTAACCCTTGTTCGCCGTAACTTGTAAACCATTTTCCAATTGAAGGTCTTTGACTTATTTTTCTAGCTTCCCTATTGCGGCCTTATCTTCATTTTCCTTGGCTAACTAGTCCCATTGTTCTTGTGACGCCTCAGCAAATTCCTAAAGATGGGGTCTTTTTGCTAGCCTTCCAAAATCCACTTCCCTTTTTATACCAAGCAAGGTATCCCGGTGCAACTTCACCTTTAGGAACGTACTCGAGTGTTTGCTATCAAGTACTGACATTCGCTCCAAATTTGTCGGACTGCTGCTTGATGAAACTGACCATTGAGACCAATCTCGAACACGTGGCGACTAATGTCTTCATCCTTGAGAACCATTTGGCACCTCCCTAACTGTCTCAGCACTCGTTATGGGGCATAAGGTTTGATGCTTTTGAGACCCATCAAAAGGAAATGAGGCCCGGTAGCTGGCATACATATAATTTCATCGACGAGGAGCCATCCAAACATCCACCCTATTTGACTTGCACTTATGGCATGGAGATATGATACTTATTCTATGACCCCCTCTGGGAATCTAAACCTATCAACTCTGCTATAAAATACCTCTATGCAGCTCTTTTTCGACGACCCATAACTCATGAATTGAGGACGATAGCACATGTGTTCAATCATCCACATTTGTAACAACTAATATCATGTGTGCGAGGGTACTCTTAGCCTGAGTAAGCAAAGTGGTGACAACCGATACTATCCATATATTTATATTCCCATATTTTCAAGGAAGCACGAAGAGGCCCAACAAGAATACTATTAATGCAAAACACATGTGTTCTTCCCATTTGAGTCGGTTTTCTTTACTACAAATTTTATTTTTCGGGTCGTTAAACCCCCTAGTGTCCGTACATCCTGTAGATAAACTCTGGAGTACAAATATCGGCTGACAGATCTGGTTTGTGGACCCCCTGCTTATCTTGAGTGAATTTAAGAATTTGTGTACGACGACGAACCTTGGTGTAATCCAGTACTGGTGTCTCAGAGGAATTTTGGGTCTTTCAATATATCCCGCTATTTCTTCCAAAGTTGGAGTAAGTTCGAAGTCTGAAAAATGAAATAAGTTGTGGGCCGAGTCCTAGAATGTAACCAACGCCTTTGTGATGTCCCCCCTAGGATTGATGTTCAACAACCCGGTGAGACCTCCCAAGTATGAATTGACCTTGTCTTGCGCTGATTCTCCTAGATCCTTCCACCACATATGCAGCTCTAAAGGGATCTTATTCATGACTGTTATTGAATAATTTTGACTCGTGCTCATTCTGCACATTTATTAGGGTGATTACGCAAAAATCATGACTTATTTGGCTCAAAATAAAACAAAACAGACATTTTCCTTTCGAATTTTCCTTTTCAAGAGTACAAGTCTGGTTTTTTGCAAATTCAACCTTTCAGCATTTTCAGGGGAAGATATTAAGGCTGTGCTTGCTACCAATATTTTTGAAAAAGAATCCAAAGGTGGCTGTTCTTGCAAAAGCAGCCTTCCGACGCCCTTTTGGGGACATTCGGCTAATTTTGACAAGAATTACCTTATTTATTTATCACAAACAAAATTTGGTTCTTTTGAGGTTATTATTGCAAAATGGTGTTGGGCCCCATGGGGGTTGCCTACGTATCTCACACCCTATGAGAGTCAAACTGGCGTAGTTCGGGAAATTTTGACAAATTGAAAATCAAATTTTTTCTTTTTCTTCTTGAAAACAAAAATCTTTTCTTTTATTTTTCCCAAAATTTTGGCAAAACTTCATTATCGTTATTTTTGTCAAATTCTCGCCTTTTTACTCAAAAGCCGGTCAGCATGCTAATCGAAAATAAATGTACAAATAGCACGCAAGATGCATCATGATGGTCAGTTATTTTGTGTATATCTGTCCTAGACGGACCCAACCCTTGTGTTGAGTCTTCTAAGTCAAATTCACATGATGCAAATAAGCGTTCTTATTAGGGATCTGGCATGAGGCTAAGTTATTCTAGGTTGAGACCTGAGTATATGTTCGCGACTGTGTACCCGAGCGGACAACTCGAGTCGAGGAGGGGGCTATGTACCGGGAACAAAAACGCCGTCCGGCTTAGTAAATTGTCCGAGCCTCTTTCTTTTTTCAAGGCATGACAATAATAGAATAGGGAGTCTCGACCAGCGAGCACATCCCAGAACATGAGAAGAGAAAGGTTTCGTAGCAATTTATATACATTTGAAATAATATCAAAGCGGTGAAAAGCACATTGGGTTCAAACATGTAACAAAAATAGATAAATAAAGCCAAATATAACAATTTTCAAGCTCGAATTCTTGAACCCTAAACCAGAGATTCTTAGTTCGGTCCTCAGCAGAGTCGCCAAAGCTGTCTCACATTCCTTTTTACCTACACCCCTGCGAAGGTGTATAAAGGGAGTTTTTCCAATTAAAGGACAATCGAAATAGGATTAATTTATTTAAAGATTCAGAGTCGCCACTTGGGATAATTTATGGTTTCCAAGTCACTGGTTTAAATCCCGAATCGATGAAAGGATTGACTCTGTATTACAGCCACCGAACCAGAAATACGAGTAAGAAATTCTGTTAATCTGGGAGAAGGTATTAGGCATTCCAGAGTTTTGTGGTTTTAGCACGGTCGCTCAATTGTCATATCCAGATTAGTTATCTGATTTTAATACATATTGAACCTCTGTGCATTTTTAACTTTTTGGCTGCTTTTATTTTTTCAGGAAAATAGTAGCACTGTTAAAACACATCTTGAACCACGTCACGTAAATACACTCTCGGTCTTCGACATATTTTAATATTGTTGGAATTTGGATTTTGGTCACAAAAATGAGCACCCGAATTTAGGAAGGTAGATTTTTAACTAACGCGTCTAAAGCAGTTACATGTTTTTAAATTTGCAAGGGCCATGAAATTTGCTAAATGGCACGCCTCAAGTTCTAAGGTTTAGTCGAAACTAATTAAAAAGCGGGCCACACAATTGAAGTTTTATTTGGCGCGGCGCGCCTCAATCATTTTTTCAATAGGTTATTCAAACTAGAACTCAGAGTGCTATTGTTATTTTCTAATATGGCTTGCCCTAATTCAATTTGAGGACATTAGTCGTAGGAAAAGCATCGAAGGGGATAATTACTGAAAATTTGAGTCTATTTGTCACTGATCCTACGTCATGATGTTAAACGAAAATTGTTCCAACAAAATAAGTCTTTAATGAATTAGAAAAATTGGACAAATTCAAGCCCAAGGAGCACACAAGTCTTTCATGAATGTCTTCTAAGACTTGGCCTGGGTGGAGTCCATTTTAAATGGATGAGAAGATTCAAAATAGGAGACAGCCCGCCAAGTCTATCGTGAGCTTCCTCCATTGGGCCAGCGGGAGGCCCAATTCTATGCATTCACACATCCTCCCGACCAAATAAAACCAATCAAAATTGAAAACCATAGGAAGACAAAGAATTGAACTAATGAAGTTATTTATGAACCTTACTAATTAAACAAACTCGACAATTTCTTTCACCAAGTAATCCAGAAAAAAACCAGCATGCATTAAGTGATGAAATTATTATGAACCACTACTAATTTTGAACCCATGCATGAAGTGATAAACTACTAATTGAATAGGATCAATTTAAACCCAAGACAATGCGTAATACTTCAAAAAAAAAACAAGCCTCATTACCATTTATGCCCTTTGCCCTTGTGACCCAAACACAGTAATAGGCCTTATTAATTGAAATACAACACTACCCTAAAATCCATAGACTGGTTCCTAATGTTGTCTATGTCTCAATGGAAATGAAAGCTTTATAATAAAAACTGAATATTGTAGCCTGAAATAGAGATAACTTGCGAGCATAGAAAGTTATGACACCATCCAAACAAACAAACTTCAGCTAGCTTACAAACCCAGACTTGCTAAACTATGACACCATGCCATCCTATAAATAAGATTCTAACTCGAAATATAAATTAACAACTAAAATATGTAAAGAAGGCATAATCTACATAGCAATCACAAGATCCTTGAAAGACAAAAGCTGAATCTTAACATTTATCATTAGTCTTCCATGTTGAACACATATTTTCCCTTCACATGTGATTCAAGGTGTAGGAAGTACCTGGATATTGAAAGAACAATTACAAAGGGTCAGAAAATGGGCAGCAGCAGTAGCAGTCAATGATCCAAAGCAGAGATAACAGAAGGAAAAGAACTTCAGAACCAAGCTTTAAACCCCCTCGACTAGAGCTTCAAATCAGACCCTTTTTTACCATTATGCTTAAACCATTTCAGCTTTATTTAGAGGTGAATTTTTTCTGAGAAGATGGAAAATCAAGAAATCCACAAAGGAGACCCAATGTAACAGTATTTTTACTAATGTTTAGCCACTATAATTTTTTTTATTACCTCTCACTCCAATCTCTCTATTAGCCTAAGTTTCAATGTTTTTATAGGCCAACCGTTAGGACAAACTTCATATTTTATCTTATCTCTTTGGTCCCTGATTTTATGACTTTTTTTCCAAGTCATACTATGAAAATGTAAAAACAAACCCATGTTAGAAGCTTCTATGAGTTTTTAGGTGGATACTGCCCTTCTGGGACTTACTTCAAACAAAATCCAAACGGGTCATATCGACAAAACTATGCAGGCTAAATTGAATGGGCTCATTTGAAAAATGGTTCAGCAAATGTACTGAAGCCCTAAATCATGTGCCAAAATCCCTAATTCTATTAATTTCTGAAATACAACACAGGTACTGTAAAAATTTCGTAACTAAAACCCTAACCTAAATTACCGCTAATTGACAAAAGGAAACTAACCAAATTGCTAGACGAACTAACAAAATAAACAAGAGCCTGAATTTATCAAGTATTAATAACAGAAAACCCAGACAAACACAAAAAATAAAAAGAGGAGATTCAGCAGAGCCACAGAGGAAGAGAAATGAACACAGAAAATACCTTAAAGAGCTATTTAGGAGTTAATTCGGCAAACTTTGGCGGACTTCTTTAAATTATTGACTGGAGTGGTCTTTAATCGTGTCTTTTCGTGTGAAAACACATGAACAATGGCCATTACGATCCAAAAGATTCAAGAACCTGCTGATTCAGACTTTGGGTTTTTAGGGTTTCCATCTTCAAATCAAGATCCGAAGAGCTGTGGGAAGATTCCAAGGAAACGAAGTATATTTCTAGACTGAGGGGAAGACAAGGGCTCAAGGTTTTTAATTTAGCGATGATTGGGACTGGTGCCACCACCTTGAGGCAGTGGAAACCGGGGGCAGCGGGCTAGGGTTTTTTTGATATTCTCTGAGATAGAGAGGGTGTGAAGGCGACAATGGAGGGGGGAGGGGAGGTTCACAAACTTATATATTAAGTGATCCCTAGTTCTCAGCCGTCTGATCAAACAACATCGACGGCTGAGATTAAACCTAATCAAACGGGGTTGTTTAAGGTCAAAGAGTGCTGGATCAGATTTCTAGGTATGGGCCAATTTTTAATGGGCATGGGGAAGAAGACTTTGGCTGGGGGGAATTTATAAGACCTGGCTCAAATAAATGGATTTTTATCAAAGACCACCATTTCTTTTCATTTGCCTTTTCTTTTCTCTTTTTTTTTTCTAGATTTGTTAAATACAAATTATACAAAAAGACCTAATTTAAATCCAAAAACTAACTAATTACTTTTTCCAAAAATTAATTGAGTCCTAATATAAAAAGAAAACTATGGAAAATTTAGAAATTAAAGGTTAAAATGCAAAATGAACTATTTTTGTTATTTTCTTCCATTTTGTAACATTAATTAAATAATTAACCTAAAAAATATATAATTGGATCATAAAATAAAAATGCAACATATCTTTTTTGTATTCACCAATTAAAACTCAAAAAAATGCACATAATTAACAGAAATTGCCACGAAAATTCACAAGATTGCAAATAATGAAAAGAAATCATTTTGTGATTAGTGTTGTATTGGCTGGCCAAGTACTGTGATAGGCACCATCACGACTGGGATGGTTTGGGGGTGGTTACATTAAGATATCTTTTTAAGTCTATCATATTATTTGCTCAAATTGCATTTTAATCTAATGACAGAAATATTTCTCTTATTAAATGCACTACTATTGCCATTGCGAATGACAAACAAGGGTTCAGGAAGAACAAAATCATCTTTTATAAGATGCTCTTCTTCATTTTCGACAATAAAAAAGAAGATACTTAATATTGGATCTGTTCTTACTTTATATTTCGTTCAGTTGAATCTTTTTCGTCTAAGTTTAGAAGTATAACTTTTGATAGCTAGCTTTTACAGTCTCTGCTTTTGCCGATTTTGGAACTATGGTAGTATTTGATATAAATCACCACCCAAATTATTTGTTTTTCACCAATGATTCATTAATATGCAATATATCTGTCACGACCCAATTTCACTTCAGGTCGTGATGGCTCTCGACACCATTGTTAGGCAAGCAAACGCGGAAATATCAATAAGTTCTAGTTTTACTTTTTTCAAATCAGTAACCACAATCTCTAAGTTTGAATTTAGAACAAGCGATAAGCATCGTACCATAATAGTTATACAATCTCAAAAATAATAGTCTACTAATGTGTAAGCCACGACCTGGTGTTACAAGTATATACACAAAAGAATAAATCTATCCGGCTGTCTAAAGAAGAATAGACAACCCAAAAGTATAGAAAGACTCTATTACGTTGCTGGACGGCATAGGAAAGGAGCAACTCATCGTGGAATCTCAGACTACGCCCAAGTGTGCTCACCAGAATGGTAACCAAATGTATCCACCTCGGATCATGTACAATTAAGTACAAAAGTATAGTATGAGTACATAAAAGATATATGTACCCAGTAAGTATCCTATCTAATCTCGAAGAAGTACAACGAGAGGTCGACTTGACACTTGCTAGGGTCAATTAATATAATAAAGTGTTATTCTATGGATGGATGTCACAATTAAATAACAATTTATAGCAAGAAGTGATGTGTCATTCCCTAATAATATTATAGGTAGCCATTTACATTTCAGGGAATTTAGCAAGACAAATCATGAATATGAATTCACATAGATTTCATGCGCACATTATGCCGAGGTTGTACGACCCGGTCCAACATAAAAAGAAATGTGCACTGCCAGAGGGTCGAATGGCGTAAACAATAGATGCATCTATTTCTACCGAGGTGATCGACCAAATACACAAATATCAATCATCATCAAGAGGGAACCTAAGGCACAATCATAGTCAAATAAATTCATAAAAGTTATCAAGTGAGTACATGCATTCTTATACATTTGTTTCCAACTTCTAACAAGTCCAAAGTGATCTCATTAACAGGAAAGGATATAAAAATTTACAAACATAGCATGACAAGACTTCTAAACTACCCATAAAATTAACATAATAGTAGCTATGCACGGACTCTCGTCACCTCGTGCGTACGTAGCCCCCACAATTAGCAAAACATGATTAATTAACTCCCCTATGGGGATAATTCCCTCTTACAAGGTTAGAATGGAGACTCACCTCGCTCCAAAGCATACTTCCAAATCAAGAACATGCTCAAACCCTCAATTTGGAGCCTATTGATTTGAAACTAACTAAGCAAGGTATGAACTAGTCAATACAGGCTCAAGACTTTGCATTTTAATTACCAAAGTAATTTCCCAACCTTAACAATATGTTTTCCAAAAATTCAACCCCAGGCCCAGGTTCCCGGATTCCGAAAATTTTCAAAGAAAAGTTGTTCTTTATAACCTAAGGATCAATAATATATGATTTGTACTTCATTCCATAAAAAATTTCGTGGTTAAATCTACCTTTATCGAAACCCTAGGTTTTTCTCTAATCCCATGATTTTCCTTAATATTTTATGTTTAATCTACCCGAGGTTCAAGTTTTAAACTAGAAATAATTAGGATGAACTTACCTCAAGATGCTGGTGAAAGTCTTCTCTCAAGAGCTCCCAATATTGCCAATAAATGAGTGAAAATGAGCAAAAATGGCCCAGAGCCCGTAATAAATGAAGGCCATTGCCTTTTGCGCTTTTTGCATATGCGATTTTGGGCCAAACCTGTGCCTATCGCTTCTGCGGAAATAAGATTGCTTCTGCGATCTGGGCCACTCTTGCGGATAGGTTCACCGCTCCTGCGGTTCCACTTTGCAAATTAAGGGCCGAATCTGAGGTCTTAGGTTACCTGGCCTGGGCCGCTCCAGCAATAGTTGGACCGCTTTTGCGGTCTCGCATATGCGACTTACCAACCGTAGGTGCGATTCTGACAGCAACTAACATCATTAGCCCTTTTCCTAAATTCCTAACTCAACTCGAGTCACATCTGTTCGATGCTCGGGGCTCTTAGGGCCTCGCCCCAACATCCCTACAAGTCCGAAATGATAAAATGGACTTGCGCGAAACCTCGAAATGCCCGAAACAAAGCTAAATCGACGAATCACCCCCAAAAACAATTGAATCAATCTTATGAACTTCACGTTCTTCAATTTACTTCTAACGCGCAGAAACGTACTTATATTGCTCGAATCGACACCAAATTTTTCGGGCAAACTTAAATTTTATATTGGGCCAGTACCGCGATTTGGAACCAACATATGGATCTGGTACCAACATGATCAAGAATCACTTAATTTCATAAATCCTTAGAATTTTAGTTCAATGATTTCTAACAAAAATTCATTAGTTGGGCTAGGGACCTCAAAAATCTATTCCGAGCATACCCCTAAGTCCGATATTTTCTACGGACCCTCCGAGACCATCAAAACACAAGTCCATGTCCGTTTACTAACAATGTTGAGCAAAGTCAAATTTATCATTTTAAGAAAATTTTAGGGAATCAGGTGTGCCTATTTCAACCCAAACTCTTCCAAATCCCAAATCAATCATCCTCGCAAGTCGTAATTTAGTTAAAGCAAGCCCAGGAAATCTTATTTAGGGGGAAAAAGTTCTAAAAAGTAAAATAACCAGTCGGGTCATTAAATTTTCCACATCTTAAAAAACATTCATCCTCAAATGGACACAGAAAAGTACCCGAGCTAGGAAAAAGATAGGGATATCTACTTCGTATGTCCTCCTCGGACTCACATGTCGCCTTCTCAACTAGTTGGCCCCTCCATTGGACCTTTACCATGGAAATCCTCTTGGATGGCAACTGGCTCCTCCTCATATCCCATACTCTCGTCCAGCTGAATAGTACTACAGTCTAACACATGGGATAAATCGGCGTGTTATTTCCGCAGCATCGACACATAGAAAACTAAATGAACTCCCGACAAGTTGGGGGGGGGGGGGTAAATAAAACTCGTAAGAAACCTCCCCAACTCGCCTCAACTCCTCAAATGTTTCAATAGTCCTTGCGCTCAACTTTCCCTTTTTCCCGAATCTCATAACACCCTTCATTTGCGAGACATTAAAGAGGACCTTCTCTCCAACCATGAATGATACATCACGTGCCTTCTGATCCGTTTAACACTTTTGCATGGACTGAGCTATGCGAAGCCTCTCCCGAATCAACTTTATACCTTCTCCAAGCATCTTTCACCAAGTCTATACCATACAACTTAGCCTCATCAGGCTCAAACCACCCTATAGGAGAACGACATTGCCGACCATATAAAGCCTAAAATGGAGCCATCTCTATGCTGGAATAATAGCTGTTGTTGTAAGAAAACTCTGCCAAGGGCAAGAACTGATCCTATTGTCCTCCAAAGTCAATCACATAAGCTCTTTGCATGTCCTCTAAAATCTAAACTGTTTACTCTGATTTTCCGTCAGTATGATGATGGAATGTTGTGCTAAGCTCCACACGGGTCCCCAACTCACTCTAAATGGCTCTCTAGAAATGGGCAGTGAACTGAGGGCTTCTATCTGAATTGATGGAAATAGGCACACCGTGCAACCAGACTATCTCTTGAATGTAAATCGTAGCCAATCTCCTTGAAGTGTAAGTAGTCACAATTGGAATAAAGTGTGCCGACTTGGTCAACCTATCAACAATGACCCACACTACATCAAACATCCACAAGGTTCGGGGCAACCCAACTACGAAGTCTATAGTAATGCGCTCCCATGTTCACTCTTGTATAGGAATCTGTTGAAGTAAGCCACCTGGCCTCTAGTGTTCATACTTAACATGCTAGCAATTCAAACACCTAGCACATACTCCACTATGTCACTCTTCATTCCTCGCCACCAATAATTATGCCTCAAGTTATGATACATCTTCTTAGCACCCGGATGAATGGAATAACGCAAACTATATGCCACCTATAGAATTCTCTCCCTAAAACCATCAACATTAGGAACACATAGGCAGCCCTAGAGTCGCATAACACCATTCTCGCCAATAGAAACCCCCTTGGCACTACTCTATGGCATTATCTCTCTGACAACCAGCCAAGTGTGGGTCATCAAACTACCAGGCCTTTATCTGCCCCAATAATGAAGACTAAGCAGCAACACACTCAAGGACTCGGGGGGGGGGGGGGGGCTTTGAAATATCTAACCTCACATGTCTGTTAGCCAAGGACTGAATGTCAAAGTATAGCGTCTCCTCTACTGAAATGAATGCCAAGCTACCCATGCTCTCCGCTTTCCTGCTTAAGGCGTTCGCGACCATACTTGCCTTGCCCGGACGATAAAGAATGGTGATGTCATAATCCTTCAGTAACTCAAGCCATCTACACTGCCTCAAATTGAGATCCCTCTTCTTGAAAAAATGTTGTAAGCTATGATAATCAGTGTAAACCTCACATGGCACCCCATACCGATAATGCCTTGATATCTTAAGAGCTTTAACAATCGTCGCCAACTCTAGATCGTACATAGGATAATTCTTCTCTTGAATCTTCAGCTAGCATGAAACATATGCAATAACTCACCCCTTCTGCATCAATATACAACCCAAGCCAATGCGTGAATTGTCACAATATACCATATAAATCCCTGAATTGGAAGGGAACACTTGTGCTGTAGTCAAAGCTGTCTTGAGTTTCTGAAAAGCACGCCTGCAATCATCAGACCAACAGAAAGAAGCACCCTTCCAGTTGAATCTAGTTAGAGGTTGTGCAATAGATGAAACAACATCAATCGTCTTTAATAACCTTTTAACCCTAGGAAACTCCTGATATCGGTTACTGAAGTAGGATGTGGCCAACTTTGAATTGCCTCAATCTTCATAGGATCCACCTTAATGTCCTGTCCTACATCATTTCCACCAGGAATGACACTGACTCTAGTCAAAACTCACACTTGGAGAACTTAGCATATAGCTTCTGCTCTCGCAAGGTCTGAAACACTACTCTCAAATGTTGCTCATGCTCCCCTACGCTACGTGAGTATATCAAAATGTCATCAATAAAGACGATGACAAAGGAATAAATATAAGTCCTAAACACCCTATTCATCAAGTTCATAAACACCACTGGGGCATTAGTCAAGCCAAAGGACATCACCAGAAACTCATAATGGCCATATCTGGTACAAAACACAGTCTTCAAAACATCTGAGTCCCAAATCCTGAACTGATTGTACCACAATCTCAAATCTATCTTCGAGAACACCCTTGCACCATGCAATTGGTCAATCAACTCATCAATGCACAACAAAAAGTACTTGTTCTTGATGGTAGCCTTATTTAACTAGCATTAATCAATGCACATCCACATGGTCTCATCTCTGTTCTTTACAAACAACACTGGTGCACCACAAGGTGCACAGTTGGTCTAACAAACCCCTTTGCTAACAAATCCTCCAGCTGCTCCTTCAACTATTTCATCTCTATTAGAGCCATACAGTACGATACAATAGATATAGGACGGGTACCTAGAGCCAAATAAATAAAGAAATCAACATCCCGATCTGGTAGCATGCCAAGAAGGTTAAAGGAAACACATTGACGAAGTCTCGAACTACTGGAATTGAATCAATCATCAGAGACTCTGCGATGGGGTCCTGAACATAAGCCAGATAATCCAAATACCCCTTCTCGACCATATGCCGAGAAACCAGGAAAGAGATAACCCAACTAGATGTATAGATTATGGAACCTTTCCACTCCAACCCTACAACCCTGGCATCACTAATGTAACAGTCTTGGTATGGAAATAAAGGATGGTGTGGTATGGGGATAACCATTCCATGCCAAGGATGACCTCAAAGTCCATCGTATCGAGCAACAAGAGATCTGCTCTAGTGTTGAAACTACAGAATATGACCATAAAGGACTGGCAGATTTGATCCAAAACCACAGAATCGCCCATAGAAGTGGACACATGAATATGAGTGCCCAAAGGATCAGAAAGAATAACAAGGAAACGAGCAAATAGAGATGATACATATGAATAAGTAGACCCTGGATCATATAATACCGAAGCATCCCCATCGTAGACAGAAATAATACATGTGATTGAGGCCAATGCATTTGGTCTTGCTGGAAGTTAAAAGAATGTGGCTAGAGCGCCGGATGGCTGGCCTCCACCTGAATGAGCAGTAGCTGGCTGACCCTTCCATGTTTGGCCTCCGCCTCTAGGACGCCCTCTATCACCCTTTCCCCTTCCTCTAGAAAGCTGGGCAACCGGTGCTATAATCAAGGGTTGTTGACCCTACTACATGACCTTGCCCCAAAGTTTTGGATAGTACCTCATATGACCCAGGTCTTCACACTAAAAATAACCTTGCGATACGGCAACTTGCTATTCTAACTGCTGATCCTAACTGCTTGTAAACCCACTAGAAAAAGCCTGAATAGTTGGTGGAGGGTATGAACCCTCCAGCATAGCACTGAAATAGGAAGTAGAAGAACCTTGGGCACCTGAATGCCCACTGGAGAAACCCTTAATAGCCAGAGGGCGATAAGAACTCTCTAGTGTGGCGCTGAAATAGAGGCATGTTGGAGCACCCAAAGCAGGTAATGGTGCTGAATATAGGGGTCAGCTTACCCCTCCCAAACTGACCTCTACCCCTAGCCGAGGCACCTCTAAACTTTTTATAGAATCTATCCCTCTTATACTGTTGCATCTACTCGCTACTTCTCATACGGTAGCCCTTGATCTTTCAAGCAATCTCCACCACTAGCTGATAAGAAGTCCATATCTCCACCTCTCATGCCATGTTGGCCCTAATTCCAGAATATATAACAAACCTCTGCACCCTCTCCACATCAATAGGCAGTATCATCAATGCATGGTAGGATAATATAGAAAAACTCGCCATTATAGTCGATCACAGACATCTGACCCTACTCAAGCTGCTCATATTTATACCGTAGCTCTTCCCTCTCAGAGGGTGGGATGTACCTGTATAGATATAACTGCGTGAACTGACTCTAGGTGATGAGAGGAGAACCTACTGGCCTGCCAAGAACATATGACTGGCACCATCTACGGACCCTACCTTCCAGCTGAAAAATGGTGAAATCAACCTCAAGTAACTCTAATATCCTCATGTGTGTAGTCTGTCCTTACACCTATCAATGAAATCCTAGGCATCCTCATGATGCTCCCCTTCAAATATAGGAGGGTGCAGCCTAGTCCACCTGTCTAATAACTTCTTCAGATCACCATCCCTAGCTGGTCTGTTCTAGGGCAGTACCGCAGCAGCTGGCTGAGCCCCACACACGGATAGTGCACCCGGAGTCTGATACACTGCAACTGCATAACTTGGAGCCTGAGTAGTAAGCTTTTTTGCTCCTCTCCGGCCTGTGATGTAGTGAGATCTACTAGAAATAAACTAGCCTGAGTCATGGTGTCAATGAACTGTAATATACGGCCCATGACCTCCTTGAAAACCGGTGCTATCATAAATTTTTCCGTCATAGGCTCAGTTGCGGGCACCTCAACCTGCTTCTTAATGATAGGATCTTCCATTGGATTCGTCGGTTGTGCTACTGGTATAGCTCTAGGATGCTCTCTTCCCCTAGCTCGGGCTAGTGCCCTCCTTCGGCATCTGCCTCGGCCTCTAGCAATGGGGGGAGTAGCTCTTCTTGGGTTTAGAACATCTACCGTACGTGTCTTGACCATCTATGAGAGAATATAATAGGGAAATCTAGAATACCGACTACTACACGATAAGAAATTGATAAAGAGTACTTTTCTAACACCCTATGGCCTTTTGAAGATAAATACATACGTCTTCGTACCAATTCACAAGACTCTATTGGGTTTGCCCATGACTTGTGGGACCTATGTGAACATTATGCTCTGATAACATGTTGTTACGACCCAATTTCACTTCAGGCCGTGATGGCGCCTAATACTATTTGTCAGGTAAGCCAATGTGAAATATCAATATGTTCTAGTTTTACTTTTTCCAAATCAGTTACAAGAATCTCTAAGTTTGAATTTAAAAGAAGCGATAATTAGCATTGTACCATAATAATTATAAAATCCCAAAAAAATAGTCTACTAATGTGTAAGCCAAGACCTGGTGTCACAAGTATATGGACAACTAGTAGAATAGAGAAAAGAATAAATCTATCCAATTGTTTGAACTAGAATAGATAGACCAAAAGTACAGAAAGACTCCATCACGTTGCTGGATGGCATAGGAAAAGTGTAGCTAACTGTGGAATCTTAGACTAAGTACAATTAAGTACATAAGCGTGGTATGAGTATATAAAAAATATGTACCCAGTAAGTATCCCATCTAATCTCGAAGAAGTAGAACGAGAGGTCGACTTGACACTTACTAGGGTCAATTAATATAAGAAAGTGTTATTCTACGCATGGATGTCACAATTAAATAACAATTGATAGCATGAAGTGATGTGTCATTCCCTAATAATATCATAGTTAGCCATTTACATTTTAGGGCATTTAGCAAGACAAATCATGCATATGAATTCACATAGATTGCATGCGCATATGATGCTGAGGTTGTACGGCCCGGTCTAACATATATATAAATGTGCACTGCTAGAGGATCGAATGGCGCAAACAATAGATACATCTATTTCTATCAAGAAGATCTGCCCGATCCACAAATAACAATCATCATCAAGAGGGAACATAAGGCAAAATCATGCCAAATAAATTCATACAAGTTATCAGGTGAGTACATGCGTTCTTATACATTTGTTTTCAACTTCTAACAAGTCCTAAGTAATCTCATTAACATGAAAGGATATAGACAGTTACAAACATAGCATGATATGAGTGCTAAACTACACGAACAATTAACATTATAGTTGCCACGCAAGGATTCTCGTCACCTCGTGCGTACGTAACCCCCATAATTAAAAACATATGATTAATTAACTCACATATGGGGACAATTCCCTATTACAAGGTTAGAAAGGAGATTCACCTTTTTCCAAAGCATACTTCCAATATTAGGAACGTGGTCAAACCCTCAATTTGGAGCCAAACTATCCGAAACTAATTAGATGAGGTAGGAACTAATCAACACAAGCTCAAGAGTTCATATTTTAATTACTAAAATAATTTACCAACCTTAAACACAAGTTTTCCTAAAATCAACCCCCGTCCCACGTGCCTTGATTCCGAATTTTTCAAAGAAAGTTGTTCTTTATAACCTAATGATCAATAATATATGATTTGTACTTCATTCCATAAAAACTTTCGTGGTTAAATCTAACTCTTATCAAACCCTAGGTTTTTCCTCTAATCCCATAATTTTTCCTTAATCTTTGTGTGTTAATCTACCAAAGGTTCAAGTTACCTAAATATGCTAGGTGAAAGTCTTCTCTCAAAACCTCTAAAAATGGCCACATAATTGAATGAAAATGAGAAAAAATGTCCTAGGGCCCGTAATAATGAAGGCCACTTCCTTTTTTAATTTCCCATCTACGGTACTGGGCTACACTTACTCCCACCGCTTCTGCGGAAATAAGACCACGTCTATGGTTTGGGCCGCCCCTGCGGATAGGCCCACCACTCGTGCGATTCTGCTTCTGCGAATTAAGGGCCACATCTACGGTCTTGGGCTTCCTGGCCTGGGCTGCTCCTGCAATAGGTGGACCGCATTTACCAACGACAGGTGCAGTTTTGACAGCAACCAACAACTTCAGCCCTTTTCCTAAATTCACAACTTAACTCGAGTCGCGTCCGTTCGATGCTCGGGCCCTTGGGGCTCCGCTCGAACATACCTACAAGTCCGAAATAATAAAACGGACATGCTCGAACCCTCGAAATGCCCAAAATAATGCTAAATGTAAGAATCACCCCCAAAACCAATTGAATCAAACATATGAACTTCAAGTTCTTCAATTTATTCTAACGCGCCGAAACATACTTATTCTACTTCGATTGACACCAAATTTTGCGGGCAAGTCTTAAATATTATATTGGACCTGTATTGAGATCTAGAACCAACATACAGGGCTGATACCAATATGATCAAGCATTATCAATTTTAATTAAATCCTTAGAATTTTAGTATAACAATTTCTAACAAAAATTTATTACTCGGGTTAGGGACCTCGGAATTCGATTCCGAGCATACACCCAAGTTCCATATTTTCCTACGGACTCTTCGGGACCATCAAAATACAAGTCAGACTCGATTTACTAAAAATATTGACCAAAGTCAAACTTAGCCTTTAAGAAAATTTTAGGGAATCAAGTGTGCCTATATAAACCCAAACTCTTCCAATTCCCAAACTAACCATCCCCATAGGTCGTAAATTTGATAAAGCAAGCGCGGGAAATATTATTTAGGGGGACATGTTCTACAAAACAAAATGACCAGTTAGGTCATTAGAATATCTCTAGAACTCCGGATAATTATTTTGATCATTTGACACTTAGACATAAGTGCTTCATCCCATATTAGCAATTTTGCATTCCTTATAAAACTAACACATGTCACGACCCGGATTTCCCATCTCCTTGAGTCGTGATGGCGCCTACTAGTGAAATCTAGGCAAGCCAATTATTCCAATTACTTAGCCTTTTCCATTTTTTATCCCTTAACAATGATGAAGAAACATCATATGAACAACAGAAATAATAAAGTGGAAAACTTTATTGTAAAAAGTTAATAATAATTGTGATACAAATCCATAACAAAACTACCCATAACAGGTGTCACAATCTCACAGACTGTATAGGAATACTAATAGGGGTTCGAAAGATAAATAAAAAACTGTTTATGAAATACATAGAAGGAAAAGTAAGAAAGATAGAAGGAGACCCCAAGTCATGTATACACCTACAGGAATACCTCGGGTCGCCTGAATGGACTGAAGACATCAACCTCACTGTGGTCCAAAAGCTTCAGCACTGGGATCTGTACACAGTGCAAAGTGTAGTATCAGCAAAACCAACCCCATGTGCTAGTAAATGCATAGCCTAACCTCGGCGAAGTAGTGACGAGGCTAGGACAAAACTACAGAATAAACCTGTACATTTTAATCATAAACAGTGGAAAACAAAGGCAAACATTTAAAGTTAAAGATAGGAAGGGGAAAGCAAGCCGTGGGGAATATCAGGTAACAACAGAATATCAATAGAGAAATGTAAAGAAACCACATAATACCGTTTCGGCATGCAACCCGATGTTGATACCCAATTTATTCCTATGTATTTTTTGTGAGCATGTAATTTTTTCCCCGCATGAATTACTCATATAAAATTCTTAGGTTAATGATTTTCCTTGTAATTATTTGATTTTTAGGATTAATTGCGTAATTTTCGTTTTGATTTACATTTTTGTATGCATTTTGTGATTTAGATAATTTTAAAAAAAATACAAAATATGTTGCGTGTACATTTTAAAGTTGATTTAATAATTTTTCAAACATTAATTAACAATTAATCATTTTATAAAAGGAAAAAACAAAAATACGTTCAATTTGCTCTTTTAATTTTAAGATGGGAGATTACGTATTAGCGCTGCTGCCTACTTATATAAAATTCTGAATCGAGATGATGGCCAGTGCACCCAAAATTTTTTGAATTTTTAGGTGAATTTTCCATTAATTTTGTTTTGTTAATAATTATATAGGATTGGTTTACATCTTTGTAGGTAAAATTGGAATTTTGTGATTAATTTAGAATTTTTATTAATTTGTGAAAATGAAAAATGAAAGAAAAATGAAAAGAAATAAAATTTGGGCCATTTCTTAAATAAAACCCCAGCCCAAACCCATTCAAAACTACCCAGACCCGGCTCCATAACCCGGTCCACCCCCTTCGCCTCAAAACACCGTCGTTTTGCATAATGCTGGCCTTCGAGGTTTCATCAATCCAACGGCCAAGAAGCCTACATCATTTGATATTTAACTGTCTATACCTCCCCTACCCTCCCATATAACCGTATCTAAACTTCGGAGACCAAAACCTAACGCCCCACCCTCCATCCTAAACTGCCGGCCCGAAATCGCCTCCGCTGGCAGCGACTATCCAAATGCCACCAAAATTTTGCCACCGATTCTCCTTCACCTCCCCTTTCCAAATCCGACCTCCATTTCCTTCAAATCCCATCCGAAGTGTTCGAATAAACAATAACCTAGCCACCGTCTCCGCCATGCTTGGAAGCGCCAATGCCAACCGATTCGAAAATAACACCCCATAGCCACCAAACCTTCCCTATTCCAAACCCATCGGTCTCCTTCCTCGAATATACACTTAGCATCTCGAATATGAAATCAAAATTATCGTCCAAAATTGAACCTCCTCCAAACCACTCCAAATTCACACCAAGGACTCCCCCATCTTCCTCACGGTGAATTCCTGCATAACTTCCTTGAAATCGCATCCAAATGGCTCGAATACCAAATCAAAGCTCTGACCTAAAACTTAAAGCCTTGCATGAAGATATTAGGGTTCCATCCGGTAAGTCCCTTCCTATTTTGTTCTCTTTGATTCTTATCCTTTTGGTCCAAATCAATGGTTCTAGGGCAATTTCAAATTAGTGCTCAAGTTGAGATATTCCTTTTCTTTTCTTCCTGATGTTCGTTTTATTTTGTAATCCTAATCATTATTATTAAGTTTGAAATGTTAATTTTCTTGACCATTCCTGTCTAAAGTCTGTTTCTTCTACATGCTATTTTTTCAGTTATTTGATTTTGTTGTTTTGTCAATCAGTACTAATTGTTAGTAGTCCTTTGAGTGATTCTGCTATGATTACCAATATGTGAAATTGAATTGGTCTATTGGTCAATATGAACTCTAGGTTTACCCAATTGTAACTAGTGGTCGTTTGAACAATAATTTAGGCTTCAAAGGGTAAGGCCCAATCCACAATTCAATGAGTCTGGGTCATTTAGACCCAAGGTCTGTTTGAATGGCATAGTGAATTAACAAAGTTTCAGGGGATATTTAGGGCAAAACAAACAAAGAATCTTTGCACAACTAAAATCAGAAGTTTCTGGTAGGGATTGTTGGTGAAATTTGTTAATTTTTAGTTGTTAGATTGGTCCACAAGTGAGAAGTTGAAGGACTAATTGGCTAAATACAAGCCTAGATCGTTTGTACAGACAAACGTTTTGGGTGCTAAGATCCAAAGTCGAGGGGGAAACAACCCAGATCGTACACTAAGGTCCATAAGCAATCACTTAGTGGAAAAGGAAGTGATCGAGCAATGATAACCATGAGGTGGGCTTGAAAGCAACCATCCTTTGAAGAAAGCGTAATAGCTCACTAGTCTAGCTCCATGGCACCGAATGATCTTGCAAAAAAAAAGCTTATGATGAGCCCCATCATAGAGATGCACCGAGGAGCTAAAGCCGTGGGTTCGTTTCAGTTACCTGGAGTCTTCGTTTGGGAAGTCTCACTGATAAACCCTTTTTTCATTTATCAATAAGGCCCTGCCCTGATCGGTCACTTTTCTAGGCCGGGATCGATAAGTGGAAGTCATAAAAAAGAAATTATTCTCTTCTCACCTCAGATCAAGAGTAAGGGTTGCTTGCCAATCTAGCCTATAGAAAACCAAAAGGACAAAGGGTTAAAAACAAAACCTGAAATTTTCACTAGGAACTTGCCTATAAAGGCATTGTTACTTGGGGTTCAATTCAGATGGCCATCATTTTAAAAAAACATAAAAAGCTCCACAAAAATTTCAGGCAACTAAAATCACTATTTGATCGAATTTTCCAAAAGAGTGATCTAATAGTTAAAGATCCAGCAAAAACTGAAAGAAAAAACACTGTTTCATTAGATTTTTGCTGATTTCATTCTTTCTAATTTCTGAAAATCGCCTGGGTTCATACAAGTGAGAAATGATTTAGATCTGTCCTTCAAAAGCTTTTGGTTTAAAATATTTGAGCTACTTGGTTGTTCATCTTATGAAAACTTGGATCCTTCATGGGTTAGAGTGGTTTGGATTGCTGAGTATTGCTGAATCCTGTTTGTTGTCTCACTACTTTCTATCTACTTTGTTCAATTTCTAGGTATTCTCTTAAGCTCACACTTGAGGATTGCTCTCTGCACATGTAAAGGATGTGAAATTCATGTTAAATGAAGAGAATACTAGAGTTGAAGTATTCTGATGTTGTTATCATATTATCTCACATCCTTGAATTAGAAGTAGAACACTGCATATTGATTTAGTTTTTGTGTATTAAATTAAAAATATATAAAGGACTGTATATTGGACTATTTGCAATTATGTGAATATCTTGATAGTAATATTAGCTATAGCATAGCTGATTGTTGTTGTTCTATCATGTTCATTTGAGACTTAAACTTGGAATAAGGTGCTGGTTCTAAGCTGGATCTAGAATTAACTCATATATTCATGTTAATGTTTAATCAGGTGCCTTTTTTATTTCAAAATGGTGATCACTTTAGTTAGTTAGTAAATTTCAAAAAGGAGAGTAGTAATTCTTAGCTTAGCCATGATCTAAATCTAAAATTTGAATTTAAATAAGCAAGTGCTTCATTTAAGCAATTTTAAATTATTCATTTGTTATAAGATTGATCAGTATTGTTTTGGGCGCACTTTGCGACCAAAACCCGGACATATCATGTGAATAAATTTGAGGTCTCTTTTAGGCCAGTTACAAGCTCAAATATTGAGCTCCACTTCAGGTAGTGGATCTGAGTAAAAATTTCAGCAGTTGCAATGGCCTTTATTTGAAATTTAGGCCTGATCTGATAGGCTCGAACCTGCCTTTCTGATGAAATATTATTTACTGGGCCTAATCATTTTGTTAGGACAATTAGCAGTCTTACAAACAAGAAATTGTTGGAAACACGTTTCAAATGCAATATACTAAACGTGTGTTCTTTTGTAGGTTTTGATGAATGTCAAACAAAGCAAAAAGCGATATATAGCAGTACTCAAGGACAAGCACAAAATGGATGCATTACAAGAAGCTCAAGACAAAGTTTAGAAATGTTATAATTGAGTCAATATTAATTGTGATCTTGATTCCTCAACTTGGCTCATAACATGGCTTCTCTACTAAAATTATTTTTCCAAAATCATGCATATTTAAATTAAGTGTCAAATGATTTTAAACTATGCATATTTACATTTGTTAAAATGTTTTCCAAGCATGCCTCAAAAATATGGGCTAAGATAATCGATTATGTACTTATGATAATCGAGTATCTCTAAGCCAAGACTGCATGACAATCGATTGTGAATTAATGATAATCGATTGTGAGTAAGTCAGTTAACATCAGGTTTTTGCAAACTGCATAACAATCGATTGTGTACTTATGATAATCGATTGTTAACTGAGGCAAAGTTTTCAAAACTCATAAAAATCGATTATGAACTAATGGTAATCGATTAGAATGAGAAAAATGTCTCCCAGTGATTTTAAATAAAATGATAATCGATTGTGGCTTTTGATAATCGATTATATATGAGACAGAGAGTTTTGAAATTAATTAATAATCGATTATTCCATTTGATAATCGATTGTTGAAGCTGACCGTTGTCATATATTTTCAATTACCTTCAGGTAATCGATTGTTGATATTTAACAATCGATGTTTTGCTTAAAATTTGGAAAAGATTTTCTGAACGTTGTTAAAATAATCGATTGTTGATTTCCGGACAATCGATTTTTTATGCCTGGAAAGGATTTCTTAACGTTATAAATAATCGATTATTGATTTGAAGTAATCGATTGTTGACGTAAAATCTGGGATTGAATTTTTAATCTGATAGGCAAACAATCGATTGTTTAGTCTTGACAATCGATTGTCACTGAGTAATTTCAGCAATCCTTAATTGGCAATTAGACAACGGTAAGACTGAGTTTTTCACCTATAAATACAGCTTCAACTCAGTGTTTTCATAACAACAACATATACACTTTGAGTATTTTCATTGCTAAAAGCTTTCTTACATTGATCATCATTTTCCATTCATCCATAAAGCTTTTTGAAGAGCCATTCTATTGAGCTAAGTTGTTGTGATCTTGAGCGTACTATTTCTACTCATATCTACTCATTAAGGAGTGCTTTGTAAAGTGAGTGTGTTTTGTGTTTGTAAGAGAATTGCGATTCTCATTTGTTGAGGAACTTGTGATTCCTCGGTTGAAGTCTTTGGGATTGTTATCCCCGAGCAGTTGAAGTCTTTGGGATTGTTATCCCCGAGCAATTGAAGTCTTTGGGATTGTTATCCCCGAGCAATTGAAGTCTTTGGGATTGGTATCCCCGAGCAATTGAAGTCTTTGGGATTGTGATCCCCTAGCACCTAGGTGAGGCTTGTGTCCTCAGCTGTAACGGTTTGTTAAGCACCCGTAAGCTTGACAAGTTTAGTGGAAATCTCGAGAGAGTCTCTCGGGGACTGGACTAACCACGTTTGTGGCCAACCAGGATACATCATTGCGTAAGTTTATTCTACTGCACTTGTTTTAATTTCTGCAAAGTTTTTAAATTCCGCACTAAAACGCTTAATATTTTTAAAACGCTATTCACCCCCCCTCTAGCGTAAAGCGTATTGTCCAACAATTGGTATCAGAGCCATACTCTCTGAAAAACTTAACCGTTTGAGAGAACCATCCATGGCTTCTACTCTAAATTTCTTTGCAGGAATAGGTGAAGGAGAATGCAGCATGTCGCCTCCAATATTAGACGAAAACGACTACTCAGTCTGGAAATATCGGATGCAAGTTTTTACAATGGCAAACGATTTGTATCTATGGCAAGCTATTAAACACAGTGATCAACTGACGACAAAAGTCGGGAAAGATAAGGTAAGTGAATACAACACTAAAGCTATGAATATATTACATAACGCCTTGAACCAGGAACTTTGGCGAAAAATCTCCCACTATAAAACTGCTAAGGAAATGTGGGAAAAACTTGAGGAATTGCACGAAAACACGCCTCAAAAAGCGGTCAGCACAAACGATGAATCAACTGGTCAGTGCCTCATGGCAGACGAAAAAGACGAGGTAAGTACATCTAACGATATGCAAATTGCTTATAACAAACTGCATGATGAGTTGGTAAATGCTTCTAAGACTATTAAAGATTTACAAAGAACTCTTTCTTTACAAGAAGAGGATTTTCAAAAACAACTCTTTTTAAAAGACAAGGACTTTGAAGAACGTCTTTCTTTAGCTCAAAAAGGTGTTGAAAATCTGTCTCGTGATAACGAGAATCTTGCAAATGAAAATCAATTTTTGTTAAATGATAGTATAGAACTTAGACAAGTCATCAAGACTATGCATGAAGCCTCTTGTGTTGATAAATGCTCTACTTGTACTGCTTGTGAGTCCTTAAAACTAGAAAACACAGAACTTAGGAAAACTTTAGAAACACGTAGTAAAGAAGTTCCTAAAGTTGTTGAAAAAGAAACGCCTAAGAAATATCAACGGCATAAAAACAAAAACTTCACTACTCCACCTAGAAATAACTCTAAGGTATTAAACAAGCCTAGAACAAATTCTTTTAGACCACCTAGACATTATGCTAGAATGTATGAAAATAAGGGTAGAACTAATATCTTTAGACAACCTAGATCCGAATCTAGGATTCTTGCAAACAAGCCTACAAATAGTAATTTTCGGCAACCAAGAAATAACTCTAGGAACGAGCTTAGACCACCTAGACATGACACTAGGTCCTTCAACAAGTCTAGCACTAATGACTTTAGACCATCTAGATATTATACTAGAAATGGAAACAATATGTCTAGTGTTAATCTTTTTCATTCGCCTAGAACTCTGTTGGCTCAACCTAGGCATCAACACAACCCGAACGTAGTATGTCATTACTGCAATCGTATAGGTCATATTGCACCTATGTGTTTTACAAAGCATAGAGATTCTTCATATTATTATGGTCGTTATTTGCCTAACCCCCAAGGACCCAAAATGGTATGGGTACCTAAAGAATATTAATTTGCTTTGTAGGTGTGCTTGAAGGGATCAAGTGTACTATGGTACCTTGACAGTGGATGCTCCAGACACATGACAGGAGACGAATCCAAATTCCTTCAACTAGAGCACAAAGAAGGAGGAAGCGTCGTATTCGGTGACAACAATAAAGGACAAATTATTGGCATCGGATCGGTCGGAATTTTCAAACTTAATGACTAGCGAATTTGAGATGTCCATGATGGGTGAGTTACAATTCTTTTTGGGATTACAAGTAAAACAAATGAAGGAAGGTACATTCATTTGTCAAAGCAAGTATTGCAAAGAACTGCTTAAACGTTTTGATATGAACAATGCAAAGGAAATGGCAACTCCCATGAGCACATCCGATCATCTCGACAAAGATGAGAAAGGTAAGGAAGTCGACATCAAAAAGTACCGAGGTATGATTGGCTCTCTTCTTTATCTTACTGCTAGTCGTCCGGACATCATGTTTAGCGTGTGCGTCTGTGCTCGTTATCAATCATGTCCGAAAGAGTCTCACCTTACTGCGGTAAAGCGGATTCTAAGGTATCTTGTCGGTACTACCAATATGGGTCTATGGTACCCCAAAGGTTCTTCATGCCAACTTATTGGCTATTCCGACTCCGATTTTGCTGGATGCAAATTGGACCGCAAGAGCACTAGCGGCACTTGCCACTTGCTCGGTAGCGCTTTAGTTTCTTGGTTTAGTAAGAAGCAAGTTAGTGTTGCGTTGTCCCCAACCGAGGCTGAATATGTAGCCGCGGGGAGTTGTTGCGCTCAAATCCTATGGATGAAACAACAACTCTTGGACTATGGCCTACGTCTTGACCACATTCCTCTTAGATGTGACAACACTAGTGCCATATGCTTGACGAAGAACCCCATTCTTCACTCGCGAACAAAACACATTGAAATTAGACATCATTTTATTAGAGATCACGTTCTAAAAGGCGATGTCGAAATTGAATTTGTTGAAACAAAAAGCCAATTGGCAGACATCTTTACAAAGCCCTTAGATAAAGAGTCCTTCTTCCGAATTCGTAGTGAACTCGGGATCCTTGACTCCACGTTGATCTAAGTCATGCATTGCATTTTATTTCTTACATAATTTCTAACTTGAGCGTCGGAGGCGTCTAACACTTTTTTGCAGGTATCACCCTAAAGAAAAGGGGATCATAAAAGCATGACGCAAAATACTCAAGTATTCTACAGGAAAATCACCATCAAACAATCGATTACTTCAAATCAATAATCGATTATTTGTTGATTCAATTTTTTTTGTCATGAAATCTTGTTGAATGTTTACATTGCTTGATAGAATTAAGTCTCATCATTTTAGCATCCCCCTTCCAAACAATCGATTATTTGTTCTGCCAATCGATTATTTGCCAAAATCCAAACTCTCTGTGAGTGACATAATCGATTACTATATATTGACAATCGATTATCTGTTTTAAACTTATGTTACCATTTTGGCTCTACAATCGATTCCTGTCAGGTCATAAATATGAAAAACAATCGATTACCAAGTTTGACAATCGACTATCTTTTTCAAATTTTTTTTACCGTTCTGGCGTGTAATCGATGTGTCAGATCATTTTCATTAGTGACAATCGATTATTCTATTCAAACAATCGATTATTGAACGGTCAGTGAATTTATTTTTATCGTTTCAGACTTCAAAGCTCTTCAAATCTCTTCAAATCTTTTCAAATAAGTGTAAGATTCATTCCTTCTCTATATATAGGCTGCACATATGCTCTTGTATACTCACTCAAGCCTCCCAAGCATCAAATTATCTTGTTATCTTTGAAAAATCCTAGCACATCTTTTTCAAAAATGTCAAGCCGCAACTCCAAACGTGCTCGTTCCAAACAAGGTGCTTCTTCTTCTCGCCATCTATATCAAGATGGATCGGTTCTATTCTTTGAATCCGATGAAGAGCTCACCCGTTTCTTAACCAAATTTGAGAAACGCCTTATTCTCCCTCCTCGCTTTTCAACAAACGCTCTTGTTGCACCATTCATTCCAGCCGCGAATATGCTAAGAGAGTGCCAACTTTTCAATTTCCTACTCCTTACTCACCCCTACTACAACATTACTTTGGTTGAAGCTTTTTACTCCAACCTTCACAAAGATGATGAGGGTGAACTCGTTACCAATGTTAACGGCATTTCCATTCTAATTTCTGAAGATAACCTCCACCTCATTGCCGGCATTCCGCATGATGGTGAAGACATCTACCAGTACATAAATGATGCCGGGAACATGATTGATGAAGCTAATCTCTTCCGCCAAGCCGGAGTCGCCTATGATGAGTCTTCTTCCCGTCGTCCCACCATAAAGGGTATGGACCCGAATTATCGTTTCATTCTCTATTTCATCACTCGTGTTCTCAAACCCCGTAAACTCAATCACACCACCATTTCCCAAGAGGATGCCAAATTTCTTCATGCCATTATCACCGGTGTTAAAATCAATTGGTGCAAGCTTATTCAATCTCATATGTTCAATGCCACCAGAGATGACATACCTCTCCCCTATGCCCTCTTAATAATGAAATTTCTTGAAGCTTCCGGGGTCAATATTGCTAATGGTCCTCTCAAAAAGAGCACCAAAATCTGGGAAATTTCGGAGTCTTCCTTTCATCATGATGGTGATCATGCTCCCGCTCCTCCTCAAAATCGACAAGCCCGTCGTGCTCATCCTCCTCAGGAGCCTACCCTCCGGACTATCTCTGACCAAATTACTCAATTAACCCGTGAGGTCCATGGTTACTTTGATCACGTGCATTATGCCTATGCTCAGGTGGTGCCATATCAAGCGCCTCCCAATGATGATGAAGGGGATGGGGGTGATGAATGATGAAATTGTTGTTTTTGATGATGTGAAATTGTTGTTTTTGATTTGTTTTTCCTTGGTTGGTTAGTTGTTGTTCGTTTTATTGTGTTTGGCTCCACCCATGTAATGTTATTTTCCAATAAATAAACTTTTGTTTATTTCATATGTTTTTTTTGCATATTCTTCCCTTGTATATATTTTTGCTAATGGCAAAAGGGGGAAGAAACGGGATATCAAGAAGTATGCTATATCACTCTCAACTTCATTCATGCTTAAAGTGAGGGGGAACATGAATTGAGGGGGAACATCAAATTGCATACTTTACACTTGTCTTGGATTATCAAAATAATTATTGCATATATCCCGCTTATGTTTGCCATTATCAAAAAGGGGGAAATTGTTGGAAACACGTTTCAAATGCAATATACTAAACATGTGTTCTTTTGTAGGTTTTGATGAATGTCAAACAAAGCAAAAAGCGATATATAGCAGTACTCAAGGACAAGCACAAAATGGATGCATTACAAGAAGCTCAAGACAAAGTTTAGAAATGTTATAATTGAGTCAATATTAATTGTGATCTTGATTCCTCAACTTGGCTCATAACATGGCTTCTCTACTAAAATTATTTTTCCAAAATCATGCATATTTAAATTAAGTGTCAAATGATTTTAAACTATGTATATTTACATTTGTTAAAATGTTTTCCAAGCATGCCTCAAAAATCTGGGTTAAGATAATCGATTATGTACTTATGATAATCGAGTATCTCTAAGCCAAGACTGCATGACAATCGATTGTGAATTAATGATAATCGATTGTGAGTAAGTCAGTTAACATCAGGTTTTTGCAAACTGCATAACAATCGATTGTGTACTTATGATAATCGATTGTTAACTGAGGCAAAGTTTTCAAAACTCATAAAAATCGATTATGAACTAATGGTAATCGATTAGAATGAGAAAAATGTCTCCCAGTGATTTTAAATAAAATGATAATCGATTGTGGCTTTTGATAATCGATTATATATGAGACAGAGAGTTTTGAAATTAATTAATAATCGATTATTCCATTTGATAATCGATTGTTGAAGCTGACCGTAGTCATATATTTTCAATTACCTTCAGGTAATCGATTGTTGATATTTAACAATCGATGTTTTGCTTAAAATCTGGAAAAGATTTTCTGAACGTTGTTAAAATAATCGATTGTTGATTTCCGGACAATCGATTTTTTATGCCAAAAATTGGAAAGGATTTCTTAACGTTATAAATAATCGATTATTGATTTGAAGTAATCGATTGTTGACGTAAAATCTGGGATTGAATTTTTAATCTGATAGGCAAACAATCGATTGTTTAGTCTTGACAATCGATTGTCACTGAGTAATTTCAGCAATCCTTAATTGGCAATTAGACAACGGTAAGACTGAGTTTTTCACCTATAAATACAGCTTCAACTCAGTGTTTTCATAACAACAACATATACACTTTGAGTATTTTCATTGCTAAAAGCTTTCTTACATTGATCATCATTTTCCATTCATCCATAAAGCTTTTTGAAGAGCCATTCTATTGAGCTAAGTTGTTGTGATCTTGAGCGTACTATTTCTACTCATATCTACTCATTAAGGAGTGCTTTGTAAAGTGAGTGTGTTTTGTGTTTGTAAGAGAATTGCGATTCTCGTTTGTTGAGGAACTTGTGATTCCTCGGTTGAAGTCTTTGGGATTGTTATCCCCGAGCAGTTGAAGTCTTTGGGATTGTTATCCCCGAGCAGTTGAAGTCTTTGGGATTGTTATCCCCGAGCAATTGAAGTCTTTGGGATTGGTATCCCCGAGCAATTGAAGTCTTTGGGATTGTGATCCCCGAGCACCTAGGTGAGGCTTGTGTCCTCAGCTGTAACGGTTTTTTAAGCACCCGTAAGCTTGACAAGTTTAGTGGAAATCTCGAGAGAGTCTCTCGGGGACTGGACTAACCACGTTTGTGGCCAACCAGGATACATCATTGTGTAAGTTTATTCTACTTCACTTGTTTTAATTTCTGCAAAGTTTTTAAATTCCGCACTAAAACGCTTAATATTTTTAAAACGCTATTCACCCCCCCCTCTAGCGTAAAGCGTATTGTCCAACAGAAATTAGAACCTCAATAATAGTTTAATACTAATTATTTAACCCTTTATCTAGGATGGTAGTCGAACCATACTAGATAAAAATGATTCATGGACTTCTCAAATATTATTAGGACATCTATAAAGTCGAGCTGTGCCGCACCAAACAAAATCGTAAATTGCATGGCCCTCATGTAATCATGTCATTAAAATACTTAGAATATGTTGTGATCCATCTAGCTAACTTTCATGGCCTCCCATAAAGATATCAACACGCTAGTCGCTTTAAGCGCGCACTTAATAAATTTACCTTCTTAAACTTGGGTGCGCATTTCATGTGACCCAAATCTAAATCCTAAAACGTTAGATAAAATGTGTTTCGGATCCGGGTGCATTTCATGTGACGTGATCCAAAAATATATTTGAACGACGTTCAATCTTCGTTAAAAATTAGTCAAAAGTAGTAAATAATTTAAAAGTGCATTATAGGATGAACATGTTCTAAAACCAGATATTAGGCAAATTATGATAGTTTAAGCGACCGTGCTGGAACAACGAAATTCAGGGGTACCTAGCGCCTTACCTCGGGTTAAAAAAATTCTTTACTCAAGAATTTTTGGTTCACAGACTTTATTTGAAAAGTCGAAAATTTCCTTGATTTGAGATTCAAATTTAACAAGTGGCTTGGGACACCAAAAGCCAAACCTATCCCAAGTGGTGACTCTGATAAATAAATAATCCCATTTCAAATAATGTCATTTTAAGTGGAAAAATTCCCTATAAACTATCCTTCAAGATGTGTAAAAAAGGAGGTGTCACAGCTCTGGCGACTCTGCTGGGAACGCAAACCCAGAGCTTTGATTCAGGGTTTAAGTATTCGAGCTTAGAATATCTATTCTGTTTGGCTTTATCTGATTTTGCTACATGTTTCATTGCCTAATGTGCTAAATGCTTTACCGCTTTGATATTTGGTGGAATGTATATATAAACTACTGCGAAACCCTTCCTCTCATTGAGTCTTCTAAATCACGGAGAAGGGTGCATTTCGTGTTACTTCTCTTCTGTTTAGAGTCTTATCCCAATTTAGAACGAGATTCGGACAAGCTGCTAAGCCTATGGAGCTTTTGTATCCCTGGTACGCTTCCCCCATCCCCCAGCTCGAGTTGTCGCTCGTGTAAGAAAGGTCAATAACAATAAACCTAGGTTTCAAACCTAGTATAACAAAACCTCATGTCAAATCCCTAGTAGGAACGTTTGTTTGCATCACGTGCATTTGACTTTGGGGACTCAACACAGGGGTTGGGTCCGTCTAGGACAGGGGACCTGAAATGAATAAGACCATCCTGATGCATCTTACTGGCTACTTGTGCATTTATTTGCTTCAGATCTTCATGTTGACCGGCTTGGGAAAACGTTGAAAGGAAATAGCAATGGATAAGGGTAATCACCTATTTTGAAATATCAATACTTAAAATAGTGCCGAAACTCTACCTGATTCATGAAAAATATAAAAGAAAGGAAAAGTTTGTTTTTCAAATTTTAGTTTTGATGAATTTGCCCGAACTACACCAGTTTTATTCTCAGCGGACGTGATATATGTAGGAAAACTCCATCGGATCCAACATCCCTTCTGCAAAACTAACCAAAAACAAAAATGTTGATTTTTCTTCCAAATAAGTAACGTGATTCCATTCTTGTATAAAATAAGCCGAATGTCCCCAAAAGGGCGCCGGAAGGATATTTCTGCAAGAACAACACCTTGATTCATTTCCAGCGGTTGGCGGGCACAACTTCAACATCTTCTCTCCCGAAGTGCTAAAAGATCGTATCTGCAAATCTAGGATTTTTGTCTTTTATAATGATTTAAAAAAAAGAAGCATTATTGTCTCTCCTTTTGATTAAGTCACCAAATAACCTAAATAATGTGTAAGAGGAGCACGAATGAAATTGAACCCTTCACACTCCTTAATGAGATCCCCTTGAAGCTCCATAAGTGGTGGGATGATCTTGGAAAAGGTAGAAAACAGTGATAAGAGTTTTGGGAGGCCTCATCCGATTATTAAACATCAAGCCAAGGTCGGACATAAATGAAGCTTTAATAACAATATGGGACCCAACTCGCAATGTGTTCCGTTTCTCTGACTTCGAGCTCACACCGACATTGGAAGAAATAGTGGGTTATGTGGGTCTAAATGGAAATCTAGGAAGTCGATATCCTCTGTTACCAAGACCGGTGTCCCATCACAGATTCCTAGATTTTCTAAGCATTAGTCGGGATGTCCAAGACAGAAATCTAGCCGAAGGGCACTGCACACTTCAGTTTCTATGTCATCGATATGGTAACCCTCGAGGTTTTCAAGAACCGAACACCGATCTAACCCATGCTGGAAAAAAAGATAAGTGGGAGGAAATGCGAAGTCTAGCTTTCATGGTAGCCTTTATTGGTGTTGTGGTCTGCCCACGAAAGGACGGCAATATAGAGATGGATGTTGTGGGAACAATCGGCGTGGCAATAAAAAAGGCCAACAGCACTGTGGTTCCTTTAATTGTGACGGAAATCTGTCGAGCCCTGACCATTTGTCGGGAAGGAGGAAAATTTTTCCAAGGTTGCAATTTGTTACTCCAGTTATGGATGCAAGAACATTTCTTTCACTGAGTTGGGTACATGAATTATGGTTTGACCGGTGTAAACTACGTTGAAGAATTTGGAAACCGGGTAGCGGGCATTGAATTCCCTACAGGTACGGAAGCTTGGCTTGCACATCTGAGGGCCCTGACTGCTGATAAAATTGAATGGGCATTTGTATGGCTCCCTACCACTGAAGCAATATACATAATAGCTGAAGCATCTTGCATCCTCTTAATGGGCGTTCAGAGCATCCAATCGTACGCTCCCTACAGGGTGCTGCGTCAACTAGGAAGATTTCGAACCATCCACAATGATGAAGATCTAAGCAAGCATGCTATTGGGTTGGTGCCAAAAGCTGCGTTTCCCGAAGGAAAAATTCACCAAATAAGGAATGAATGTAGTTTTTTGGAACCTAATATCATAGTGCGAGATTGAGCTAGAGGCGAAGTGTATCTCAAATATGTTAAATGGTTCAACAAGATATATCAAGTTCCTGAAAGACCCGTGAAAAGACCACATGTCCAACAATTCATCGTTGAGGCTCGACAACAATGGGACTGGCTGACTAAAGAAAATGAATACAAGGCCAAAATAAGTAAATATAAAAGGCAGTTCATGGAGCTTCAATTTGAAAATGGTGTTCAAACCGCCACAGACGAAGGAGAAAAGAAGAAACTAGCCCAGGAAAATGAGGCACTCAAAGCTCAGATCTGAAAGATGAAAACATCCGTCGACAACCCAAAAAGAAGCCGGGCCGATGAAAGGCTTATAAGTGGGCTTAGAAAGAAAGTCCTCGAATACCGGGAACACTTGGAAAAGTCCGAAGCCAGTCAGGTGAAGCTACAGGAATAGTGGACAAAGAAACCGGAAGAGCGGGCACGGTTTGTGCAACAAATGAAAAGAAACTATGAAGAGACTATCACCAGCCTAAGAAGAAAGGTGATTAATCTTGAGGATGAAGCAGCCAAACAGGCTAAAGATTCTAAGGTTAATTAGGAACATTGTTATAAGATGATGGCGCAAACGGAGAAAGATATGCAGCAATTGCAAAATCAGCCCTTTCATGACTCCCAAGTGTTGGAGGCCCGAAACAACCGATAGGCCGATTATTTCAAGACAAGGGAATGATCAGAGAGAGGAATAGAGCCATCACTGATTACATCACCATAAAATGAAAAACATGCGATGATATGACTCGAACCACCTTCTTTGTTGTAGTGATGATCTTTGTCCGTCAAGTAATGACTGATTTGGAGCGACTACAAGGGGGTCTTGCACATAAGCCCGCGGCAAGGCCGAATGATGCCCCACGGGCCCCAGTAATAGAAGCTTTAATGTATTCTTGGCTTTCATACATTGAGTCTGTATTTGTTTCATTTCGAGTCTGTATTTTATTTCCAAGAAACTGATTTATTTAACATCTATGTAATAGTGAAATTTGAAAATGCTCAAAATATATTTCTTATTTTTGTATTTGTTTCAAAAAACTACGCTTGGTCTGATTCATGCGAGGTCATGATACGTAAGAAATCTCCATAAGATTCAACCGTATCCTTAAAATAAAATAAAAGAAAGTAAAAAAACAAGAGGGGAATAGAAACAAAGAGAGGGAAAATAAGAGAACCAAGAGACAAACACGGCAAAAGAAAATGAAAAGAGAGTGGAAAATAAAATAAAAGGAGGAAATAGGAAGGAACCAGAATGAAGCCGGGATGAAGCATGCAACCGTTGTAAGACATGCAAATACTTGTTTAACTGCATAGGTGCATCATAACCCAACGTGCGATCACTTGTTTGTTATTTGTTTCAAACTAACCGTTTGTTTCTTGTAACATCTAGTCCAAGGTTTTTATAAACGGTGGTTGGTTTTTGTGGTAACCTGGATTCACATCCATACTTCACCAGATCAAAAGGAAGATAAGAATGTCTTCAGAAATCACTCTGCAAGTAATTCCCATCACGGATGAGAGCCCAATCTCGGGCATCCTGGCATCAGAATCAGCAACTGACGAGGAAAATAGGATATTGCGTCTCTGCATGATGGAGATGTGGGATGCCTGATCAAATAGAAAAGAGCCGCCTAGTGCAATTCTCGGATTTCTTGAGCTTTTCCCTAGAATAGGTGGAACTTCCACTATTCCAATCAATCATCCGAGTATCCCACTGGGACACCCAACTATCTCAGCTTATTTTGTGGGAACACCTTCAGAGGTTTGCCCCCAGATGGACATATCCAATGCAGTCTCAAACATCTTTATTGCTCCTCCATGCTCTGCTACAACACAGCATGCACTGCCTAAATGGAGCCTCTTTAGTACCCCACCTATACTTTTTCGCAAGCACCTTCATTTGAGTTCACAACAGCACATGACAAGACTTCCAAAACTCCGTAACAGGAAAAAATGGCAAAGAAGATGAAAAGCCTGGAGCAAAGCCTAAAAAATATGCAGGGGCTGAGTGGGCAGAAATAGCTGTCATATACTGATTTGTGCATGTTCCCTCACGTGCATTTGCCTATGGGATTCAAAACTCTGAAGTTTGAAAAGTATGATGGGCATGGTGATCCTATTGTCCACCTTAATAAATACTGTAATCAACTGCGCGGAGCTGGAGAAAAAGAAGAATTGCTCATGGCTTACTTTGGGGAAAGTTTGGTAGGCATCGCCTCCGAGTGGTACATGGATTATGATATTTCTCAATGGCACAACTGAGACGATCTTGCAAAAGACTTTGTTTGACAGTTCTAGTAGAAGACATTGCTCCAGACCGGAACTCGCTGGCAAATCTAAAGAAAAAGACCTCAGAAAGTTTTCGGGAGTATGCGATCAAATGGCGTGAAAAGTTGTCAAGGGTAAAACCTCCAATGGACGAAGTGGAAATTGTCATGGTATTTAGTTATGCTCGCGAGGCTGACTATTTCCAGAATATGATGTCAGCTATGGGTAAGCCATTCACAGAGGCTATTAAAATTGGTGAAATAGTGGAGAATGGACCGAAACAGGCAGAATTCTGAGCCAATCAACTATTAGAGAAACCTGCCCAGCCATCCAAGGTGGGTCTGGAGGAGTGGCCAAAGCTAAGAAGAAAGAAGAAACAGCCATGGTGGCCTCAGGTGCAAGGAGACACCGCGCTCCTAGACACATGTTCTCAGAAAGATCCCCTCAGCATTATTACCCTCATCAAGACACGACCTATGATCCTCAGCCTTATGCGGTCATGAATGCTTAATCTTTTGTACGACAACAACAACATGCCAATTGAAACCAAGCTCCATATCTAAGAAATCAGCCTCTTCCACAAAACCACTATAATCCCCGTCCTCTACAGAATACTTTTCCTCCTCGTTAGCCACCTAGGAGGCAAACTTTATTTCAATTGCTGAGTCTTACTCTAATATATTTCCAAAAATTGTCCAAATGGGTCTGCTGCAACCAGTTCCTCAACAAGGCAAAAGCCACATCGCCCGCTTATAGAGCCGGTGTCAGATGTGCCTATCATTTAGGAGTAGAAGGACATGATATAGATGATTGCTGGACCCTGAAAAGAGTGGTGGAGAACTTGATATAGCAAGGCAAAATAGTGCTAATGGATGAGGATGTCCTAACGTGACTAATAATCCATTGCCAACCCACAATAATGGGCCAATGAATGGGATGATTTGTGAAGATAAAGATTTTGATCCGGCGCTAAACGCCATACAGAAAAGCGAAAATGTGCCCTGAAGCAAGATAAAGGGAAAAAAAGAACAAAATTACCAAAACGGAACCAGAAAAGAAAGTTGAATAGGAACAAAAGTAATGCCTCCCAAAGATGGGATTCTCTATGTCCCACGAGGCCATAAAGAAAAGCAGCTGACTTTGAGCCCTCCAAAGAGGCTTTAACTAAATAAGACAACCTAAATGTATGTACCCAAGGGAGCTTATGTGGTGCAGGGGCCAACTAGTCCACCAAGGCTGACTGAGCCCGTGGCTATTGGCCGCATGCTAAAGAGGCCCGTGACGGATCCTATTCCAGTACCATGGAATTATCATAAAACAATGGTTACGTACAAGGGCAAAGAGATCTCGGGGAGCTTCAAGAAAACCATCCCGTTGAGATGTATTCCAACGTGGAAGAAGTAAACAATGCCACTAGAAAGCATTTACCATCTAAGAAAACTGTAATGTCGCAAAGATGCAAAAGCTTTATTTCAGAAAATGAAAATGGCGGATTATGAAACGGTTGATCAACTACAAAAGTATCCTGAACAAATGTCCCTGCTGTCATTACTAATGAAGTCTCCCGAACACCAGAAGGTTTTAATAAAGACCTTGAATGAAGCGTATGTGCCAACTGAAACATCGGTGGATCAGTTAGAAAGAATGGTAGAAAGATTCTTTGCTATCAATCAAATTTCATTTAGCAAAAATGGCTTTCCCCTAAAAGGGGCTGTTCACAATAAAGCTTTGCAATTAACTCTCAAATGTGGGGGATATTATTTGAAGAGTGACATGGTAAAAAGAGGTTCTGGGGTAGACATTTTCCCACTCTCAACACTCCAGTGGATGGAAATTGGGACTGGAAGGATTCGTACCAACAATGTCTGTGTGCGAGATTTCGACGGTATCACCAGGGACACAATTAGAGAAATCGATCTGATTCTGACCATTGGCCCAGTGGACTTTAAGGTAACCTTCCAAGTGCTGGACATGGACACATTTTACAAATACCTTCTGGGGAGGCAATGGATCCACACAATAGGGGTTGTACCTTCCAATCTTCATCAGATGGTAAAATTTGAACATGAGGATTAAGAAATTGTGGTCCATGGGGAGGATGAGCAATCAATTTATCAGAATCCCTCCGTTCCTTGCCTCGATGCTAGAGAAGGAATCGAGCACATAGTTTATCAAGCCTTTGAAGTTGTGGGGGCCAACCAGTATGAAGAGGAAAACCTGCCCCAGCCCTTCCTTTCCAATGCATCAATTATGGTGGATAAGGAGATGATACAACATAGATTTAAGCCGAAAAAATGGACTGGAAAAGTCTCTGCAAGGGGTAGCTGAGCCAATTATCTTGCCCACCAATGAGACGTTCTTCGAGTTAGGTTTCCACCCAACGCCACATGATATAACCTAGGCAAGTGATAGAAAGCATGATAGGTGAGTTCTACCTCAACCACTGCCACATTTGTATGAGACATTTGTAAGGCCAAAGTACAACGAAGAAGAAGAGGATGAGGCCTTTACGGTCGAAGAAATCAAAGAAATGTGTAAATAAATCGAAAAGATGCTACGTAGAACCCACAGAGTTCCGCCAGGAGAGGGCACAAGCACCCCTGAGGTGCTGTAAATGGGGCAAAGCGCTAAGCTCATAAATTGGAAGGCTACTCCATTTCAGATAAGGCGGGAGTCTCAATAGACCTCTCATGCTACTTTTTCTACATCCCAAGTTATTCCAGGGTGTAACTTGGATATTTTATTTAGTTTCTTGTCTTTAAATTTCCAAATGTAAACCTTGTTATCTTCAACTTTCAAGAAATGAAATAAATATTTCATCATTGATTTTTCTTTATTCTTTCTAGTTTTTCTATTCTTCTTTTCAGTTCTAATAACGTGGCTTTAAATAACATGACATGCTTGCGGACTTCATGCCCTGATCCAAACACACTGTCTAATTGCGAAATAATGAACCAAGAAAAAGAATATGATGAAGAAGATGATTTTAGGGAAATAAATCAAGGATTAGAAAAATTTGAGAATAAACCTTAGCCAAACTTGAATGATATTGAACCGGTTAACTTGAGAACCTCTGAAGAAATCTGGGAAACCAAGATAAGCATCCACACAAACAAGAAAAACCAGGATGCCATAATCCAACTCCTGTGTGAGATTAAAGATGTGTTTGCTTGGTTGTATGACGACATGCCAAGACTAAGAGTTGATCTCGTAGTGCATAAATTGCCAACTTATCCTGAGTGCCCCCCAATCAATCAAAAATAGAGAAAATTTAAAACTGCTTTAAGTGATAAAATCATAGAAGAGAACTCGAAGCAGTTGGGAGTAGGAGTGATCCGAGTGGTCCAGTACACCACATGGCTAGCCAACGTACTTCCAATGCCAAAGAAAGATGGAAAAACCCGAGACATGAACAAAGAAAGCCCCAAAGACAACTTCCCCTTGACCAATATCCACATCCTTGTTGATAACTGCGCCAAACATGAGATACAATCTTTTGTGGACTGTTACGCAGGATATCACCAGGTGTTGATGGATGAAGAGGACGCAGAGAAAACAACCTTCACCACACCTTAGGGAACCTACTGCTATAGGGTCATGCCTTTCAGGCTAAAGAATGCAGGGGAAACCTATATGAGAGCCATGACTACCATCTTCCATGATATGATGCATCAAGAAATAGATGTGCATGTGGAAAATGTAATTTTCAAGTCTAAAACTCGGGATGACCATGTGCAGGATTTGAGGAAGTTCATCAAGAAAGTGATGTGCATGTGGACGATGTTATTGTTAAGTCTAAAACTCGGGATGACCATGTGCATGATTTGAGGAAGTTCTTTGAACGGCTGCGCAGATATGATTTGAAACTGAACCTAGCCAAATGTGTGTTCGGACTCCCGTCAATAAAACTTCAATCATATCTAAGGTCGTTGTGGGACCTCGAGTCGAAGTCTTTAGCAATCCCCTAGCGTGTGTGGTGAGGAATAAAATTGTGAGTCCAAGTCCCGAGCCAATGGTCTAGAACTTGCCCTGAATGTTTGTTGAGGAGAAATCGTAGGTGAAATTTGAATTGAGAAGTGATTATAGGATCTCCTTTATCCAAATGTTAAGTTGACCAATTCTATGGCCTACCAATGAAATGATCCCTAGCTAACCCTTTTGAGCCTTGGACCTTTTTCTTTCAAGAACCAAACCTACAAGCCTATATCCATTCTAAAAAATACCCTCTCCTGGCACCCAAATCTTCCCTTGAGTAATGGTAAATGTCTAAGTTTGGGGAGGGGGGGGGGGAGACAAGAAAGGAAACAAAGTGGTAAAAGGTACAAAAGCAAACGAATCCAATGTGAACAAGAATAAAACGGGATTCAGGAAAGCAAAAGTGAAAAAGGTGTGAAAAAAGTAGAAAAAGGAGAAATGTTTTGAATTGCATAAGAAAGAGCGACAATGTGTCCCTTTAACAACTTGAATGGAGGTGAAATACTCAAATGATTCTAGAAAGTATGCCAAAATGAATCAAAAGAAGTGCTTAAAGGAAGATTGAACCCCCTTGAATAAAAACATGTCCTACCCTTACCCAAAAGCCTTTATATTTGACTCAACAAAAGCCCTATGGGATCTTGAGTTGAAGGGAACCTAAATTAGTGGTTACTTATGTAAGGGGCAGGCATATATGTCTAAAATATAAAATGGTGAAGTTTTCTTAGGGAGAGGTGAGGATGTGTGAGTTTGGGTTCTATAATGACCAAAGTAATTGAGAGAAGTTCTTTAATGAAATATGTCAACTCTTGATGCTCTTGTGTCACACTTGATCCACGGTTTTCAAAGTTAAAAATGTGTTAATGAGGCATTCGTATTAAGGGTAATTATTAGTCCCAATTGATGCTTGTTGAGGTTACTCTAAGATAGCTGGAATTACTAGGATGTTCCTTTAAGGGGTGGGTCTTATTTTGTTTGCTTGAGGGCAAGCAAAAGTTTAAGTTTTGGGGAGTTAATCAGTAGGATTTTAACGTGTTTTATGCCTTTACTTTCCTATGCTTTGAGTATAAATTGCTACAAAATAGTCCCAAAATGCTTATAGGTGGTGCTTGATTGTAACTTTGAGTAACAAAATGACGAAATGTCAAAGATCGGCTCAATACAGAGTGAAACCTGCTCAAGTATCAAAGACAAAGTGAAGTGAAGGAAATAGAGAACCTAGTACGGACTGTAAAAAAGGCACGTGGCCGCACTAGGAGGTTCACAGATGGGCATATTAAGAACATTGACAATGCGACCGCCATCAGATCCATTGCGGCCCGCGTTCGGCTTATGCAGCCGCGCTACTAATTCATGCGGCTCGCATCAAGATATTCAGAGAGATATCATTTCGGTCAAAAGAAAGCCACGCGGCACGTAGTCTTTATTACGCGGCCCGCGCTAGAGCCCTCCGCGGTCAGGCTTCCATTTTACGCGGTCCGCGGTCCTCAACGTCAGAGAAGTTGAACTCATCAGTCTAAGATCCAACGTGGCCACGGTCCTTTTTGCGCGGTCCATGTTGTCCCCATAGGGGTATTTTTGTCCGATTTTTCTAGCCTAGCATAAATAGAACATTTTATCATTTTTAGAGAAGTTTGTTTTTATTCTGACGCAGCTGTGCACCTGGGAAAGAGATTGTAGCCGTCTTTTGGCCCTTTTACTCTTTATTATTGTAGATTATGCCTAGTTATTAATTAATATGTTTAGTTCCTCATCTATTTTCTTCAGTTTCTTCTTTAATTATGTCTTGCTAAACCGTTAGCTAGGGTTGCTGCTCAACCCTAGTGTGGGTAATTGATGGGTGTTTCTATCTAGGGTTAGATTGATATTGTATATTTATTATTTGGGTTAATTTTATGTGTTAATTAAAGATTGGTGGTTTCAAACACCTATTCTAGCTTTGTGGGTTTAACTCTTCGTGAGAAAGAGAGTCAATGACCCCAAAATTGACCTAATAAGAAATGGGATGGACCCATGAGAAACATAGTCCCAATTAATGGGTTAATCTTCGAGAGAGTTATTAACCTACTTGAATCCTAGTTGCTTGGTCTAATTGGCCCACTCAATTAGTCTTAAGAGAGCCAATTGGGAAAAACCATTCTCTACCGAGAGGTGTGATAATGGGTACAATTATGCAACGCTTATAGCATGAGCACCAAATACGTCAATCTACCCTTAGTAACTTCTACCCATCGATTAGCCGCTTAGGTTGTGTCACGACCCAAGTGCCTTTCTCCATACTAAATACAACTTAACAATATTCTGAAAGCATAATTTAGTTTTAATCATTAGTTTCATAATTGTATTTATAAGAACAAAAAAAAAACAAAAAAATGTTTGAAGTGACATTAGAAGCACAACCGCATCTCTAGACAAAACAGACAATACATTTCCACTACTAGCCCCCTGTGGAAATTCGATCCCGAATCACTAATTGGGTAAAATATATTGCGACCCGCTCTTCCTAATTTGGTATAGCATAGATTTGGCATCGATCAATCGACAAAGCGCGTAAGAGCCTACAGGCAACCCTAATGAGCCTTAGAGCCATATCGCGAATCTAGGGATTCCTATCAACTCAAAGACCAGTTCCTCTCGCTAATATTATGGAATACAGTAACCCAGAAGATACAAAATCACGAGGCTTCCCCCTTATACACATATGTAATAAAATACAAGCTCCATTTACAGCATACTTCGAAAGTACTATACATAGTGACAGAGAAGGAAATAAACATCCCTCTTTGGGACTATGGTGCGATGACCCCATCCTCGCCATTTGACAAAGGAAAATGGCATCGTTTCTTTTGCCTTGGCTTGCTTGATCTCTTTCAAAAGATAAAATCCCATAGCGCGAACATCCTCGTGGGTTTCCCTCGGACCTTTGCACTTCACGTACTCTTTACTAATGCTTGCATGATCAAGAGTTCTCCTTAGCTCAGCAGTAGCATCGCCAGTGCTCTTCAAATAGGCTGCCACTTTCTGGTTAGCCCTGGTGCAGCTCATTATAGCCTCAGCTCGGGCATTCACCACCTCGACCTTCGCTTTTGAAAGCTCGGACTTGAGCCTTGTGACCATATTTGCTCGTCCATAATCATTCGCACGAGAGGTCCAGAGTTGCACCTCGAGGGTAGAAGCCCTAGCCAAAGCACCCTCTTGGCCGCAACTTGGGCATCAACCCCAAACTGCAGCACGTTAAACTTGTGTTTGGCCGTGCCTACTTCGCGCAAATTTTTTTTCCAGCTCCTTCGTTTTGCTCTCCAACTAAAATATAAAAATAGTAATCTCTAAAAAATGAAAGGAGGAACATACATCAACACGAAATACAGGATGCCTGTTTTTCAAGATGGATATCGCAGTTCCAACTTCGTACCGCCTCGCACCGTAGGGATACCAGCTCACTTTCTTTTCCTGCACAAAGGAGCCTAAGGGATTTCTCCCTATCTGGAGCTTTCCATAGCCTGGTCTCATGGAGAAGAAGCTCGGACTTATATCTGTCGAAATCCTAGAATGGAAAATTTAATAAGAAAGGAAGAATGTGAAATCAAGATAAGCCTATACTGATTACCAAAGTATACCATAGAGCCAAGTTGTTAAGCCTCACCAAAGGCCGAGCCGATGTACGATGGCCTAGTATCCCCCAAAATTCCTTTGGTAGAAAAAGAAGAAGATGTCGTATGTACCTTGCTCTTCGAAGTACCCTTGGTGGGAACGAGAAATGTTCATTAAAAAATGGAGGCCTCCGTAGCCGGAAGATCGACCGACTCCCCTCTTTTGAACCTCAAAAAAGGACTCGCCCACAACGAGCCTCCTCACACCTCGGAGACTCTTTCCATTTGTTATCAACCCTTGACCCCGCGGTCGGCAGTCTCTCCTCCTCCCCTAGGGGAATGGTCTTAGCTCTAAAAACTCTCTAGTACCTGCGGCAACTACGTTAGCCTAAAACAAAAAATACCGTTCTAGGAAAATAAGCCACTAAATGCCTACCATGATTCTTTGCCTCATATCTCCCCATGAACAGGTCTCTCTATATGCGTTTGTCATAGGTTGAAGCGGCTAACTTGCGGGACTATCAAGCTAGATTAGGAATCTTGTTCGGCAACCATTGAGTTGCTGCAAAGAATGAAATAGGTAAATGCCACTATGAAGCTCATTTCCGCTACGAAGAAAGCGATAAAAATATAGGTATGCCACTGACTTTTGAAATTCCATTCTAAGGAAAGGGAAAATACTCTCCAGGGATGATATCAATTGTCTGTGTTCGAAGGAACCGGCTAATCCACCCCTTTTCCTCATCCTCTTTGTCATTAGCGGTAGGGGACGGAGTGGACCGATGCTTAGAGTAATGTAACCCTAATAAAGAACTAGCCGATATAACATCACGATATGGGTGAGGGTGAAGTCGAGCCCAACCTTATCAGTAAAGTACATTATTGTCTGCACTACCTTCCAAAGGGATTGGTGAGCCTATGCTAGGGTAACTTGATATCTCCTACAGAATTCAAGCACATCCCTGTCGGGGGGACCCAACATAAGTGCATATACACTCTCAAAAATCCCTCGACGTGGGTCATGATGCTCTCCTCAAGGGAAGGTACCTGCAGTACCACTCCTTCTCCCCATCCGTAGTCTTTCCTAATCATTTCGAGGTGTTCCTCCTCTACTGATGAGATGAACCTCGACGCATGCTCCTGATGTTCTAGAACTTTGGGAGGTCTCTCCAACTTAAAGTATCTCCTCGAAACGAAGCGCCTTGAGGCCCACTTATCGGACGCAGGTGGTGTACCATTGACTGGACATGGAATAGAGGCAGAACTCCCCTATCTTTGATGGGTGGATGTCAATGTAGCACTCATGGCAACAAAAAAATAGGAAGAGGAGGACAAATATTTGGGTGAAGGCATTGAGTTGAAACAATAGGAGAACAAACAAAAAGAACAAAATTCCATGGAAAAAATAGTGACTCAAAGTAGCGGATTCTCCATTTGAGAAGTAAGCGAATGAAGATATAAGGGCAAGCAGCAACTGCTTGCCTACCTAAGAGGCCAATTAATTTTGGCCAGGACAACATAATCTTTTTTGGGAAATATACTGGCAGGACCACCCCAGGGGTCCCACTATCAGGTCTGCAAGAGTGCTGCTAGCACAATGCGGGAAATATTGAGACCTTGAGGTTTCCTACTACTGAAAGTGTCAGCCCCAAAGGAGCGACCGACCTAATTGTGAGATAGAACCCGATTTTGGGAACCCTGATTACTCCAAGTATGGGCTCCGAAGATCTAATATTAAAATTCAAAGACTAGCTCCACAAGAACGACGAGATATAAAGAATGCAAAGACTTGAAGCAGAAAGACTCTCTTGCATTACCAAAAATTTATTTACAAGGGGAGTCTTTACAAGACTCATTTCCCTGGGAGTACATACACAAAAGATAAAAAGCAAATGCGACGCAGGCATTCTCTTCATTGCCACTACCCTCTGAACTATTGCCAGGACCCTCATCCAAAGCGAATAAAAGCGTGAATTTCTCTACAATTCACGGGCCTCCTCAATCTTGGCTGAAAGATTGAAATCTTTGGCTCTAAATCCCTCTAAGGCTTCCCTCTTTGACTTCGCACTAGCATTAGCGACAACCCAAGCTAGTTTTAGCCCAGCCTCCATCGATATATTTCAGGATATTTTATTTGTTGTGGATGCATCCTTCAAATAAGTAGCAAATTTTCCTTTGACCTCAGAATTGGCCTGACTCAGCATAGAAATCTCCTTTCGGGCATTTTGGAGAAGACCGTATGTCAATGTCAATTCCGAGGTCGCTACCTCGTTTCTCTCCCTCAGCTCGGGGATCTCCATATTCTTTTTTTCAATCCGTGGAAGGGAAAGGTAAGCCAGTTAGCATCGAATTATTGGAACGAAGCGAAGATGTACGCATGGCAAAATACCTACTCAGCGAGTTCAGCTTTTTCTCAGAGCAATCCCTCCAAAGCAGCCTGAAGCCCACTCGAATCCTTCTCCTTTCCGGTGGAGAAATCCCCCGACTCTTGCAGTCTCGAGGTAAGCCTCTCGAGCTAATTTTCATGGCATAAATGATCCTCTTAGAGCCTATAAAGGGAATCATCATGCATATCCTTACACTATGACAAAATAGAAGATTTAGAAAATAAGGAATAATGCTTGAGACTAAAAAAATACGCATACACAGCTATCACCACCCGCTGGAACCTCTCCGCTGCTTTGACGGTGTCGGAAGTATCAAGGTCGATTTCCTCACTCACATCGCCAATACCATCAAGAATAATTCCAAGCGCACCTAGCCCTTACCTCCCCTGACGAGAAAGGACAAACTGAAGTTATCTAGGGTATGGATATCCTCGAGGGGCAACTCCTACCCCCAAAAAGCTTTGGGCCCAGACCCTTCTAGACCAGCTGTAATGGTCCCCCCAATAGGAACTTCACCATCTCCGGTCACAGGATCTGGAACCATATTAACCCTCATATGATTGTCTCCATTACACGGGACCGACTTGAGTTGGTTGTTCCCTATTGAGTAGCCTCTTGTTGAAGAAATTTCGTGACCCGTGTCCGACCACGCTTTCTATACCAAATGACACTCACCCTCATTATCATATTCATTCCTAGTGCCGAGACTTGCTTTGGACGCTGAAGTCGAGGTCTTGGTGGCTGCTCGAGGCTCGCATGACTTAGATTTCCTTGTCGCGAGAGAATCAACAGCCGCCTTACCCGTCCATTTCTTTCTCTCAATAGGCTCCGAAGTCCCCAAGGCCAAGGCCTACATGAACATAGTGGCTGAAATTTCGTTAGCTCAATGGATACGGGGATAAAACATAAGATTAAGATATATGTTGCAAAAAAGAAAATTTATCATGATTCTTGGCCACCCCCTGCGTCATGGCCAGGTCAGACAAAGATCGAATGAGATACAGGAACGAGGTGTACTAACTCCTGATCCGTCCTGGCAGGTCCATAACCACTTCAGGAAACCAAGCGGTAGCTACGAAAACCAAAAGAAGATCATTTATTTAGAAGGGAGGTAAGAAGCTCACAAATCATATCTGAGGGAAAAATACTTTCTGTGTGTATTCCAATTTTATAGGAATGGCATCCTCCAAACCACGATGATGTCTAAGGTCCTCACTCTAACAAACCTGCTCATCCACCCTTGATCCTTGTCCTTATCGGTGCTCAAGAAAAATGATTTCTGGACCAGTAGTGAAGCTTATTCAAACCTTGATAAAATCGAGGGCTATATAACCTAATAAAATCGCCGAGGGTAAAGTTCTCGCCCTTGACCCCATTGCAGAAGTGGTGGAGCATAAAGACTATCCTCCAAAAAGATGGTTAGATTTTACCAAGCGTTACTTGGTACTTGTCGCAAAAATCAAGAATAGCCAAATTTATGTCGTGGGAAGAAGGTTTAGAAGAATTGACCAGGCCCAAAGTGAATAGATAAGTATATACATAAAGTAAACCAGATATACACTCGTTAGAGCAGGTGATCTCAACCAGTATTGCCTCCTACCATCGATAAGCTTTGTTCTCTTTTTCTATGTCGGTCACGACTGTAATATACCAAGAAACGTGTTCACACCGGCCTGGTGTAGATGAGGTTTTGTGGAAGGTGAAATCCTTTGTCGTGTCAAACATGATAGTAGTACATTGTTCCACGGTGGGTAATAATTTGGGTTTTCCATTAGATATTCGGGATGAGAGGCAGTCTTGTCTTTCTAAGAAACAATCTTGGAAGTTCTAGCCATGATGGTGGTGAAATTTTTCTAAGAATGTAGGCAAAGGATAAAAAACGTAAGAGAAAAGGATGCGAAAGGGGATAGGTCTTGCCTTGAAAATTTGAAGGTGTTGAGAAAGTATGGATTATCAAACGACTGATGCATTAATAGGAGCCGTGTGGGCTGCAGAATGGATAAACCAATAGCAGTTCGTGAGCTTCTCAATAGTCGTGTTTGAGGGCAACCCTTATGCAACTTTTTTAGCATGGCATTTAATGATCTGATGGGCTGACATCATGACGATGATTCCCTCAGAAGAGGAGTTCAAAATCGTTTCCTATCACCTTGATCTAGGAAGCACATGGATTATCTATATACGGTAGAAATCAACAATGCAATTTCACGAGCATCATGGCACCTTGAGGGCTCCCGGTGATCGATCTCGATGATTCTCGACAGTCAAATTTTGAGAAATTGAAAATAATGACCGGCCTCGAGGCACTGCGAGTTACCGGTATCAGTGGTCCATGGTGGAGTTCCCAAGGAACGTACGTATGGAAGATCTAGTCTAGTAGGCTAGCCCTAAAAGGCCAATCAAGGCATTAAATGAATTGTACCGTCTCCATATCTTTGTAATTAATATTTTTTGTACTATGCTAGGATTCCCCTTACATATAAAGAAGATCATTGTCATTTTGTAAACTTTTGTTTCTCCATACAAAAATAAAAAAAACATTCTCTTTACTCTCTAACACATTGTCTTGATATTATTGCTTCCATTTATTGTCTTATTATTGTTCTCATTTATTGCTTATTAACGACAATAAAGAGTCGCCCTTGATTTTATTGTAATTATTTGCCATATGTCAATCGCCGTCGATAGCTTCCAGCCGAGAATCATAAATGACCTCGAGGACCCCAAATCGACTAGCTCGAGGCCACGATTGTTAACCCATCGATTTGGTTATCACTTTGTTCTCAAGCCCTTATCTTATTTCTATGTTCTTCACATAGCATCAACTGCCTAACAACTGGCATAAAAATATATCACGTATTTTTGGAGTCCCATAATTAGTTGTCATTACCATTTTCACAGTAAACATGAATCAACTATAGGGGTATCAATACTGAAATCTCTCCCATTAGCTATATACGCGTCATACCCCTTCTCAACCATTTGTTGATCCTTAAGCAAAGAAATAACTCTATTGGGAGTGTGATCTAAAGTACCACTCCAACTCTATTGGGAGTGTGACCTAAAGTACCACTCCACTCAACTCGCGGTACACCTAGCATGGCAATGTCATGGTTCGGCATGACTATCAAGATAGCATAATGGAGAGACAACTAGTCCACGCCCAAGTTAACATCAAAATCTACCATGTTGAGCAATAATAAATCGACTATGGTCTAAAAAACACTAAGAACAACCGAATACGACCAATAAATGTGGTCCACAACAAGAGAATCTCCCACAGGAATAGAAACATAAATAGGGAAACTCAACGAATCCTGAGATATGCCCAAATGTGGCGAAAAATAAGAACAAACATAAGAATAAGTGGAGCCTGGATCGAATAAAACTGTTGCATAACTGACACAAACAAGGACAATACTTGTGATGAAAGAATCGGGGTCGACAGCCTCAGTGTGGGCAGGTTGGCAATGTATATGGCCTAGCCTCCACCTTTAGGGCGACCTCTACTTCCTTGAACTTCACCTCCAGCTGGCTGGGCAGGTAGGTTAGGGACTTGTGCTATGATCATTTACTAGGAACTCTATGGGGCACGTTGTGGATGGGAAGTCTGTGGAGGTGCACCCCTCTAAGTCTGGGGAAATCCCTCAACATATGGCATGTGTCACCACACTCAAAACAAGCTTTGGGAGGACGTGGATTCTATGACTAGCTCGGGCAAGGTATGCTGGACTAACCACTGAAAACACCACACAGAGGAGGCACACTAGATATTCGAGGTCCATAATAAGCCTCATGAGACCTAGGAGGAGATATAATACTAGTGGCTACTGGAAAAGCTGAAAGAACAGGATGACTCATATAACACCTACCGTGAAGAACTACAGGTGGTGCACGGGAACACGAATAATGGCCCAACTCTCTAGAGGTTTTGGCCTCTCTCTTCGCTCTATCCTGAGCACGCATTCCCTCTACTCTCCTAGCAATGCTCACAACCTGATAATAAGAAATATCCATTTTCAACTCCTGAGACATTCTAGACCTGATTCTGGGAATGAGCCCCTCAATAAAACAATAAACTCTCTCACAAACTGTAGAAACCAAGGCTGGTACATGAATGTGAAATGGAAAACATACTATGAAACAGTCATAACACCCTGGCGGAAATTCTCAAAACTCTGTGTGCTATGCGTCCTTGAGGCTCTAAGGAACAAACTCTCTCACGACCATATTTGAAAACTGAATCCAAATATGGGAAGCTTCCTCAGATGGACTGTCCAACTCAAAAGTGCGGTACCATTGGTAGGCTGCTCCTCGAAGTTGGAAGGTAGTGAAACAAACCTCACTTGATTATGATATACCCATTGTGCGGAGGATACGGTAGCACTCCTCAATAATTTCTAGGGTATTATCTGATACTAAACCACCGAATACATGAGGCTTATACTTTTTGAACCTCTAAAGCCTCCACTGCTCATCCTCTAAAGTCGCAGCCCTTTCCTCGGGTTGAACTGGGGGTACAGGCTATATCACTATAACCTCAAGGCTCTGATCAACCTAGAGCTGCTTCATAGGAGTGTGGGCGACAGGAGTGTTGGCCCCTATCCCTGCCTGGATGTGGCTGTAGCAAGGAGAATCAACCATGCGTGAGCTAGAGTGGTGTCCATAATCACGAACTGTGCAAGAGCCTCCTGGAGAGCTGGAATAGTAGTATCAGTAGGCGTATCAGGTGTCTGGACTCTGGCTAGAGCTACTGGTGGCTCCTATAAGGCAGCTCGCACTGGTGCTCTGCATACACCATGGGCGCGTCACCTCTAACCCAGCCCCAACCTCTAATGACTCTAGTAAGGGGTACGAATGCGGGTGCCAAATCATCTCCGGTAGCGCGCGTCCTCACCATTATTGAGATAATAGAAGACAGAAGTTTATAATTGTGATATCAAAATCTCGCACGATAAGGAAATAAAATAAAGTAGAATTTTCCTAACAGTTACATAGTGTTACATCCCGCAATATCACGATGATGTTACGTCCTGCAGGATTATATTACGATGATGTTATGCCTTGCAGTATTATATTACAATGATGTTATTCTTTGCAGGATTACGTTGCGACAATGTTGCACCCTGCAGTATTACATTACGGTGATGTTATTCGCAGAATGAAATTACAACGATGTTGTACCCTGTAGTATTTTATGTTGAATATGTCATAAGGTAATTGACATCAGTACAAGGAAAAGATTATTTGGATATTATAAGGATTATGCTATTTCAAAAAAGTTATGAGTAAATTCGTGAAGTTAAAAGGGTAAGCAAGTCGAAGAAAATAAATTTTGTTAAAGTTTGATAATTTGGGATTAAATATGGCCCGAGCTAAAATATCCGATATTTATAAACTAGTATCATAAAAGGTACCCTATGGTCATGATAGAAAGGTGTATAAGGTGTGTTAAAAGTGCATAATATTTTATATAATGTGAGATAATTCCTAATTATGTATATAATAGAATAATCACTGCTTAATAAAAGATCAATAAAATAATTAAGTGATTAGAGGATAATTAATCCAAATAATTCGATAAGTGTTACATCCACCCAATGTGGCAGCCAATAAAAGTCAAGCGAATAACTCTCGAATTAAAACAATACATGGAAACAATGTGCATAATGAGTCACAAGACATATGATGCCTTGTTTACACGTAAGGGTTCTTGGAATTTACCTTGAATTAGTTTCTTATCTGGCATAGTTTCATACGTAAATTTACACAAGGCTAAGTAGATGGGTTCTGCTACATTTCACTCCCTTTATAATATAATTGAAAGATTGCCTTTAAGCCTAAGAAAATACATATTTTGGCAAGTGGGAAAGACATATTTTACATTGAGAAGCTTTAATCTCCTACGAGTTGGATATATTTATCACTTTACATCTTTGTAATATTGCGGGGTGTAATATTATGAAGCTTGTATGATTGTGACTTTGTAAGTGCTTTTTTGCGATTCATTTTTCCTTTTTAGCTTTTAGTCAATTACTAGGCCTTACTTTGTAACATATAAATTTTAATAGGATGCATCCCTTGGCATCTATAGGTGTACAAAAGTTCTTTGCTTGATACTTTGTAGAATTTGTAAATATGATCATATCTTATTTCATAGATCCAATTATCTATTCATATAGCTTTACTACATCTACATGGTTCATACAATACCGTAACTATTTTACTTCAATATATCGTTATTGAGGTTACTTCAATAGTAATTAACATATCCAATTCCTAGGAGATTAAAGCTTCTCCATGTAAAATATGTCTTTCCCACTTGCCAAAATATGTATCAATTTGTTTAGGCTTAAAGGAAATCTTTCAATTATATTAGAAAGGGAGTGAAATATAGCAGAACCCATCTACTTAGACTTGTGTAAATTTACATATGAAACTATACCGAATAAGTTAGAAAAAAGTTTCTTCATGATATTACTCAAAAAAATAATGGTCTTATGATATTCCAACAGATTTTATTGACGTACTTCTCATGCACTGTATTCATATACATTAACTCATAAAAATGTGACGTTATGTACACGTATATATATATATATATATATATATATATATATATATATATGAAATATGGGAAATGTTATGGCATTATATATGCAACACCACCTAATTAGCTGGTATATTGTATTTTGGACCATAGTGGCTAAGATGATTTGATGGGACACCCTCAGAGGTTGATGATGTTATGAAACATATACCTATGCAGGACATGACATTCATATGCATATGCATGACACTATAATTATCTCATGATTCACAAAGTTATCCAAACTTACATGCTTAGTCATTTACTCTATATTTCCTCCAAGTCTGTTATGTACTCATTTATGTTCCTTGTATACTCAGTACATTATTCGTACTGACATCCCTTTTTGTCTGAGGATGTTGCGCTTCATGCCCGCAGGTCCCAATAGACAAGTTGAGAGCCCTCCAAGTAGGCTATCAGAGCGGAAGATATTGGTGCGCTCCATATGCCTTGGAGTTGCTTGTTTTGTGCGTACAAGCTTGGTGTGGTTTTATTAGTATGGCAGGACTTTATCTCGCCCTTTATGAAAATTATGTATTCCTAGTGGCTTGTAGAGAGATGTCATGTACGTAAAAAATCGTATGGCTTTCTCGACTTATGTTCCGTGTTCAACTGGTGATTTTGGTATTACAGGCCCAAATGCTTTATGTATATGTTGGCATTACCTGTTGTATTCTACCTATTTCACAGTAGCCTCTCCAGCTCAGTTATTTATGATAGTATGACATGAAAAGATACGTTATGCTGGTACTCGATTGAGTAAGGTACCATGTTCTCGCCGGGGACCATCGATTTGGGTTGCTACACATAGCCTCTTATAGGCAAGTACATATATCGCTGTATCAATCAACGAGACTCCAATAAATCGGCTTGTGATTCCTGACTCCTATGAACCTAGAGCTCTAATAACAAATTATGAAGGCTCCAATTCACCTTTCGTGAACTATCATGACAACACCTAGTCTCTACAACTAGGTAAGCCTAACAATTTTCGAAAAAAGAAAATAACAGATAAAAACTAGTAGAAATTGCGGATAAACATAATGAAAATGATTAAGATGTCACTCGGTATATATAAATACACACTTTCAACAAAAGACATATCCCAAAACCCGAAATCTCAAGCTATAGATACTACATAGTGCTCTGACTTCAGAATGTCTAAATAAAATAAATATTGAAAGGTTGTAACTACAAGAGAGAATGGAGAAGAACTCATCGGTCTGTAGACGTGACAGATATACCTCGAAATCTTTGAAGAATCGCCTAAACGCAAGGATAGTAGGGCTGAGTCGAAGAACCTGGATTTGCATACAAAAAATATGTGCAAGAAACGGGAATGAGTACACACATAGTAGTACTTACTAAGTGCCAAGCCTAATCTCGATCAGGTAATAACGAGGAAGGTAAGGGCCTTACCGCTCTTATACATATATAAGGAAATGAAATAGTATGAAGTAACACAAGATAATATGAATAACAACAACTACAACAGAGAGAAAAATCACAGAAAGAATATAGCTCCACAAAAAGATCGCAACCGGGGATCTCTCAGGATATCGTCCTGTATTCGTCAAATGTAAATATCCAGTGGACCTCCCAAGTGTCATCCCGCAGCCCAACTCATAATATGCAGGGGATCTACAAAAATACCAATCAGTAGTCCAAAATATAAATATCCAATACATGGGGAATCTACCGGGCGCAGTCTCATAGTTCCAATGTAAATGTACATGGGGGATCTACTGGAATACCAATCCGTAGTCCCAAATAAACAGGCAAGACGAATCTACCGGGATATCGCCCGTAGTCCCAAAGTAAACACACTGGAACATCACGAAGAATATTCAATTCTATCCAATTCCACACAAAGGAAAAACAAGTATTTCTAACCTGGCATGCTGCACAGAATTTAAATAACGCGGTTTAAGCAAGTAAAACAGTTAAGTCACTTCGACATGCTTCTCTAAGCTAACAGTAGACTTAAATTGCAAGTAATGCGCTGCAAGGAAGAAAACACGATTATAGTTATTTAATGAAACAAGATTTTCAATAATTAGAACATGCACGCACTCGTCACCTCACGTACAAGGCATTTCATATATCAATAATACTAAACCCTAAGGGGAGTTTCCCCACACAAATTAATCGAACCAGCTCAATCAATTCAAAATCACGTTCTTGCCACGAGCATCTGACTCCAAATGGCCCAAATCTATTCAAAGTAATTGCATAATGTAAATATAACTTCAAAAACTAATTCAACTAACTAATTCTTCGCTAACATGCGAAATTAGAAAAATTGACAAAACTAAAATCCTCACACTCTCACGAGTTCATACATACCCAAAACACTAAAACCGGACCATAAACAACCCCTCAGATCCCCAATTCCAAGTCTCCAATTTCAAACCCTAAACCTCTAAATTTAGAACTTATTTTCCATAAATTTCTTGCCAAATCAATAGAAAAATTCCATAATAACGAGTTTAGGTTCCAAAAGTCCTACCTCCTTGAAGCTCCTTTGAATCCTCTCTCAAAAACCTCCCAAAAGCTCAAATTCTCGGATAAAATGGTGAAAAAATAAGCTAAAATCGCGACAAAAACCTTATACAGGTTTTTGCGCAGGGTTTCCATACCTGCGGCCATTTCCTTGCACCTGCGGTCCCAAATGTGCATTTGTGAGAATTCACTTAAGGCACCAAGCCGCAGCTGGGCTTACCGCACCTACAGTCTCGTAGGTGCACTCTAGATCCCGCACCTACGACTTCAGACCTCCAAATGCCCAGCCGCATCTGCGACTTCTCCATCACTTCTGTGGACCCGTATCTTCGGTCCCATGCATGCAGGTATGGTTATGACAGATCAAGCCAACTTCAGATTTTTTCTAAGTCCAATTCAACCTGCGTTAAAAACCCGAAACTCACCCGAGGCCCCCGGGACTTCAATCAAATATGCCGACCAATCTTAAAACATCATACGAACTTATTCTCACCCTCGAATCACATCAAACAACATTAAAATTAAAAATAACTCTCCAATACAAACCTAAGGCTTCCCAAAACTTCCAAATTTTTCTTTCGATCAAAATGTCTATCAAACCTCGTCGAAATGACCAAAAATTTGGCACACACTTCTCAAATAACACAATGGACCTACTCCAATTTCCGGAATTCCATTGTGACCCCAATATTAAAATCTCACTATTGAACCGGAAATTTCAAAAATTCAACTTTCTCCATTTCAAGTCTAACTAAGCTACAAACCTCTAAAACACAATTTGAGCATGCCCCTAAGCTCGAAATCACCCAACGGAGTTAACAGAATTGACGTAATTTCATTCCGAGGTCGTCTTCACATTGTTCCAACTACGATCCAAATTCTAAAGCTTAAGCTCTCGTTTAGGGACTAAGTGTCCCAAAACATTTCAAAACTCAAAACGAATCCTCCCGACAACTCACAATAGCAGAAACAAACACGGGGAATGCAGTTAATAGGAGAACGGGGCGTTAATTCTTAAAACGACCGGCTGGGTCGTTACAGAAACACAGTTGTGGACCTCGAAGAATGTCTAGCAATTTTTATATTTTTGAGGTAATTTGAGCTCTTATCCAATGTTGATAAAATAACTTAGTCAAATCAAAGTTATTTACAAGTAAGTGCCCTAACGTACCTTAAAATCGTTAAGTGACGACTCTTCTCTTTACACCTATTGACAACTCTTCTCTTTTTACCCGCATTCAAAAGAATTATCACATATCGACATCACTTTCGCGAGAAAACGGAGCTTGACAACTGTTAGTCAGCATTTAGTAAAAAAATCAACATGTTAGTACTTCACTGCTTGCATCTTACATTGTCAAATAAAAAGTGAAATCTATCACAATCACTTGCTACCGCTGAAATGTCTTTGTGCTCTATCATAACCAGTTAATACCGCTGAACTATCTTGTGGGACTATTTTCACGAATGCGACCAATCTACACTTTAGTTGGGAAAAGCTGATGCCCCGTTTGCCTGCAGTTGCACTGCATATAGACTTGTCTTCAATACTCCCAACGTGTTCCCTTGACTTCATATCATCTAATTCAAACTCTTACATATATGTGAAAATAAATAAAAGTACTTAAGCACATATATATAAATAAATATAAATACAAATATAAGAAAAATAAAAGTGGAAAACCCTAAACTAAAAAGTTAAATTACTTAAATACCTTTTACATAAGTTAAATAACTTAGTTATAAAAAAACTTAATCCTACAAGGAATTGTCAAGACAATTCTAAAAGTCACAACTATTCATTTTACCAAACCAGCACTAACAATCACAACTATTCCTTTTAGGTGTGAATACACATGTACATTTGTGTATGTGGTATATTTCTTCTTCGTCCTTTCTTTCTTAATTTTCGTGTTCATATTTTTGGCGATATTGTTTTTCTTGCTTTACTTCACTTAGTTACATTTTAATATTTATTTTGATTTATTGTAATTAATAAATCAATATTAACATTTTCACTGATTACTTATGTTGTTGCAAATTTTGTCACATTAATTATGAGTATACAATAAACTTTTCTTTTAATGAGTATATAGATTACTTTCATGTTAATAGTCTGCAGATAATAATACCTTTTTTGGGGGTTTATTGTTGGACGTCTTTCACATATTAAATCAAATAAAAAAAAGTTGGTTATCCAACATTTTGTTAGTCTTTTTCTTGGAATATCTATATCAATTTTATATTCTTAATTTTCTCCTTTATGTATATTTCTTGATTCATCCGTTAACAAATATTAGTACCAAATAAAAATTTTTAGTCCTCCATTATGTGCTTAGGATCTGTTTTCGTTTGTGCATATTCATGTGTATCCAAAGATTGGTTGGTGGGAATAAGTTCAACTAAAATTTTTTAAAGGAACTTTATCCCTCACTCGAAAGGAAGATAAAGATGGGTGTTCGTCAAGCAAATTCATATCCGGTGTCATCATTGAGTCAACTCCCTATCTGATTTAGCCTTTTCTCTCATAAAACAATAATATTCCGGATAGTTTGACAATACATATATTAAAGTTTTGAAAGTGTCTTTTAATATTTGAAAAAACATATAACATTAACCAAGAAAAAAGAAATTCATTTTATGATTGTTAACTGCAGATATTTATTACTTATTCATTTTAAATGATTATGTTTGGACTATATTTGGTTGAAGTTTGAAAAGTTAGTTTTTTGAGTTAAATTTGAAGTTAAAATTGTTTGACATGAATTTTACTTAGAGATGAACTTTTGTGAGGGAAACATTACTTCCTTTGAGATTAATTTTTAATTTAAAATTAAAATAATAGATAAAATTGTAAAATAAATATTTAATTGTAAATAGTGTGTATCCAAATGCGGTCATAACTAAAACAATTCCTAAAGCATGCATATGATTAATGATTCAGTATATTATAATACAAGCTTAATAATACTGATATATCGTGCAACGCACGTTCTTATTAACTCGGCCCTGTTTGAATACAAGCTTCAAGCTCATTTTAAAGTAGATTTTTTCCTCAAATTATTCAAAATTTTTGGGTGAGTAGAGGTCCATCGACAGAACTGTGATCTGAAGTGTCAAAGAGGAGGAAATCATGGTAGTTAAGTTGGTTTTGTTGATGGGGTTGGATTTACCAAATTGTAATACTCCCTAATGTACAAGAAAATTTTGAAAAACAAAAAAGAAAATTACGTAGAAAAGGAAAGAACTTTTCATGATATAGATGCCATGCACATCTCTGTATAGTCTCGTTTCAACACCCATCCGGTCCCATTATGATTGTTCTGTTATGATGAACCAAAAATCAGTATGAACAAATTTTAATCTATAAATTATGTCACAGATAGCATAAAAATAAGGCAAGCAATATGCAATATTAGATTTTCCGCTCCTTGTTTGTTAGAATTAAAATAGATAGTGAACTAACTTATATACTTTGTGAAAACAAAAATTGTTTACCCAAAAAATCAGATAACAATTGAATTTGCAAATAGTATTAAGGATACTTAAATTGATACAAAACGATAAGTTAAAATTTAATTGAAAACAAAGTATGATAAAGTAAATTTGTACCACACGAATTGAACAGTAAAGCCTTGAGGAACAAAGCCACCTTTTGGATGAACGTACTTCAATCAGTATCAAAACACAGTTGAAATAGAACGTAAAAAGAAAAGAATAATATATTGCTTCTGAGTAGATGCTACAATGTCATTTATAAATAATCAGACTCCCTTTAGATAGTTGGGGAGTGCTATTTTAGGTACAATTCTATAAAAAGTAGAAAATCCAACGATTTGCTAATTAGTAGGTTTCATATTGATATGTGCCGAGATTTCCGCCATGATACCTAACATGTTACAAAGATTTTGGCCTTCTGTTATCCGGTCTAACAATATTTTCTCGAGCTCATTCGTGTCAGGGTTGATTCCGGGATCACGGACAAGATGTCCTTGAAGACAAGAATCCTGACCTCGTTCCCTAGTTCGGTGAAATCCGAGGTCGATCTTCATCCGTTCACGTTTCAAACCTGATCTGCCATCCAATAGAGAAGACCAATTTCGACCATGTACTAATACCCCTCTAATTTTTATGAGATAAAACGACGAGAAACGGTATGTATTCCCTATTTAAGAGGACTGCAGCTGGGCCGGAAAAGATGCGGTGGTTCCTAGGCCCAAAGAAGACATCACTACCCACGTTAAAGGATACATAAATGTTTACACTTATTCCTTTACATTGGGCATGTTGGACCCGATGATCATCAAGTTCTGCAAAAGGTGAGAGGTATGTCTTGGTCAGATCCACCCCTCATTCTCGGAAGATATTTATTCTCCTTCTATTCTTCGCGAGCACGATTGTTGATTCCCATTTGATTTTAATCATCTCATACAGTTATACAGTCCCCGATTCTTCCAAAGGGAGGGGACTTATTAAATTTTCATGCCAGGCTACCAAATCCCCGTTCTCGAGAATAAATGAAGATCTAGACTGAGGTCGCATAGGCTGATTTGTTCGAGTGGGGACGTCGAACCAAATCCCATCCAAGGACACATTGTTGCTCGGAGAGTGCAACACAAAATGTAAGTAAATCTCCTTTTTCCTAGATTTTAATATTTTTTATTTCTCTTTTTTCCCCTTTCTTCCTGATGTGTAGTAGCAATATGGCTGTTTCTCAGGTTCCAGATGCAGTTCCTGAGCTCAGGGAGTGGGTTGAGGGCATTGCCTCTAAGAAATCATATTCCAAGCACGTACGGGGTGAACATTTGAAGGGTCGATGGGAGGCCCAATCTCATGGTGAGATTCCTTCCATGAAAGGACAACACTTGGGTTTCTTCCTTGCTGTCTTACTTATTTCTTTTTTGTTTGTAGTCCTGGGGAATGAATTCCCCATCCGGCAATGATACGTCCCCCTTCCCCCGTCCCCATTGTACTGCCTCACACCAAGGGCAATTGAGTAAGCGGTGGCTGAGGCCTCCGAACAAGGGACGAACGAGGACTTTTTCCCCAAGTTAGGGAGGGTGACATAGATACTGCGACTGGTGATTCTTGGGCAAATGATAATGATCTGAAGGACACATTTGGAGTTTAGATCTCTCCGAGCCACTCTTTTTTACCAACTCCATGATCCACAAAGTAGAAACTCTAAATGAACGCCTAACTGAGGGGTCCCAAGGGGTGGTAGACCCTTTTAGCCGCTTCTTTAAGGGTTAGGATTCTTTTGCCCCGGAGTATGTCACCAAGTTGGGTGACTTACCGGTACCAAAGAAGAGTGTGTGTTCGAGATCTAGCGGGCCTTCTTCAAGTCTGAAACTAGTAAACCGATTCCCAACTTTGAGTGTAGTTCCTGCCCGAAAATGGTCAATTGTTATGTCCATTCTGGAGGATTCCCATGCCCTCTCTGCCTCCATAGGGTTGGAAGTTATCTTTTGTGCCTGGTGACCGAACAGGTTCAAGCAAAGATGAATGAAGTAGAAGCGGTCTACTTGTTCAACGAAGCCCTACATGTGCTAAACCAAGTAACCTCGAATGCCTCTTGACACAATTTTTATTATGTACTTAGATTAAGCCATAAATGATCGTAACTTTTCTTTTGCGTTCATAGGCCTCGATGCTCCATCACTAGACTTTTCTCCAATATCAGGAAGAGCTAAACCACTATAAGGCCATGACCTAAGAGCTCATCGAAAATAGGGATGCTTACAAGCTTCTCAGTGAGAAACGTGATGAGAAAGCCAAAAAACTTTAGGTTGAGCTGGATGAGGCCCTAAGGGAGGATGCTGAGAGTCTTTGAGGTTTGTGAAAATGAGTCAAATACATTGGCTAATGGTCCAAACCCACAAGTCCAATAGAAGCTTGACCAGATCGGGTAGCTCAAAGCAGAGGTGGATGTAGTAAAAGCCGAAGTCGAAGAATAGAAAAAAATATATATGGTCTGCCGGACCTCAAAGAAAGAGGCTGCCCAAAAATAACTGGCATTGGCTGAGGTTCAACTTTAAGCTTTAAAGTAGAAGTCCTTGCCACAAGCTAAGAAGATTAATGAGCTCCAGTTCCAGCTGAATTTGGTCATCCCAGATTAGGAAAATCTGGCCCAGGATCTCAAGTTGAAGACTAATGTAATTAAAGTTGATGACGATGAATTGGTGGTCATTTATAAGTTTGATGTCGAGGTGGCTCGGATTCAGGAAAAAGATATCATTGAGCACGGGATGTGGCAATCTTGAAGGGAGGCCCTTAAGGAAATTCATTCTCGAATCTTTAACTTATCGGCTAAGACCGAGAGCGCCAAAGAGTTAAAGCCGAGGCCAAAAGATTGGCCTATCCTAAAGACGACGGGTGGTTTGAAGATTTTGGCGAGTACGAGTGTGGAAAAGATCCTGAGGTAATGATGTTTCCCCCGATGAAGACTAGGCTACTTAGGCCTTTAGATGTTTTTGTTTTTGTATTTTTGTCGAGGCCCTTTGGCCTTTGTAAAAATTTGCATCGAATTGTTTCGCCCCTATAAAAAGAATTTTTGATTGTGAATATAAGTCTTGGATATAAGTAAAAAAATGTATGTGGCCGTACCTTTAGTAGTATTATTATTTCAGGTGAGTAAAATTCTAATTGCTCCTTATTTATTTGTCTTTCATCGTTCCAAGTTTGTACAACCCCTTTCCAGTGATATCGATGATATGATATTGCCATTTCTAGTTCGGCCCCAACTTTTCCTTTTATGGGTTTCGGGTGTTCAGCGTGACCTTCTTTAATACTATGTCCCTAGAGTTGAAGCATCAAAGGTTAGCCCTTCTGTTGTATTATGTCTCGATCCATTTCTTTTGGGCATCCAACCTAACAAGGGAGGCTTCGCGCCTTTTCTAATAGCTACAGGCTTGTATCATAGCCTCGTCATTTGATTCCTTTATCGCATATCAGAATTTGATACTTGGTTCTTGGATTTTGACCGGTATTAGAGCTTTGGAGCTATAAGCCAATGACAAAGGAGTGGCACCGGTACTAGACTTTGAGGGCGTACAATACGCCCATAAGTCTTCGGGTAGGATTTCCTTCCATTTTGGTATCGATCAACCTCTTTTTAAGGTTCAGGAGTATGGTTTTGTTGGTCGATTCGACTTGTTCGTTCCCACTAGAGTTATAGGGTGTTGATAGGATTCTCTTGATCTTGTCGTCCTCAAAACATTTGGTCACTTTTTTACCGCTGAATGGTTTTCCGTTGTAGCACATGATCTCAGCTGGCATATAAACTGACATATAATACGGTCCCAAATGAAATCAATGACCTCCTTCTCCCCGACCTTCTCCAACGTCTGAGCTTCCACCCACTTAGAAAAATAGTTAGTCATAAAAAAAATAATTTGGGCTTTACCAAGTTCCTATAGAAGGGGATTGATGATGTCCATTCCCCACTTCATGAACGACCATGATGAAAAAACTGAATGCAGCATCTCCCTGGGTCGGTGAATGATCGGAACATGTTGTTGGCACCCATCACATTTTTGTACAAACTCCTTCGCATCCTTTTCTATGTCAATCCAATAATAGCCTACCATAATCACCTTTCAGGCCAATAATTCGGTGCCTAAATTATTCCTATAGGTGCCCTCTTAGATTTCCCTCAGAACATACTTGGTATCTCCTGGTCGTAGACATACCACCAGTGGGCTATCGAACATTCTTCTAAACAAGGTTTCATCTGCTTACAATCTAAATCGGGCTACCTTTGTATGTAGGGCCCTTGATTCTTTAGATCCAAGGGTAGTTTTCTAGTCTTCAGATATTCTACATATTTGTTTCTCCAATCCCAAGTCAGACTATTAGAATTTACCTCGGCATGGCCTTCTTCTACTACCAATCTCATGAGTTTCACGACTTTCTTCGAATTAAAATGGCATTGACCTCACTGTTATGATATTGGGGTACGTGTTACAAAGTAAACTCCTTGAACCGATGTAATGATACCTACAACTTATCCAGGTACCTTTGCATTCGTTCTTCTCTGACTTCAAATTTTCCATTGACTTCGTTTACCACGAGAAGGTAATCGCACTTACCTTCTATCACCTCCACCCCTATGATTTTGGCTAGTTCGGGACCTACAATTATGGCCTCATATTTGTCCCATTGTTAGTCAATTTTACGATCCTAATAGATTGTCTAATTACATTTCCTGTTGGTTGCTTCAACACGATGCCGAGTTTGGACCCTTTTGTGTTTGAGGCATCGTTTGTAAACAGGGTCCAAATTCCCGTGGACGTCCCCAATTTCGCCAAAAACTCTCATTCGACCTCGAGTATTAAGGTCGTCTAAATTAGACGGCAAAATCTGCCCAAATTTAAGATTTGACGGCTATACGGGGTCGATACTCAGTATCATACACACTGATTTACATGGCCCATTCGGCCAATCATCCCGAGAGCTTGGGTATATGCATAATATTTTGCAATGGTAAGCTGTCACAACACATATGGGGTGGCACTAGAAATACAATTTTAATTTTCTAGAGACAATTGGCAAAGCGAGCACCAATTTTTCTAGGTGAAGGTACCTAGTTTCCACGTCACCAGGAGTGCTGCTAACATAGTAAATTGGAAATTGCATACCTTGTTCTTTTGGGACTAGGACTCCATTTACTTCTATATATGATACTGCCAATTACAAGTATAATTGTCTATCTGCCTTCGATTTGTGATGTAGTGGTGGTGCACCATAGATACTGCTTGAGTTCCTCCAGGACTCGTTGAAACTCCGAGGTCTAAGAATAGCTATTTTTTTCTCAACTTGCAAGAAGAATCGGTGACTCTTATCCGATGACCTCGATATGAATCATCGTAGGGAGGCTATGCGTCCGGTTAATCTTTGCATGGCCTTCACATTGTCCATGATTGTGATATCTTCAATGGCTTTCATTTTGTCGTGGTTGATCTTGATTCCTCAGTTAGATACCATGAATCCGAGGAATTTTCCTAATCCGACTCCAAACACATTTCTCTGGTTTCAGCTTCATATTGTACTTCTTCAATATTTTGAAGGTCTCCTGCAAATGTTTTAAGTAGTCATTTGCTCATAGGGACTTAACCAACATACCGTCAATGTACACCTCTATCAATTTTCCTATTTGTTCCTGAAACATCTGGTTTACTAGGCGTTGATAGGTTGCACCATCCGAATGGCATCATGTTATAGCAGTATGTGTCGTGCTTAGTAATGAAAAAGGTTTTTTCCTGATAATCCGGGTCTATCCGTACTTGATTTACCTGGGAATTGGCATCGAGAAAACTGAGGATCTCATGGCCGGCTATAGTAACGATCATGCGATTGATGTTGGGTAGATGGAAGGAGTTCTTGGAACGTGCTTTGCTCAAATCTTTATAATGTACACACATTCTTAATTTGTTCCCCTTTTTAGGGACAAACCACTACATTTGTTAACAATTCCGGGTATTTAACCTCCCGAATTGAGCCTATTTTTAGGAGTTTGGATACCTCATCTTTGATGAAAGTGTGTTTGACCTCGGACTGGGGCCTCCTCTTCTACTTGAACCGATGGAATTTCAGGTACATACTTATCATGTGAGTGGTTATCTCCGGTAGGATCCCTGTCATATCAAGATGGAACCAAGAGAAACTATCAATGTTAGCAATAAGAAATTGAATAAGTTTTTTCCTAAGCTCAGGAGTGAACCCCGTGCCTAGGTATACCTTCCGATCTGGTAGATGCTCGATCAATATGACCTCTTAGACCATTCATTTAGTAGTGTTGGAGTCATCGGGGAACCCCGTAATCATTTTGTTCGTCGGTCCCTTGCTTGATCTGTTGGGTCGCGATCGGTATCGGTGATTGGTATTTGGCCTCTTTCATTGCTCCCGAACATGGCTCCTTTAACATTGAGAGCATGGATATCAGAATCATTTATTCAACTACAAGCATCTCTTTTGCGGCCGACTATTCTTAGTAGATTGTCTTATTCCCTCCCGCCGTTGGGAATTTTAGTACTTGATAGAGAGTCGAGGGCACTGCCCTCACGTTGTGGATCCATGGTCTTCCGAACAGGGTGTTGTACCTCATATCACCTTCGATCACACAAAAGTTAGCCTCCTAGATGGTCCTAGTGGTATTGACCGGTAATATTATCCCCTTTTTGTGGTTTCCTATGCCATGTTGAATCTGTTCTGAATATGGACTGCACGCACGATTTGATGTTGTAGATCGAGCTATTCTACGACTCTCGACTGGATGATGTTTCCCGAGTTTCTTGGATCAATTAGCACACGCTTAACTCGAGATTTATTTATGAGAATAGATATTACTAGTGACTCAATGTGAGGCTGCATCATGTCTTCTGCATCCTTGTCGTTGTAAGACAAGGTTTGTTCTGGTACGTAATCTCAAGTCTATTTCCCCTTGTGATAATCACTTTTGAGTGATTCAACATCGGCCTTTGAGCGGCATTGACTTTAACATGATCATGTTATTGATGTGTTGAGGCTCTTCCGGTTTGGTCTATTTGTTAGAATCTTGTTTCTGAAATGATTCTTTATTTTTATTTTTTTGGCAATGCACTAGGTAAGCGCCTAGGGCTCGAATTTATTAATATTCTAAAAGAAAATTACAACAATTAGAACAAGTAAAATAAGGGGTAGCACCGGAGTTGTTTCCCATATAACACAACGAGGGTAAACCTTATCCTATTAATCATATTGAGGCAAATAAAAGTCTCACCTATTAGCAAGCATGTAAAAAGAAATAACTAGCAAGAACTAAGAATTTATTGATCATCACATAGTTTATAACGTACTCTGTAATGATATTACAAATAATAAGACTAATGAGATGGTAAAATAAAGTGATGAAGAAACCACCATGGTGCTCTCTTTTCTCTAGATTTGTGAATACTTCCATTTGTAGATTGTTGTCTTCCTCCACAACTTTTTCCGAAAATACTTAAGAATTCATGTTCATTTTATCAAGTGATTGGCCTTTGTAGCTATTATTTGGTTGATCGTTTTTGTTTTGCATTTCTCATTGGGGGTCTTCTTATGAATGCGTCTTCAATCACCCTGTCGTCCCAACTTCTATTCCTTGCACGCGACTTGTTACTTCTTTCACTATGCATTGGTGACAAATCACCATTTGTTGAAGCCTCGGCCCGGCATTTCTTTAAGATATCTTCTTCCTCCCCTTCTTTATATATATGTCTACTTGTGAATATTGGATTTGGCATATCTTGAAAATCACCTTGAATTACAAATGTTTTTTTAGCTTGTACATTTTCCGAAATTGCATTGTTTTGCCTTTGTTTTTGCGATTTGTTCCTACTCTCGTTCCCACTTCTTGTACTGGAATTATCAATAGTTAAATAATTTAACGGATCTTTATTAACATCGCATCCAATAGTTTTCTTTCTTCTAAAGAGAATAATGGATTAGTTGTTACGATGTGGAGCTTGCCCGCTTGTGAAACTCCTATTGTGTTGCAATTAGCAGAAGGAGAGTTACTTGCATCCCCTTGCTGCTGCTCTGAAATATGACTGGAATCCAACGGTTAGCTCCTTCCATCGACAAGTTTCCTCTCCTCCAAAATACTGGCTAGTTCAGTTGTGACAAACTGATTCTGTCCAGTTTTTTCCATCTTTGTTGTGTTTCGATCAGCAACAGTTTTTTCAGCTGAGTGTTGTTTTGGTTGGACTTGAACTCCTGTTGCAAGTTTGTCGATCTTTTGTATTGCTATATTTGAACTAAATACTTTTGCAGTATTTGTTGGAACAAAAAATAGAGCGTTATGGTTCAACTTGTTGTTTGGATTTGCTGTAGTTGCCGCAGATGCACGACAATTCAGATTGGACGGTTTTTAAGTTGCAGGTTTCCCATTTAATTTTTGTTTGATTGGAGCGTCAATGTACTCTCCTGCACTTTCCTGATCAACTTCTTGATCGTCTTCTTCAGATGAAAAACCAGCAAAACCGACACCCCATCCCTCAACGTCATCAAACTCTTGTTGGTCTTTCCACAGTTTCGAGTCTGAAATGATTCTTAGCTCGGTCGCTCAGAAATTTATGAAGGTGCACGTTGTTGAACAACATATCTACTTCCTCTCTAAACCATCGGCAATCCTCTGTTCTACGGCCATGAGTGTCGTGATATTTTATCATCAGGTTAAGGCCATTTGGTATTTTGAGGCGTCCCATATCTGATACGATGGCAGACGTATCAACATTAAATTTATATTCCAATAACCTTGCTGCTTCTTTAAGACCGATAGGCCTGTCGAAGTTGTTCTTGCCTATAAGTCCTCGAGTGCTTTGACCTCGATCACTTCCCTTTTCATTTTTCATAGAACTTTGCCCGGAACCACTGCTTCTTGGATCTCTATTATAATGTTGGTACCGATCTCTATTCGACCTTGATTTATGTCGATATCTATTTCGATTCTCTTGACGGGTCTGGCAGGATAGACAGACCCCGAAGGAGCCTCAAGTTGATCATCTTCGACTCTGATCTTTGATTGATATCGGCTATGTACATCGGCCAAGTAACAACCAGGTACTCTATCAGATTTTTCTTTAACTGTTGCGAAGCCACCGAGCTTCGAACATTGAGTACTTGGTTGAAAGCTTGAACGACTCAATCATCAACGGTCGATGGTAGGTCCATTCGTTTTATTTGAAACTGGCACATAAACTTTTTGAGCATTTCATTATCCTTTTACCTTACTTTGAAAAAGTCAGATTTCCTGGTTTTGACCTTGATAACCCCGGTGTGGCTTTCACGAAAGATTATATAAGAATAGTAAATTAGTTAATAGAATTAGGCAGTAAATTGTAATACCATATCATAGCTCCCTTTTATAGGGTTTTCTACATTTTTTTTAGCAATAGCGATTCAATCTCGTCATCCTCCAAGTCGTTCCCTTTAATGGCACATGTTAAGGCAATAACATGCTCATTTGGGTCGATCATTCCATTGTATTTAGGAATCTCGTTCATGCAAAACTTCTTAGGGATCGGCTTGTGAGCCGCGCTCAAAGGAAACATTTTCTGCGCGAACTTCTTGGGGTTGAAGACTTTCAATATCGGTGGCGCTCATGGGATTTGATCGACCCTGGAATTGTAAGTTTCCACCTTTTTAGTCGTTTACCTCGATCTTCTTCTCCGCCAACTCATTCCTTATTGTCAGTTCCTCGAGCATCTTCATGATTACCAGATTGGTTTCTGATTCCTTCTCATTCGATCTCCTTGAGGTTGATTCAACTCTCAAAAGAACTTCCTCGGATGGCTCGTGCGTAATCCTACTTGGCAAGCAGCTCTGGTTATGGGATTGAGATATAACCGCCTTTTGAGCCTATAACATTTCAAAGATAACCCACAAGTTGATTCCACCATCCTCACCGACGTGTGTGCTTTGTGTAACTGATCGAACATCCCTGCGGATGTTACGCTCAGGATCAACATGCAGATTACGTTGATGGCCACGTGCAAGCTCGCGTCGATGGGGTCTATTGGTGGGACTCTGTTGAGATCGATAGAGGGCACGTAGCTCCCAGGTGCTATGTTGCCGTTTTCGTCATGGTGGCCGAACTCATTGTCAACATATAGGGGTGATGATGGGAGTTCCGACAATTTTATCCTAAAATCACAGATATTTCAAAGAACAAGTGTAAAATAGTGTGAGTTGTGAGAATTTGTATCAAATAACCACTATTTCCTTAGCCCCACGGTGGGGGCAAAACTGTTTATCCGCAAAACCGCATAATAATTGAATTTTTAAGTAGTTTTTAGGATATAGGATTAAATTAATACAAAGCGATAAGTTAATCAGTATATTGGAAATAAAGTATGATAAAGTAAATTCAAAGCACACGAATTGAACAGTAAAATCCACGAGGAATAGAACCAACCTTCAGCTTAACGTACTTTAGTCAGTATGAAGACACAGTTGAAATAAAACCTAAAGGAAAATATTAGTAAATTGCTATGAGTGGACGTTACAATGTCCTTAACAAATAATCATATCCCTTTTATATAGTATAGGGTCTTATTTTAGATACAATTCTATAAAAGGTAGAACATTTCACGATTTGCTAATTAGTCGGTTTCTTATTGATACATGCCGAAATTCCCGCCGTAATACCCGACCGTTTATGGATATTTCGGCCTTCTGTTATCCGGTATGACAATATTTTTTCGAATTCATTCGGTTTCAGAGTCGATTCCGAGGTCACGAACTCGATGTCCTTGAAGACAGGCATCCTGGCCTCGTGCCCTAGCTCGATGAAACCCGAGGCTGATCTTTAACCGCTCATTTCAATCCTGATATGCCATTTACTAGACGAGTTCGATTTCAATATGAAGAAAGAAAAAAAGATGATTATCTTAAGAGAATTATAAAGTAGGAGTTGTTATAGGAAGAAATTAAATAAAGTTTGAAATAGCTAGGGAACTGTCGTCTTCACAGTAGTTATTAGACACAATTGATAAAAGTAATAAGGGGAAGCACTATGGTTGTGGTCTGAATAAGGGCAACACTAAGCAACAGGTCCACATTGTCATCACGTGGAAACTTGGTTCAAACAACTGCTCGCTGTCTCTGCATTTCTGGATTCCTTCCAAAATTATTCTAGCTGGACTTCAAATTTCCATTGTCCCTTCAGTCCCTTTCCCTTGTTTTAACTTATAATATTAGACACAAAATTGCATGTTCAAATGTTGCCTCAAATCATCAAATATGCTCTAAGAATAAAATAAACTTATACTAACTCAGAAGTCATGAATATTCAATTTGAAGGAGTACTCTTAATAGCAAATTAAATGCTGGAGGGGATGGATATAATTACTCTACAATTGCCTTGATATTTACTACACGGTTTATATTTAAAAGTCTCAAGCTTTACATTTATTAAAACATACAAGAGAAAATTACAATAACATGTAAGAAACCTGAACAAAGGCTTTTTAAGAACCAAAAATTATGTGTCAATATGTTGTACTAGCATGGTATGAACTAAACATGAATTGCAGTTCATTGGTACTGATTGGAAGTTAGAATGTTGCTTATAAATATTGGGCGGATAAATACTTTACTTCTCTGGTTCATGTCGTTTAATTTTGTTAGTGAAGCACTTCGTATACACTTAGGGGTTAGGATGTACGTATGTAGATCGGGTTGGTTCGGATTTTTCAATTATCAATCAAACTAATGGTATCATATCTTTAAATCTATAAACAAAATCAACAAATGGTCTTTTCTAGTTTTCTTTTCAATATCGGGCTTTCTCGCGATTTTTGATTTTTTTTTTTAGTTTTTTCAATAAAGTCGTCATAGCACTAAATATGCAATTTGTGTTCAAAATATTACTTTAGTCCTAGTAAGATGTAATTACTATGTAATGTATTTCCCAAAAAAATAATATAATAATCAGGGATAAATCATAGCGTTATGCTAAAAGATTTAATAATAAAAATAATAAAATAGCATAAATTAAATATTACTAATTAATAAGCCATAATAAAGATTAATAAAAATTCAAAATACTATATATAGGTCATGCTAAAATAAGTATAGCTAATAAATACAATTAAATACATAACTAAGTACTAAAAAAAGATAAACTAGGCTATGCATTTTTATTATAAATCAATATAAAACTATAAAATAAATATCAAAATCGGCACTCCTAGTGTTAAATTAAACTGTTTTTGTTAGCATTATTATTGATTTAAACTTTGTTTGAGTTACTATATTTCTAGGCTATAAAATAAATTTTAAATACTAAGTTAAAAGATAAAGTTGTAAAAATATTTTATAAAGTGTTTATAAATTACATTATAATAAATACTTATTTGTATAAAATATTTTTAGAAATTAAATTGTGTAAATGTACATAACAGCTGGCCTGTCGTTTTGAGAGTAATAGCCCTTATCCCCTCTTTACTGCTTCCCACATATCGTTTTCTGCTTATGTGATTTATAGAGAGGTTTTATTTGTGATTGCAGAGTGATTTGGGACATTTTGTCCATAAAACGGAAGCCTAAGTATTAGGATTTTGATCATAGTCGGAACTGTGTAAAGACAACTCCATAATGGAGTTTCATCGGTTTCGTTTGCTCTGTTGGGTGATTTTGGACTTAGAAACGTGTCCGGACTGTGAATCAGAGGTCAGTAGCTGATTTAGGCTTGAAATGGCAAAAGTCGATTTTTTCAAGATTTTGACCGAAAGTTGACTTTCTTATATCGGGATTAGATTCTGATTGAGGAAGTTGGAGTAGGTCCATAATGTTAAATAGAACATGTATGCAAAATTTGAGGTACGTCGGACATTGTTTGATGGGTTTCAGCATCAGTGGTAGAAGTTTGAACTTTTATAGTTCATTAAGTTTGGATTGAAGGGTGATTCCTATTTTTGTTGTTGTCTCAATGTGTTTTGATGGCTAGACTAAGTTTGTATTGTGTTTTAGGAATGGTAGGTATGTTTAGTTGAGGTCCTTGGGGTCACAGGTTGATTTTGGATGGTTAACTGTGATGATCCAAGACGCCATCACTTCATTTACCAGTAAATTATGTATTCCAAGGCCTTAAATTCTTTCTTTTATCTCACCTCCATTTTGCATGTGCGGTCCGAGCGTATATCCATCATGCTTTTATGTGAAAATTTGATTAAAATGTTATTTTGAACTTTAACGTTGAAATTAAGTTGACTTCGATTAAAATTTTTGTTAAACGGGCCTGGACCCGTAATTTGACGGTCCTTGAATGTCTTTAGAAAAATATAAGACTTGGGCGTATGCCCGGAATTGAATTCCGAGGTCCCAACCATGAGAAATGAAGTTTTGAAGAAAATTATTTGACTGAAATTTTAAGAGTTTGTGGAAATTTGAATGTATTTTGAAATTGTTAGTATCGGGCTCGTATCTTGGTTCTGGAGCCCGACGCAGGTCTTATATAGTATTTAGGTTGATCTTGTAAAATTTGGTAAGAAACTGACTTGATATAACGTGAATTGGACCCTATGTTATTAAAATTTGAACTTAAGACTTCTTGAGATTCTTCTTTGATTTTGATGTTAAATTCATTGTTAAAGGCGTTAATTTGGCGATTTGATCGCTAGAATAAATTCATATGGTTTTTTGAGTTAGTATGCATGTTCGGTATGGAGACCCAAAGGCAAGGGTGAGTTTTGGATAGGTTTCATAATATTTTTACACTTAGTAATATTGCAGGTTTAACTGCTTCAGTGCATATACATTTTGTGCATCGCAATCTTCTAGCAAGTCTCGCGATCAAGAAAGGGAAATTGGGAGTGCGGTGGATTTGTTCTTCGCGAACGCGAAGAACTTGGGGGGGGGGGTGGTTGCTCACCGCGAACGCGACTGGTGTCACGCGAATGCGTAGTGTATAAATGGAGAGAACTGGGGACTTTTCATTTCTTTTACGCGAACGTGTAATGTTGTCTACGAATGCGAAGCCCGGGGGGCTTATGCTTCGCGAACGCGTAGGAGATCTCGCTATCGCGTAGTCCACTTCTAACATCCCTTCGCGATCGTGGCAGTGTTGTCGCGAACGCGATGAACACTATCGCACATCACTTAAAACAGTAGTAAATTTGGGATTTAGCTATATTTTCATATTCTCTAAACTAGAGAGCAGTAATATGATTTTCATGGAACAAGTTATTCCCCAAAGCATTGATATATGATTCTAAACCTTTTTTTCGATCTCCCATTGCATTTCATCAATCTTCACCCAAAAATCTAAGGTTTTTATGGTAGAAATTGAGAATTTGGGTAGACTTAGGGCTTTTTGAATAACTGGAATTTAGACCTTATTTTGGGGTTCGATTTTGAAACTAATTGCATATTTGGGCTCGTGGGTGAATAAGTGATCGGGTTTTGGTCTGAACCTCGAGTTTTGACTAAGCGGGTCCTGGGTCAATTCTTGACTTTTTGGAAAACGTGATAGAAAAACTATAATAATGCATTGGGTATGAATTCTTTAGCATTTATTGATATAGTTAAATAAATTTGCACTACATACAAGTAATTTGGAGGAGAATTATGAAGGAAAAGCGGTGTTTGAGGCTTGAGTTAGTCGTGGAAGCTCGAGGGAGTAGGAGTTCGGTCTTATTTTCTATGTGTTAATTGTTGATTACAACGTATAGGTATGGTGACGAGATCTTGAACAAGGCTTATGGTAGTATTCTTTGTAATTTGACATTATAGAGCACTGGCTCAAGTTGAAATTTGTGTTGAGAAAAGATTGTGGAAATGAGAAGAGGTTTATGAAATTGTTTCCCTTGCTGGGATGTTATTGTTCATGATACTGTTTCCCTTGCCATGATATTATTGCATATGATATTGTGTCCTTTGCCGTGATATTATTGTTATACTATTGTTCTCTTGTCGGGATTTTATTGTGATTTTATTGATTCCCTTGCCCGGATTACTTGTGATTGTTTCTTGGATAAGGAAGAGTGTAAAGCACGGAAGGTGATGACGTGTGTGATATTTGTGAGTGAGTGTTTATGTATGAAAGGTGATGTCATGCCAATATTTTGATTCAATGTTGTGCCATGATATTAGTTTTAATGCATGAAGGATAATTCTGTGCCATGACTATGTTAGATAAAAGCAGGAAGGATGATGCCGTGCGGATTATATTGAGTCTTATGGTGAGAACGAGAGTAAAAGTACGAAGGGTGATGTTGTGCACTTGTACTGTTCTCCTTACTCTTGCTTATAGCTGATTTTTGTTTTGTACTTTATGCTTCTTTACTGAAATTCTATTGTACTTTTTATCCACCGCAACATGTTTCCCCTTTCCAACTTTAAATTGTTAGTTAGGTTGTTATTACTTACTGTATTTAATATAACTGCACATATTTATTTGGTAGTCTTGTCCTAGCCTCGTCACTACTTAATCGAGGTTAGGCTCGACACTTACGAGCACATCTGTCGGTTGTGCTGATACTACACTCTGCATTGTTTGCAGACACTGCTACTGGAGCGTTTGGACCACAGTGAGGTTGCTTCAGTCCATCAGCGGAGACTCGATTTAGTCCTACAAATGTTTGTCGGCCTTGGCGCCCCTTTCTATAATTTCGTTTCTATTTTTACTTATTCAGAGACAATTTTGTATATTTCTATTTAGACTTTATTTGCAGTATTCGTTGATGGCCCGCGACATTGTGACAACAAATTCTGCGTAGAGTTGTATTTAGATTTTCGCAGTTTGAATGGTGCTAAACTATCAGATTTCGTCTTCAGCATTGCTTTTGTTATTATTACTCTCTCTGTTTTGATATGTTGTTTTGGAATTTTAAGGAATTAAAACATGAAAAGGGTAATTAAATCGGAATAGTAGGCTTGCCTAGCTTTCAATAGTAGGCGCTATCACTACTCCTGAGGGTGGGAAATCCCGATCGTGACAAGTTGATATCAGAGATCTAGGTTGCTTAGGTCTCACAATTAACGGACAACCGTAGTATTGTTTGAGGGATCTGTTCAAAGACATCTGTATTTATCCTCCAGAGGATTGAGAGTTAGGAAAAACTTCACGTCTATTCTTTCTTGTCGTATGACTTGATTTCTCAATGCTAATTGAACTTCCACTCCATTCTTTCGCGGATGGTATGAACACGTACCACTTCTTTAGCCGAGAAGCAACTCAGGTTGGTGATGGATCAACTACATCTTCGGATGCTTTATGGAGATTGGACAGGTTCACTAAGTTTTTTACTATAACTTTTGGTGGTACATCTTATGAGGATCCCGAGGATTATTTGGACAACTGCCATGATGTTCTACGGAATATGGGAATAATGGAGACCAATAGGGTCGACTTTACTGCTTTTTGACAATTTGGATCCGCCATGACCAGGTGGAGAGATTATTGTTGTCTAGACCAGCTGGGTCACCGGCTATGACCCTGGAGAAGTTATTTCCTATCACTTAAGGGGAGAACTACCGGAGGTAGTTTGAGTATCTCCAGCATGGTTCTATGACTGTCGCTCAGTACAAGACCATATTTATTGACTTGGCCCGTCATGATCTTCTTATACTTCCCACTAAGAAAGAGAGAGTGAGGAGGTTCATTGAGCGACTCATCCAGCCTTCTAGGTCGTATCATTCAGCACTTTAGGCTTCTCACGATACACCAGGTAGTTGTGGTTCTCATATGCAGTATTTTGATCAGTTGTGCTAGTGCACCACCAACTCATATCAATACACCACCGCTCAAAAGTTTACACGGTGGTCATTCAGGTCATTAGGGTCAGTAGTCTCAACAGCCGAGGCTTGTTATACTTGTGAAGATACGAGGCATATTGTTAGATTTTTCCCTCTAGCACTGAGCATCTCTCAACATCAGGGTTGTCGTGCCATAGTTCAGGCACCGAGTGTTCCTCCGCTCGCTCAGCCAGGTGGAGATGGGGGTAGAGGAGCTACAGGTAAAGATAGAGGTATTAGAGGTGGAGCTCAGGCCACTAGAGGTAGAGGCCAGCTAGCTGGAGGCCATCCCAGATATGTAGCTTAATATGGTGGAGCCTAGCCTCGATGTTATGCTTTTCCAGCCAGGCCTGAGGCTGAGGCCTCCGATGCAGTTATCACAAGTGCTATTATGGTTTGTAGTAGGGATACTTTAGTTCTAATTGATCTAGGGTCTACATACTCATATGCGCCATCCTATTTTGTCATGTATTTGATCATTCCTAGTGATTCTTCTAATGCTCCTATGTATATTTCTACATTGGTGGGTGATTATATTATGGTAAATCGTGTTCATCGTTCATATATGGTTGTGATTGTTAGATAATACGCTTAACGCTAGAGGGGGGGGGGTGAATAGCGTTATAATAAAATTTAGCGTAAACTTGCGGAAATTAAAAAATTGCAGGAAATAATTAAGTGCGTTAAATAAACAAAAGGAAAGAACGCACCGATGTATTCTGGTTCACCACAACACGTGGCTAGTCCAGTCCCCGAGAGACTCTCTCGAGATTTTCCACTAACTTGTCAAGCTTACGGGTGCTCAACAAACCTTTACAACTTAAGGACACTAGCCTTAACACCTTTGCTCGGAGATACAACACTCCAAGACTTCAACCAAGGAAACACAAGTTCCTTACAACAAGAGAATCACAATTCTCTTACAAGTGTACAAAACACTAAATGCTCAAACAAAACACTCCTTAATGAGTAGATATGAGTAAAAGAAGTAGGCTCAAGATTACAACAACTATGGACAAGACTTTGGCTCTCAAAAGCTTTATGAAATGAATATAAAATGATAAACAATAATATGCAAGCTTATAGCAATAGAATGATCAGTTGTTGTGTGTTGTTGTGTTTAAAACACTAAAATGAAGCTGTATTTATAGTTGAAAAACTTGGCATTACCGTTGCCTAATTGCCAATTAAGAGTTGCTGATTTTACTCTGTGATAATCGATTATCAGGAAGCCACAATCGATTGTTTGCCAATCGTAACAAAAATCAATCCCAGATTTTACGCTTAACAATCGATTGTCCAAGATCAACTATCGATTATTGGCAACGTTCAAAAAATCATTTCCAGATTTTACGTAAAATAATCGATTATGCCAAATCAATAATCGATTATTCAGCAACGTTCAAAAAATCTTTTTCAGATTTCAATATCAACAATCGATTACCTGACGGTATTTGAAAATTTTACGACAACGGTCAGCTTCACAATCGATTGTGCAATGTTAACAATCGATTATTTATCAGACTTTGAAAATCATTTTAGACACTGCCTCGTGACAATCGATTGTTATATACTCACAATCGATTATTTAATAATTTTGAAAAAGTCTGGAAGTCACTGCCTCAACACAATCGATTGTCATAAGTTCACAATCGATTATTTTGTGACTTTGAAAAATCTGAAGGACACTGTCTCTTCACAATCGATTGTCATTAGCTTCACAATCGATTATTCTGAGTTCTGAAAAACTTTGATGGACACTGCCTCATCACAATCGATTGTCATAAGGTTCACAATCGATTGTCATGCAGGTTTTGAAAAACCTGATCCTCACTGCCTTAACACAATCGATTGTCATTAGTTCACAATCGATTGTCATGCAGTCTTGGCTTAACATAATCGATTATCATAAGTACATAATCGATTATCTTAGTCCAGATTTTAGAGGCATGTTTAAAAATCATTTTGACTGAAGTAAATATGCATGATTTAAAATCGTTTAGCATTAAATTAAATATGCATGATTTTGTAAAAATAATTTTACGAGAGAAGCCATGTCATGAGTCAAGTTGTCGGATCAAGATCACAATTAAGAACGACTCATTTAAACTATTAAACATTGTCTTGTGCTTGAATCTCGTTATCCACCAATTGTGCGCTTGTACTTGAACTTCGTCATATATCACTTTGCGCTTCGTTTGTCATTCATCAAAACCTACACATAAGAACACACGTTTTAGTATAAAGCCTTGAGAACGTGTTTCCAACAATTTCCCCCTTTTTGATAATGGCAAACTTTAAGCGGGATATGCAACTTAAACAATTTATAATGACGATTCAAGACAAGTAAAGATATGCAATAAGTATGCGATTAGTTCCCCCTCAATATATGAATTCTCCCTCAATTTAAGCATATAAATATTGAGAGTGCATACCCGTTATCTTCCCCCTTTTGCCATTAGCAAAAATAATATAAGAAGATGCCAAAAATGTAAATAAAACTTGTTTATTTATTGGAAAGAAAACGTGATTACTTAAAGAGAGTACAATAACTCAAGTAATAGCAGAACAATCGATTATTGATACGAGATAATCGATTATTTAGACGACAGAGAACAAATTTTCTGAAGAAGACTTGATTAATGCGCGTCATACTTTATAATTCCCCCTACCTTTAGGGCGATACCTGCAAAACTTTGTTAGACGTCTCCGACGCTCAAGTAAGAAATCATGTAAAATAAAAAGATGCAATGCATGACTTAGATCAACATGGAGTCAAGAATCCCGAGTTCACTACAAATTCGGAAGAAGGACTCTTTCTCTAAGGGTTTAGTAAAGATGTCGGCCAATTGGTCTTTGGTTTCAACAAATTAGATTTCGACATCGCCCTTGAGAACGTGATCTCTTATAAAATGATGTCTAATTTCAAGGTGTTTTGTTCGCGAATGAAGAACGGGGTTCTTCGTCAAGCATATGGCACTAGTATTATCACATCTAAGAGGGATTTGATCAAGACTTAGGCCATAGTCCAAGAGTTGTTGTTTCATCCAGAGGATTTGAGCGCAACAACTCCCCGCGGCTACATATTCAGCCTCGGTTGTGGACAACACAACACTTACTTGTTTCTTGCTAAACCAAGAAACGAGAGAGCTACCGAGCAAATGGCAAGTGCCACTAGTGCTCTTGCAGTCCAATTTGCATCCAGCAAAATCGGAGTCGGAATAGCCAACGAGTTGGCATGAAGAACCTTTGGGGTACCATAGACCCACATTTGTAGTATCAACAAGGTACTTCAAAATCCGTTTTACCGCAGTAAGGTGAGACTCCTTCGGACACGATTGATAACGGACGCATAAACACACGCTAAACATGATGTCCGGATGACTAGCAGTAAGATAGAGAAGAGAGCCAATCATACATCGATACTTCTTAGTGTCGACTTCCTTACCTTTCTCATCTTTGTCTAGATGATCGAATGTGCTCATGGGAGTCGCCATTGCTTTTGCATTGTTCATTTCAAATCGTTTCAGCAATTCTTTGCAATATTTGGCTTGGCAAATGAACGTACCTTCTTTCATTTGCTTTACTTGTAATCCCAAAAAGAATGTTAACTCACGCATCATAGACATCTCAAATTCGCTTGTCATTAAGTCGGAAAATTCCTTGCATAGACTTTGTTAGTAGCACCAAATATGATATCATCCACATATATTTGAACTAATAAAATATCATTGTTTTTATGCTTAACAAAAAGGGTGGTGTCAACTTTCCCCCTAATGAAATCATTTTCCAATAGAAATTTACTCAATCTTTCATACCAGGCTCGGGGAGCTTGTTTTAAACCATAGAGAGCCTTTTTGAGTTTGAAAACATGATCGGGAGATTTAAAATCTTCAAAACCGGGGGGTTGTTCAACATAAACTTCTTCTTGTATAACACCATTTAGAAAAGCACTTTTCACATCCATTTGATATAAATTGAAATTCATAGAAGAGGCAAAAGCGAGCAATAGACGAATAGCTTCTAATCTAGCTACGGGAGCATATGTTTCTTCATAGTCAATACCCTCTTCTTGATTATAGCCTTTTGCTACAAGCCTAGCTTTGTTTCTAGTGATTACACCATTTTCATCTAGTTTGTTTCGAAAAACCCATTTCGTACCAATTATGGTATGATTTTCGGGTCTTGGCACCAAATCCCAAACGTCATTCCGTTTGAATTGGTTAAGCTCCTCTTGCATTGCCAAGGTCCAAAATTCATCCCCAATTGCTTCGGAGATGGTTGTTGGTTCAATTTGAGACACAAAAGCAGTATGTCCTAAGGTGTTCTTAAGGGAGTTTCGGGTACTTACCTTTTCTTCGACGTCGTCAATTACCTGTTCGAGAGGGTGATCTTTAATTGTCCTCCACTCGTTAGGCATTTTCGTTTCATTCTCCAATTGTGGCGCTTCCTCCGTTGGTTGTTCCAAGATTTCATCTTTATTTTCCTTAGGCGTTTCCACTTGTATTTTGTCTTTCAAGCTATCTAAAATACCTACAAGATCAAAACCGGAATCCTTTCTCGCCAAGCGAGCATTATTTTCGGCAAATACAACATGAGGGGATTCCTCCACAGTTTCGGTTCTTTTATTAAAACCCCTATATGCTTTGCTACGTGAGGAATAACCAATGAAAATTCCCTCAGCGGACTTAGCATCAAACTTTCGCAATTGATCTTTGCCATTGTTATGAATAAAACATTTACAACCGAATACTCTAAAATGGGAGATATTTGGTTTCCTTCCCTTGTAGAGTTCATAAGGGGTCTTCATGAGTATTGGCCTTATGACTACTCTATTTAAGATGTAGCATGCGGTACTCACGGCATCCGCCCAAAAATATTTGGGAATCTTAGCCTCTTCGAGCATGGTTCTAGCCATCTCTTCGAGACACCTATTTTTCCTTTCCACCACCCCATTTTGTTGTGGTGTACGTGGAGCGGAAAAGGTATGCTCGATACCGAGTTCGTCACAAAAGTCCGCAAAGAGATTGTGATCAAACTCTCCCCCATGATCACTTCTAATTGAAGTGACGGTTGTTTTCTTCTCGTTTTGAACACGCTTAAGAAAATATTTAAAATTCTAAAAAGCATCACTTTTATTGGCAAGAAATAAAGTCCAAGTAAATCTAGAATAATCATCAACAATCACAAAAGCATAACGATTTCTTCCTAGACTTTCAATGCGAGATGGTCCAAATAAATCCATGTGAAGAAATTGCAATGGTCTAGAAGTTGAAACAATATATTTGGATTTGAAAGATGCTTTTGTTTGCTTCCCTTTTTGACAAGAATCACAGATAGAGTCATTTTCAAATTTCAAATTGGGAAGGCCAATAACTAAGTTTTGAGAAATCAATTTGTTCAAAAGATGCATGTTTATATGAGCAACTCTACGATGCCATAGCCAAGTATCATCCTCTTTGCTCATAAGGCAATCCACATATTCGGGTGAGGAATTAGCAAGA